>JAQMCX010000012.1:8787658-8815096 GCA_029814765.1 Acanthurus leucopareius | reverse complement strand
TAGCACTAGCATTATTAGACTAAAATTTAAAATAGTCTTATGAATATCACACTGAAATCTGATCCAACCATATACAAGAAATCCACTAACATTCACAGTCCAGACTTGCTTGCAGAGCAAACATTTTCCCCTTTTTTTTATGCCCAGTGGCTATAGCTGCAATGCTGTGATTTATACATGTATAAAGATGAGAGATTGTTTTTAAAGGGCCTGGGAAGAGATGCTGCCTGTTGATGTCTGTTTCAAGCTGGGATACCAAAGTGAGGAAAGCTTTCTATAAAAAGTAATCTTTTAATATTGTCAGTTAATGATCATGTAGGGCACAATCTCAGTTTGATAGTTCTTAAAATATACTGTACATAATATATAGATTATGAGTAAATGCATGGAGATTAATAAAATTATAATTATAGGATAATTTATTCCAGGACACCTGTGGTTTCAGCTGAGCCCAATTAATATTATTCTTTCAGCAAGAGTTCAACAAGAACATTTTGAAGGGGAGGCATTTTAATTAAAGATACAGTTTTCCTGTGCAGATATTTGCAGTCATGTACAGTTTCTAAACATGAACCCTCGCGTTGGCTGAATCAGCTTGATGGGGGACAGAGATAAAGCAGCCATGGATGTACCAGGATATCCATTGTCCTTGAGGGAGAATGTAAGAAATGGCCTATTCCCGTAATGAAGAGGTTGATATCTGAGTTGAACTAAAATGGGAATGACTGTATCTGGCTGTTGTTCTCAAAAGGACTGTTGCCATGGTGCCACGGGCATCAAAAGAAAAATTCTAGTAAATCTGTCAGACATCATATATTTAATTCCTTCACAGGTATTTGCCCCAGTCTGTGTACCAATGCCAATATGTAGTCAGGGATCAGTCTGCCAGGGATCCCACCTACACTTACCAGCCTCACTAGTTTTGAAATGAACCTAAAGGCCACTTTTTGTGGGTGGTGGGACCATATGTCCACAACTCTGTGTTGTTTGTTTGAGTTGAGGATGCCTGGGTCTAACAGTTGGCCTTGCTCGTAGAGGGGGTTTTCGCAGCAAAGCAAACTCTCGGTGTGGCTATAGAAAAAGACTTTATGTTGTTCTAAAAGAGATCACCACCAGATGTCAGGAAGCAGGAGTAGATGAGTGCTGACCTGACAGTGTAGTCCAGTGGTGGAGAACTTTGAGGAACTTGCAAACCCAGTAACAGAACCTCTTTTTTTGGTCACAGGCACTGGGTAGGGACTGAAACAAGATTGTTCTGAATGACAAGACATTTAAAAGGATGCAGGGAGTAGATCCACTTCTCCCTCAGCCTAAAAGAAACCATCTGAGGTGCTAGGGTTTTTGATGATGATGTCCCAGGTAAATCCACCCGTGGAGACCTTGAGGCAGACCTGAAACCCAATGAAGGGATTACATAACCTGTGTGACGTGGGAACTCCTCAGAGGAGTTGGAGGAGTCTTACTAAGAAGAGTGGTGTCTGTAGTTTACCTTGCTGCTTTTGCTGTAACCTGGACCCAGATCAATTTTTTCACATTTTTATGATAATTCAAAACCATGACTCAATTTGCTGGTTGCCTTTTTTAAAATGTTCTTTTAGCTGTTATTTCAAGCACTATGCAGCGAAGGCCCACCTTTATTAGGGCTGAAGTATGCTTCATATACATGGAGCTGCATTCTAATTTTGCCCTCTTTCTAATAAGGGTCAGTAGTCCTTGTTTTCTTGATTCCTGGTGTCCCTTACTGATCTCTTTCATATGCTTTGTTCTTGAGGATCTACTGGAGTATCTGTTGATTGTTGAGAGCTTTATATACCAACATGAGGGGTTAGGGTTAGGCATTTGGACAAAAAATGCATGGTTACTGTCCTCCTTAACAGCCTCTCTTCTACATTAAACACAAATTATAAGACCACAGTTGTCCATGTAATACTGGCATCTCTTGTCTTTCTTGGCAGTCCACCTGTATGTTTATATATTGTTTGTCATTCCTTCAGATAGTCATGTAGCCCTTTCCTCCATCATTTTATTTCCTTTATATTATTGTATTTTCTAGTTGTATTGATTCTTTATGTTAATGAATGAAACTTTATTTGTTCCTTGAATACATACTAAATAGAATAAATTAGATCAGATGAAACTTTAATGAAGCCCAGGGGAAAGTGGGTCATGTGTAGAGAAGAGGGTACTGTAGGTAAGCAAACAGAAAAGGCTGCTGAATATACAAGTGGAAAGTAACACAACAGGATGTATTAAAATAAGGTATTTGTAGTGACTATAACCTCTTGAATAGTGAAAATAGTGCCAATCAATATAACTATATAGCAATAGTTGCAGTTCTATTTTTAAAGGTAAGTGGATAATTGTACTCTGTAGATTTACAGCACAAATGCAGTGTGAGCAAAATGTGCACTGCAGATAGAGGGGTGTAAGCACACAGAAGTCCTCTCAAAATATGCAAATACTTAAATAAATTATTCACATACTGATAATCTTAGACTTGGAGGTAACATATTTGAAGATGTGTATGAATCCAAAATTATTTCACATGACCAAAAATCACTAATTGCCATCAAAACCTGCACTTTATTTGCTGTCTTGAAAACATGATTGGTGCTCCCTTTTTTGGACTGCAGATATTATGCAAAACTGGTCTAATTGTCAACACCCCCAGGTCTTGAGCTGAGGGAGTCCCAAGCAAAAAAGGAATTATTCCGGGTAGGTACTTCATTTCCCAATAACATTTGAATGAAATGCCTCATGGCACCTCAATTAGTAAAATAAAGAGGTACATTCAATTTATTTCACATATAAATGTGTTCCACGTAAATTTAGCCTGTTTATTAGAGATTACCTGAGTATACCTTCACCGTGTGTCAATTAAACTTCATTATTGTGGAACAAAATTATTTTGCACAGAGTTAGTTATTTGTATTCTTGAATTTGGTCTCTGTTTAAATGTGATTCATAGGTTATGAATTGACTCCTTTTCTGTACCGAGTAACAGACACGGGTTAATGCAGACTTTTTGCCACAGATATATATAAAAAAACATTTCGAAAGTTGGAAACGTTTTTATATCTAAGGTGCTTGCAACGAGATTTTAAAACAGCCCAAGAGGAAGAACACCCTGTAAGACAGTGCCCCGGGAAAAGGACTCCACTACTCCTTTCAGATTCCTTCCACTTTCCCGAGATGCACTGCGCGATACGCTGCAGTTGTTTTCGCTAAATCAGCAAAGTAATACCAACTTCATAAACATACAAATTTGCAGGAATACTGTCGACATACGGAGTTTAATCTACATTTAGTTAAGGGACTTAAAGTTGGTAGAAACAGTCAAGTGTAGAGTTTTGGGTGCAACCGTTGTAACGCGTTACTAAGGTAACGACTCATGACGTGCCTCGCGGGAGAATAAACGTTGATAGAGCGACCGAACAACCTCTCTTCCTGTGAAACTAAGTGTTTCTGGTGAAATGTAAAAAACATGGAGGGACATAACTTGGGAAAAGAAAGGCTCATTACACCCACTGATTTTACCTCACCGCCGGTTTCAAGTAAGTTGCTCGTCCTATCCGCATGTTTATATTTGACGTTACTCGTAACTTCGAGCGAGTTCTGAGGTCAAGATGTTGGCTAGCAAACATTAACTCACAGTGTTGACTTTAACGTTGTTGACCTAACGAAACACAATAATTTGGCTAGTCTGCATTTTTCAGTGTAAGCTTGACTAATAATTAAATAGAAGAAGACCTTGTATTCAGGGGAGAGATGATAAGAGAAGTTAATCCTGTTATGGTTCTAACGTTACGTTGAAACTTCATAAACATTAGTGTTATGTTGATAAAGGGCTGCGCACGACTAGACTAGCTAACGCATGCACTCTCATGAACAATATATATGTTATCTAGGAAGTGTTCAGGAAGACCTGGTACCCCCATCGCATTTCACGTCCAGTGTTTCCTCTGCTGGACCATACAGAGGCGTTCAAATCCCAGGAACAGCGCCACCCATCTCCTGGATAAACCAAGGCCTAACTTCAATTACATCAGGGGATGTCAGTTCTGCCAATCCATGGCTTGCCATCAGTCAGACCCAACAGGAAATATCGGAGCTGAGGAAGGAAAATCAGAGGCTAATGATGTTAAAAGGAGGCAACATAAGCGGAAGGATTCCTGTGGACCATAGGGCAAGGTATACTGCAATGTTTCATATGGTCAGAAAAACCATTATTGTTTGTCAGTTGGGTGGCATACAAGAAAAACCAATAGTTCATTTTCCCTCAAACACAGATGTGCAGAAA
Organism: Acanthurus leucopareius; assembly: GCA_029814765.1. NCBI lineage: Eukaryota > Metazoa > Chordata > Actinopteri > Acanthuriformes > Acanthuridae > Acanthurus > Acanthurus leucopareius. Next base: position 8,810,796 of record JAQMCX010000012.1, on the reverse strand, counting down.
AAAATGACCAGAGGTCACGATGGGAATCAGAGTGGTATCTAGAGGCAGAGAAGCACAAGGCAGAAGCTGAGAGGTTGAAGGGACAGGTGGATGCCTTGAAGGACTCTGCAGAGAGACACAGAGAAGATATGAGAGTAAGAGACAGTATCATGAACAGGTAAGAGATATGTTTATGTTTTAATGTGGTGAAGTTATTTTGCTGATTAGTCTCACAATCTCTACATAACTAAACATTTCAGAGATAAGTGATGAATAATTTTAAAGCTTAACATAACATAAACTTTCCATGACAGACAGAGCCAGGAGTTGGAAGCTGTGCATGCAGAGCTACGTAAAGCTAAGGCTGAACTCAGCCAAACCAGAGACGGGCTCATCCACAGCAATGCACAGAAGGAGAAAATAACCTCACAGGTAATACTGTTTGCTGACAAAACATTTCATTTCAGCACTCAGAATATGTTACAAGATCACTAGAGAATTACTGGCATCTTGTAACATATTTTGGCAGTGTGCAGTGTGGTGTTTTTTGTACAGTTGTGTAGTCTTAATAATAGTTTCCAGTCACATTGCAGTTTTAATTTAGCAAGCTCCACTATAATTATTTTAGTATAAAAAGATTGGTGTAGGTTTAACATTTTTGTTTCTTGCAGCTTGAACAACTACAGGGAGGGTCTGCTGAGGAAATTTCAAAGCTCAGGAGAGATGTAGAGAGGAGCAAAAAAGAGGCACGGGAGCTTGCTCTGAAGGCTGAAATGGACAGGTTACAGGCTGAAGAGGAAGCCAAACAGCAGACACTTAGGCTGACAGAACAACTGGAAGAAATGGACAAGAAGCATCAGGTGGAGGTGCGTGAAACAGTCTCTGCAAGGATATTTAAACTTTCATGAACCTTGTGCAACCCTGTATCACAGAGCCTGTGTCAGCAGGCATGTACTCTGCTGAAGTAACCCGGAGCTAAAAAATGAACACGTAGCATAGTTCACTCTGTAATTGTCCCCTCACTCTGGCCCTTCTCAGGAGGGAAGCAAGTGAAATTGGAACAATTCTTGGAGATCAATAAGAGATTAAATTATTATTTGTATTTGTCCGATAATTACCATTATTTGCCTCTCTTCTCTCTCAGCTGCTACAGCTGAATGCTTCCCACCATGCAGAGTTGGATGCGGCAAGGAAAACAACCAGTGATCTACAGGACAGACTTCAATCAATGACCTCAGAAATGCTGCAGCTAAAAAGCTCTCTGATGGAGGTATCTGCTGAGCGAGATGGGCTGAAAGAACATTTAAGGTGTCACATTCAATCTCATACCGAAGAGAGCTAAACATCTATAGCACTTTGTAGTCAGATTCACTGATTTTTTGGAGGGGGTGTCGATTTATTTTTCAGCCAAATGGGACAAGCTTTTGAGACACAATCGGCAACACTGCACAGCCTCAGAAATTACATCGGCCAACTTGCCCCAGAGAGAGGAGAGAAGGAACGATTAAATGACACTGTTGAGGTGAAGGCAGTGTAAACAGTATTGATTGCAATCAGCCTACTGTAAAGTAATTGCATGGAGAAACAATTTAAAATGTAATTCTTTTCAGTAGGCTGTAGAAATAATTGTGTTAAAAATAGGTGTAACATGTTTTAATTAACATGTATATAACAAAATTTAATTCCATTTGTGTACTTTTTATTCTAATATTCCTCATTTTGTAGAGACTGAACAAAGAGAAAGCAGCACTTCAGATGACCACAGAGCTTTTGACAGTCAGGCTCAACTCTGTGAATGAGATACTTGCACTCCAAGAGGAGAAAATAGTGAAAAAGGTGAGAGTTTGTTGTTCACAAGAATATACTAATAATACATGGTAGGCAGTAGTGCTGCTGCTTGCAGGTCAAGCCATTGCTTTCCTATGTAAACATAACGGCTGTTGCTGGCTTAAGGTTGTAAAGTTTTCGAGCATAGTTTTATGACAGAGTCTTAAAGAATAGTCTAAAGTTGCAATTCGAGTTGCAAATGGATGCATTTAATGTATCTTGAAGACACTTATGTAGACCACTGGGTTTAAAATTGATGATTTCACAGCTCCAGACAGGATGGCAAAGCCCTGCAGGAGTAATTCAGTTGACTGAACACTTCACCTCAGGTGATCTGTTCAAGTGTTGTGTATATACAGTTTGACTCTGCAGGTAACATACAAAGCATTTCTTCCTCTTTGAATAGATTTTTCCTACTTTTGATGTAAATTTTGGTTAGTTTGGAAAAAATGCCTGTAGAAACTTAAAAGTTACTTGAGACATAATAGTCACAGGAAACATCTTTCTCTTTTAAGTGTCTGGCAGAGGTTACAAGGAGAGAAAGACTGTTTTGAAAACTCCTCTTTAATGGTGTGTTAATAAATAATAATTGTAGGATGAAAGAAGAAAGTGCATATCATTTTAAAAAAGCTTTAGTGTGCTTTGGAAAATATCAAGGCTGTAAGCAGTAACCACCCACGCTCATATGATTGAAGTATTTGTCTGAAGTGGTGTATACACCTATCACACATGTGTATGTTTCAACAGGGCTTTACAGACCCACTTGTGAAGAATGGATCCGAAGGTCTTCAAGTGCTTCGGCTTTGGAGAGAGAAAGTGTTCAAGTTATGTGTCCAACTTCGCTCAAAGGACATCGAACTAAGAGGAGAGAAAGATAATCTTCTTTCAAAAGTACAGAAAAGTCATATGTAAGCATACTACAGCACAAACATACATAATATTTCTTTTACTTCGGTTGAAATGTTTTCTGTATTTCAGGTCAGATCAACGGAGCAGCAGCTCCAACAGGAGCAGCACCAGTCGAGTGTGCTTCAACACAGTTTAGATGACAGGATAGCTGAGCTGGACCTGGAGAGAGTGGAAAAGGAGGTTAGTACCAGAGCAAGTGATGTGATTTACGTGGTTGTCTGAAAGTTTGATGATGCACAATACATTTGGGACTGCTTAGGAAAGTGATAAACGCTTTGTACCACTGCACAGAGTGCTGACTCTGTGAAATCCTTGCTAGGTTCCACTAGCTGTTGAGATTTAAGAACTGCAGCTGTGCACGGACAGATTCTCAAAACTAAGCATCAGAGTAGATTTGTGTAAGATAATCAGTTATGTGGATGTATGTCTTTTTTTCAGACATTGAAGCAGGACTTGGTCCAGAACCACAAGGAAAAGTCCCAGCTGAGGTCACTGAATCAAAAAGCAGAGGCTGAACTTAAAACCCTTACAGAAGCTGTTCATAGGTAAAAGACTTTTATCAGAACTTTAAAGAGAGAGGACACAATCATAAGTTAGAAAAAGTGTAAGAAAAGTAAAAGATTGGTCTTGCTCAATGTTAAGTTTCATTACAGTAAATGTTGTATTTTCACACATTTTGTGTCATACAGGTTCAGTCTGGCGTTTGAAAGCAAGGTGGCAGATGTGGATGCAGCTCAATCAAGACTCAATATTTTAACCCAGAGGCTAACTTTTGCAAAGGGACGAGTGGAGACAATCCAAGGTGTGATGACGACAGCACTTAATGTACTGATTGCAGTGCTTTACTTCTGCATGGTTTTAGCAAAGAAAGTACATTGCAATGATTTTACTTTTCAGGTTTGATAATGAGGAGGATTGCTTTGCAAAAGGTTCAGCAGGCTAGTAAACAAGCAGACATGGATGGAGACAGGTATGGGCTTCACAATCTCACATGGGCTTAAAAGATATTTAGAAAATAGCTCTCTAATTTAAGTGCTTACATTAAACCTAATGCAAATAAATTCTAAATGGCTGCAGTGGTTTCATGTTTGTCACTGTCCCTATATCTGTTAAAATGTAGGTAGGTTTATGTAGGTACATTTTCAAATAATTTTTTAAAGTATTTGAGATAACGAGTGCTTTGAAAAATGTTTTGTATTTTGGTCTCGCATTGTGCTTGCAGCTAACAGCTAATTAATTTTTTCAATTAACTGATGACAATCATTTAGTCTGTAATGACAAAGGTGGGATACATGTTGCAATTATTTTGGAGCCCAGTGTGATGTCTCAAACTTACTCAGATCAACAGCCTCTAGTTTCAAAATATTAAATTCTTTTCATTTAAATTGAAAAAGAAATCAAGCATTCCTATAGCATTTAATGAGCTGTTCAAAGCTGATGTTTCTGTATTTTTACTGGTTAAGTGATTAAATTGCATCACCAATACAATTTTAAATATTTCTCCAATCCATCAACCCTTTAAGCCTTAATCCAGAGACTCGACCTAATACACAAAATTTAAACAAACTTATGGTTTGAAAAGGCGTGTAGCTTGACAGAAGATGTTTAAAGTATAAAAGCGGCTTTGCAGGGTTTTAATTTTGGCTGGATAATGTAGTGGAGATCAATATTGCGATATTAATGTGATTGTTTTTGTTATGTTTTGTTTTTCTTTTTTGGAAACACTGCATCAGTCTGTGACAGTTTGACAGTTGTTTGCCATGTCAGTCTCGCCCGAGGTTATTAGTCTACAAGTGAAAACAGTTTCTTTCTGTTTAGAGCTGAATTTACTTTGCTGTGCAGTGTGTAGTTGCTGCTCTATCTCTCTGCTTGACGGTCTTGTTCATTTTTTTTTTTTGCTCTGCCATCTTTACCGTGTTGCCCTGCAGCATCACAAACCTCCAGACAGAGCTTAGTTTGGTGTGTGACGAGAGAGACAAGCTCACACAGGAGCTCAAAAGAACCCCGGAGCTCATTGAGAAAACTGTGGCTGATCTGAAAGAACAGTGTGAGCACCCTTACAACTCACAACACCTTATTATAATACACTATTTGTTGATCTGTTCGGTATCCCTGTTTTGACAATGTATACCCCTCAGTTTACCTTTTTACATCCTCCTTAGATGAGAGCAAACTGAGGCAACAGCAGCAGGAGCTGGAGCAGAGCTGGATGGAGGTCCGACAGGCAGTGGCTGGCAGAGAGGAGGCCAACCAGAGCCTGCAGCAGATCCAGGCCCAGCTGGAGGAGAGCAAAGTCAACCTGGAGATTCTCCACTCTGAGCTGATCAGCCAGCAGGAACTCAGCAAGCATGGTGAGGCAAAGGTTGCATCATGACTGCTTTTTAACCTTGACTTTTACAGGTTAATCAGACTGAATACTCCGGCTCATTTTCAGAAACCTCCTTCGTTATGATCTCTACTCTAAAATTTAGACTCGGTCACTCCTGTTAGCTTGTTAGCTTTACTGAAGCAGTTGTGGATTATGTGCTGAAGAGCCCCTTTACTGTAGTTGTTTAGAAAGGGTTACTGAGTTTTTTTCTAATTTTATATTTTCATAATTGGTTTAAAGATTCAACCTGACCTCTGAGGAAATATTTTGGCTTTAAACCTGTATTAAAGGAAAAGGTGTCAGTTTTTCAGGTCTGTCTTAAAACAATGGTTAGATGCATACTGGCCATTGAAAAGATCACATCCTAATGCACTTCCACTGAAAGTGATAAAGTACAAAATTTGTGGCCCTTGTTGTATTGCATTTCAATGATTATTTGAAAATTGAATTAGGCTTTAGTTGACTGAGTTAGCCAAATCGAATGGATAGTTTCCAAGGTTTGATTCTTTTTAGTATAAAATCCCTTCTTTGTGCTCTCTAGACAGTGTTCTCCTTTTGAGCTGCAGTGGCGCGTTAGAAACAAAGAGAGGATTTTGATTAGTATAAAGAGGATAAATAGCTGAAGCATCAAAACTTGTTCTCTATTCATATGGGCACCTGACAATTGTTCAGAGGCAAAATGTGAACCTGTCCCTTAACAGCTTTTGGCTTCTTAGGTGCAGAAAGACATTTAAAACAAAATAATTAAATGTTAAAACATTTTAAATTGATATGGCAAACAATAAATTGCTTATTTAGTACATATCCAGCAGTTGCATTACAAACAGCATTCGGCAGTTATGTTACATAAAATATTAACATTCATTTGTCCAAGTTTAGTAATCACTGTTCTTTCGCTCTTTTGCTTTCCACCTACTCCTGAGGGAAATATCTGGCTCTTTAGCTGCTTATTGCTCCACTGTTTCCACCATTTAGTCACTAACTGTGTTTGTGTTCTGTTTGGTGCTGGACATGGTAGTGTATAGTCAATGGTCTAAAGCTTTTTTTGCTGAAAGCAGCTTCCTGCCGTGCCTGAAAGTGACACAAGAGTGGTGAGAGTGAACCACAACAGTACAAACAAACAATGACATTAGAGTCACTACAAAGCTCTGCAGAGCTGAGGGGAATTGTAGGGTCAGGTGGTAACTTTCTGTGTGAGCTTGTCTCAGTAACTCCTTTCATGTACATACTTGTCATTCACACTGTTGGATGTCATTTCCAATAAATGAATGGTTTACTTTTCAGTGTGTAATTTGTCTTTAGTGAAAAAAAATAGATACAAAAAGGGTTTGTCTCAAACTATAATTTAAAAACTAAGTAAACCTAAATAGATATGCCTTCTTTTGAGCTACTCCATCTTGCTGTGTTTCTTCAATAGCTGCCTCTTAATTGATAAATCTCATATTAATCCAGTGAGCTCCTTATTTGCAGTAGTCTTGCTGCCTGTGAAAATGTATTTACTAACAGATTCAATAAAATCCAGTTTATCCTCTGATGTACAAATACAGCATTATGCTCTGTTTCCCACTGTGGAAGATACTGCATTGAAGAGTGATGTATTTGTTGCTCCCTTTCAGCCCTGCAGGAGAGAGTGTCTGAGATCAAGGACCACTATGCTGAGAAGCTGAGAGAGATGGAGGTCCAAGTCAATACTGCCAAGAGAGAGCACACCAAAGCAGGTAGCAGGATTAGCACTGTGCTACTTTAGCCCACAGCAGCTTAACACAGAGGGTTAAAGTCATATCTGTAATGCAGTCTGTGATCTAATATGATTGGACTTGTTTACACAGTATATAGCAGAATTTCCCTGTGGCTTATGATGTGTCTGTATCGTCTCTTGCAGTTATGACTTTGCGGCAGTTTGAGAGAGAGGCAGCATGGAAAGAGGATAAGATGAGAGAAATTCAACATCTAGGGAGCAAACACACAAAGAGGGAAGCCCAGAAAAAACAACTGAAGGAGACAGAGAGAGACAAAAACCTACTGCTGGTAAGACTTTTTTAAAGCAAAAGACAGTTGTGAAAAATTTCTGTCTCTGGCCTCCAGTGACCCAAATCTGTTCCAGGCCTCTGTTGCAGAGAGAAGGCTGATGAGTGAGTTCACAAGAGCTCACACAGCAGCTCGACAAACCTCTGCTGCTCCCAGGGAACATCTAGAAAAACCTTCAGAAAGAAACAGCTCTGTGGGAACAAAAGTCCAACTACCTGCAGGCGGTAAGCAGTGTCTTAACTGCCTCATGCGTCAGACACTTATTTTAAGTCCTAACATTAACTCAGACATGACTGATCTGACCAATGGCCTGTCTGTATCCTATCAGAGAGACTCTTGTCTGTTTTGGAGGAGCTCCATTCTCTGAGTGCTGCAGTGGTACACAGCTCTGAGGACTCTGCGGAGGAGGAGGGACAGAATGACAGCGTAGGACCATACACAGGAAGTCCACACAGCTGATACCTGATGATGATTCACCGGAGCCACTGAACACACCTTTAATTTGTACGGAAGGTGGGCGTTGTTGGTGCTAAGAAGCCAAAAAAGAAAAAATCTGTCAGTTTTTTTGAGCCAAACCTCAGAAAATCATGCATTCAACATTACTACAATACTGAGCATATAAGCAGAATGATAGCCGTCTAGTGCAGACAGAGTGTGCTAAAATTCTGAGTCTTTGAGTACATTGTCTCCATCTGCCTCTGATGTGCTGCTTCTGATGTGCTGTACAAACATTCACTGAAGCACTCCTCAACCATAGTGAAATGAAAGATTTAGATGTTCATGTGAATATTTAGTTTCAGTTTCTCAATAATCAGGTTTTTCATTCTCTTGCTCTGACTACATCATCCCACCAGTAAGATTGTGTACCAGTCTTTTCTTTACTTATTTAAAAGTGTTTTCCTCTTACACTGAGTCCAGAACAGTTTGAAGTTTGCCCATTGAGTAAATGAAATGAAAAATTCCAATTTACAATTTTTACTATGGAGTAATATAATTTATTGTTATGTTAACAAATGATACTAAAAATATTTTACCAGAATTGTCAGTTTTAATAAGCTTTGCATCAGATGGCAAAGAAAAGCCTCTCAGATTAAACAAAAGCAGCCAGAGTTCTCATCCTGCTAATGTGAGTCTGTTCTGTTAACTTTGAACCTACAAGTTTATGTGATGTTCCAAGTCTTTCTTTGTTGTGTATAGATGTGGGTTTTCATTTTCAGTGCGACTTAATAAAGTATATTTATAGTAATTCTGTGGCAGTATTGTGGGAAATACTGATAGAGCAGTTCATAATTTGATATGAATTTCACTTGTAATCACTACACATTTCTGTCTGTGATTTTTGCATTTAAAAACAAGATTAAAAAAATACACAGAAGTGTCTTATATGTAATGAGCTGAGAATGATCACTTTATTATAATAATGTGGGTTTTTTAATGCAATTTGGTTCATAGACCCTGTTTCTCTTCATATTACATAGGGAAAAATAGAAAAACCTATATGATTTCAAATGAAAAAAAAAATCAATATTTTCTATTTGAAGTTCCTTTATAGAGGTCACTTTTCAAATGATGTTGCAATCATAGGATGGATGATTATAAACATCCATATGAACCAGATAATTGTGCTATTTGTCATGTTGTCATGATTGCTAATAAATTTTGCAGTAGTTGGAAGCCTCTAGGTAAAAACATCTCATGGAGAACTGAGAGAGCAGAGTGAAAATACTAATAAAGTTGAAACTTCTCTACTCTATTTTCTAAGAGCATCAAAAATAATTTGCCGGGACATACTCAGCTGGAGAGGTGATTCATCACAGCAAGCAGAAACCAAATGCATCAGATTTAATTTTTTAAAAAGAATATTATTGGATTTTGGCAGTGCACTCTTACTCATAACTTGTACTTTGGAGTTTACAAAACAGCAAGCGAGATATGAAAACATTTTAACAAGAAATATATTAAGCCCCCAATACAGAAAAATATGTAATTGATGACACAATAAATTTTAAAGGATATTCCACCAAATTAAATAATCTATGTTTGTGTGATTTTCTTTAGATCACATCATGCATTGTATTTACAAGATCCCACACAGCAGCTCAGCACATGAAAATTTCCTGTGAAAATCGTTGTAATAATGAATTTTATGATTAAGAGTCAAGGCGGCTGATATTTAAGTAAACCTACAACAACAAACAATTAAAAGCAAATCATATTTCCTCATGTGCAGCTCAAAGCCAGCAGAGGGTGATGTTGTCAAAGGTGAGAACAGCTCAGAAAGTGAACTCCAGCTTTTCTTTCTGCTTACTTGGTAAATATATCTTTCCAGAACCATAAAACTACTGCGCTGCTTTTGTCCTCCAATGGTAATAAAAGGTTCTGGTGAAAACTCTTAGGATGATGCAGAATTTTTGCCAAGAGCATGGCAGAAAAATGAATGTTACCGTATACAGCCTGAATAAATGTGTTTATACATCTCCACAGCGGTGTGGAGAGAATTGCAGACAGACCACACCGTGGTTAACTGATGAATAATTTAGCAGAGCATTGCAATCCACACAAGACGTGAAGTTAATGAGGTAATAAAAATCAATCAATAAGCTCCAGACAGATTTTTATTAACAATTTAGAATTAATGGCATGTAAAATTAGTGGTTCAAACAAATAAATGAGGACCACAAAACTGTGTTTCTATGTATCTGGCATCAAGCAGAACTGGAGATTTGACTGCGTTAGCTTAAACAAATCATAAGCAAATCGATAACTGCATTTTTTTCCACATTTATACATTTACTCTGTGAGCTTTATGTTTGCTGTAATATCATCACTGACCATTTCAGTGATACTCCCTTCACTGACTGTGCTATTTCATTGATTGATTGCTAAGTACTTTGTGCGCCTGTGCATGAACCCTCCTTCTTCTGGTTCGGAGGCTGATACTGTGCTGTCAGAGTGCAGCGTGTCAAATCAGAACATCTGCTGTCATCGGCCCTGCCTGTCATCAGCTGTCTGCATCAAGGCTCAGTCCTCTTATTTCTTTTTCTGGTATAAACAAAATGCCAAAACCTGCAGATTCTCTCCACTGTGTGGATGTTGTGGGAGGAATCTGGCTGTTCTGCTGGTTGGTATTGGTTTTATTCTCAAGAAATGATTAATGCCCTTATTATTACTACACTTTGTATTTAATATTTAGGAAGCAACACATACAAATCAATTCTTGCAAATACCTTGGATTTTAAAAAAAAGTATTGTGTTGTCCTTCTTATTAAAAAAATGTCTGTCAGAGGTTTGGTGCTCTTTGGAAAACTCCCCCATCCAGATGAGCAGCCTCTTTGTGCTAGGTGACTCTTGAATGTTTCATTTTCCGACCTTTTTTTTTTCTATACACAACAAACTGTGTTTTTTTTCTGCACTCATAAGTGGCCTTAGCCATAGTCAAACTCGTATGTCTGAAGTGTTGTGAAAACTCAATCCTCTGCCTGTGAATCCTTCTGTCACACTTTGCCAAGTGTCCCTGAAGTCAGATCCTCTAGGGGCCAGTCCTCATTCAAGTTTGCTACAGCCAGTGACTGGAATATGATAGAAAAATCTCAAAATCTGGTCAATTTTTACCACTTTTTAGTCTCTCAAGGACATCAGAGCTATTCCTCACTGTGCCATTTAGAGCATCTTCTGCACTCTTATTTACTGATTCTAATATTTGATATCTTTTAAAATGCACACTGTGGATCACTAACTCCTCAGTTGTTTTTAGATCAGATTGCAGGATCACAAGCAACAAAAAACCATCACACCTTAAATTCTCAGATTAAGATAACTTTATATTTGCATTTTAAACAGTTTCAAACAAACATGTCACGCGGCGCCTCGGCTCGCGTGGCTTTGACCACATCTTTGCAAAGTTCTTGAAGGCCGGAGGTCAGAGCAAACTTGAAGCAGTGTGTGAGGTTGATGTGATCCAGTGAGTCAGGGGTGTCGACCACCAATGCTGCATGGTGGATGGTTGTGCTCTGCTGTGGCAGGCCATGCTACAGGGTAGAGCAGCAGCCAGCGGAGGAGCAGTGTGAGGAAAGGCAGCCAAGTAACCCTATTTATAGATACAAGCAATGTGGGGCATTGTTTGGGGGTTTGCAGTGGACTGAGCTGTCCAGTCTTCAAGCACAGCAACTTTTTTACACTGTTTTTCTCTGGTAGCTGTAAATAAAGCAGAATTTTATTCGCATATTATCCCAAAATTATTGTTTTGGCAAATCTGTTAAGGAGTTCTACCTATCTGTGTACCTGTGTGTGCAGCCATCACACAGTAAACTATAAAACAGAACCTGATTATGTACATACATCTGAGTTTCAGGTTTCTGATTAAAGGAAAGCATTTGAAGCAGGGGCTCTTTTATAGAAAACACTGAAGCAGGATGTTTGATGTATGGCTACATTTCGAAACAGCAGCAGGAAACGTGTAGCCATCCATGCGTAATGACACCTCCACCTGTGTCAGTCAGTCACCTTGTTGGGGGAGCTGTAATTGCAATCTCCCTTTGGGATGCTCAGCATAATTTGGACTGCAGCAGATGAAATGTTGGTTGTGTTCGCCTGAACGAATGCATAAATGCTGTAGGGAGTTGCAGGGACAACAAACATAAAAGGCTCTTGGCCTGCATGTGTTGTACCTGCTCTATAAACTGAAGTATAAAAATGTAAATCATTTCAAGAAGGTGGACTGTACAGTGGTCATGTATGGTGTTCAGGTTGTTATACTTGACATATATATTGACTTATACAGTCAAAACATGTATTGGTTACTTATTTGACATGTTTTTTTTGGTTGTTAGTTGTTTTTTTTTTTAATAATGCTACTTCTTTAAATGAACTATACTGGTTAGCTTTTTAAAAATTGTACTGGGTTTTCTCCTGCAGACTCAGCATGTTTTAAATGATCACTTATAAGAATTTTAAATTATCCTATAAAAGAAAAATAATGCAACTCTCAGAGTCTGACTTTAAAAGTTATTTATATCTGTGTAGGTTGCAACCAGTGTCGCATTCTGCCTCAGTTCATTAGACATCAGTATCGTAATATCAGTGTCACAGATGCCTCCTGTTCACCATCTCAGCCTTAGCATTTAATGTGCTTTACAAATGCTGCAGACCTCACTGAGCATCTAACATGTATTGTTAAGAAAAACCATGAGAGTCCTCGTGTTTCTCTGTGCTTGTATTATTGGAAAATTCTGGCAGTAAACACTGCATTCATTAAGTACTTTGCTGTTGGATGAGATTGCAAACAGTTTAGACTGGGATCAGCTCTAACTGGGATCACTTGCATAAGCAGAATGGGATTAAAAAAAACCCTGCAGCACTTTTTCAGCCATATTTTTAGTTTTGTTCTGAAAACTATAATAAAGCATTTGCCATAACGCTGAAACTTTTAATTGAACATCCTGCTGAATGTATGTGGACTGAAGTGTACTGCAGGGTTTTTAGAGGTAATGTGAGCTATGGAGACTGTCAGTGGAAAGTCAGTCAGAGGGCAGAAAGTCTGATGTTGGTTCTGCTCTTTAAAACATCTGTTGTTGAGATCTCATCAGACAGACAAAGAGACAAGTAAAGAAAGAAAACAGAACATCGATAATTAAAATTGCCGGGCTAATTTGTTTTGTTCTGTAAGCGCTTTGCCTGTGGGACATTCAGTTAAAGACGTGGGAATGTTTAATCAAATTTCCATTAATATTCATCTGTGCTTCTGCACCTTAGCTCCCTCTGGTTACCAACATGCTGTTTAATAAGACTGCCTAATTACCAGATTCTTAGACTTTTTATTTCATCAGCGTTTTCTCCATTTGTGTGTAGTCTACAAAAAATAATTTTTGATCTGGTTACTGCTCTTTCTTTTAAAGACAATTTGCTTGAGAGGATCACTGTGTGACAGTTTAATTACACGCTCAGTTTAGTAATGGACAAGTGGACTTTTGCCCACAGTGGAATAGACTCTTTTCAATTATGTATCATCACAGTTTTTCATCATGACAAATGGAAAAGAAAGAGTGCCACTTTTAAGCAATTCTGCCATCTGCAAACAATAAATACCTTTGAGTTTTTGACTTAAAGACATGAGCTTAATGATTACAGAGCACTGTGATTTATTTCTCAACATAACACTTTGCCTCAAGCTTTCTCTCTTTCAACAGATATTCAAATGCTTGAGCTGCTATAAAGGCTTGTAATGTGGAGGATAAACTCCTCATAATGTATTTCATCAACACTCTACCTGCAAAGGATCTTTAAGTGATTAAAGATTATCCACACACACACAGCATATAATGACAGTAACATGAACTGTATGTTACGTAAAGATGCAGTAGAGACTACAGCACAAATTATTGATTTTTCTAATGTAATAGTTTGTGTGCCAGTGTCTGTGTTATTTCGAGCCATGTTGAGTGAGTGGGGATTAAATAATTTACATAAATTTATAATAAAACAGATAAAAACAAAGACAACCAGCTCCTCATTTGTCATGTCACACGACCAACAGTTTAGGAGATTAGCTACCAAGCCGGTGTGGTTGCAAGTAGAGATAAAGTGATCTTTTTTATCTATTAATTGACAGAAAATGAAATGCAAACAATTTGATTATTGAAAAACCTTTATAATAATTTTTAAAAGAACAGTGAACAACTAATGGTTTTAGTTTCTTAAATGTCTTCATTTGTTTTTCTGTCAAATATGTCAATAAACTGAATATCCTGTGAGTTTTGGACCGTGAGTTGGACAGAATAAGAGCTCTGAAGCGACTTTAGGATGTTGAAAATTGTAACTGACAACTTCCTGACAGTTTATAGACAAAACAGTTGTACAAAACTTGGAGAAAATGTTCAGTATAGGCAATTAAAATAATCATTAGATGCATCTGTGGTTACAGTATCCTAACTGAATTTGGAGAGTGTGTCCAACACTCAGCATCAGCATCTGACAGGGACCTGGAATCACTCCATGTCCTCAGCAAAGAGTAATTACTGTGCTCTTTCTGGTTCATCAAGCATTGCCCTTCATATTCCAGCCCAAATTCAAACTGGATCAAATTGATATCTTTTTTATATATATATATATCTGCCATCTGCACAACATGCAAAGTGTGGTGATAATTGCCTTACTTTTGACAACATTATTGAAAAGTAGGACAGAAACATAGTATCTTGTTCAAATACATGTTCAACTGTGAATGCCTTCTCTATGCTACACTCACTGTGATAGCAGCTGAGTCTGTATCAGCTCACTGCATACACAGTTTGGGATTATTCCTGTTATTTGTTGCAGATCTGCTCAAGCTTAGAGAAGATGGATGGGAAGTGACTGTGATCAGCTTCAGTATCTCTTAAGTTGCGCTGGGTTTCTCAGCGCAGGTCGTATCAGAGCTTTAGCTGGGTTATTCAAGGATTTTCTCATTCTTGCTCATGCCTTTGTCACATCCTGTTTAGATTATTATGATGCACTCTCTACTTGCGTAACACAGTCATCCTTAAATCATCTTCAGTTTGTTTGAAATTCTGCCGCCAGGCTCCAAGCAAAGCATCCTTACTTAGACTCATATTTGTCCTGTTAGAGCCGTAAAACACTTTTCTCCCAGCACATTTCAAATTGATTTGAAATCCTATTAGTTATCTATAAGTCTTGTCAAAGCAGAGCTCCAACCTGTATTATCTCAAGTGCATGGCACATATAAAATTACACTGTTTATAAAGATTTACAGTTTTACATTTAGGTTAAAAGACCTAAAAGTACTTTATGAGAGCATTTGCACATCATTTACTGTATTTAACCTACCACTATATCACTGAGCAGCAGTGCACACAGCTTTGTAATTATCTATGCAGTACATTTACCAGGTGGCATTTAAACAGTTTAGTTTCATCATTCGGCACATCAACGCTGTGTGTCTGGTATTTAGTAAACATGCTGGCTGTGTGAATACTTTCAAAACTGAGCCAAAATTTGTTCCATGCACTTAATCAACTCTCTGCTGTTTGGATTAAAACAGTCCACTATGAACAGAATATGACTGAGACACAAGATTTACAGTAAGTGCTCTGAATGTTTCCATTAAGTGGGTGAATGAATTCATGCTAGCTGCACGGCTTTGTGGGTGGCAGTGTAGGTCTGTCAGTCAGTCCCTGACTTTTCCTTTAATTTTATATTTGTGGCTTTAAGTGAAATGTCCTGACAATCAAAGGATGGATTGCCATGAAATTTGATACAGACATTCATACATTCATCCCTCAGTGTAAATGATGATGGTTCTGGTGATCACATTGAAATAACCATCATGTCAAAATTTGAATTTATCAAACACCTTGTGTTTTTGACGTAATACATGCAAAACTAATAAAATTCTCATTTGGGTTATTGTGGCATTGACACCAGCACTGCCAGAAATGCCGGATTGGGTGCTTGAGCACATCACTAATATAGCATCTATACAGGGTTAATAGTTTACAGCTTCTCCAAAATAATAATGATATATTTGTAATGCACTTAAATTTGGTAAGTACTCAGTATCCAGTCCAGGAAGTCCAGGAAGTCCAGGAACTGCATTGGAACATCTGTAATTCCCATCAGCCTCAACTGTTCTTGGCGATAAGTGCCATCTTGAAAACTTTTATGTGCTAAGATGCTAAACAAAGATAGTGAAAAAAGTGAACATCATACCTAATACCTAATCATACCTTTTGATAAGCATAAGCTTGTTAGCATTTATATTGGCAGCACGTTATCATTTAGCTTAAAGCTCTGCTGTGCACAACCACAGCCTGGCAGAGATGCTAGCATGGCTGTGGACTCTTGTTGCAATGTTGCCTTCATAGAAGTTGAGGCACATAAAGTCTTCCTGCTTTTACTGGTAGAGTTGTGAGGTGAGATCTGTTTGAGAACCTAAAACGAAAGTGAGACACAATAATAATTAGTAAGTTAGTTATATTTTGAGTTGTCATCTTCGTGAAGGTTCTGTAGTAGATGCCTGTAGGTCAAACACAGACATCCTCTGCTGTGCACTGACTGTAACGAAGTGATTACTCAGAGCTGTCAGCTAAAACCAGTGTCATTAAAGGACGCATCTGCACCCTGCTTTTGTCCACTCAGCTGCTCTAAAGAAATATGTCGCCATGTCTCAGCCACAACTGCAACACAGCTGCACCTGTATTCAACGCTGAAACAAACTCATACTGTAAAACATTTGAAACGATCACCCTCTGGTTTGTCTGATTGCAGTTCCTGAGTGATATTCCTTCAGAACAACCTGCAAAGGTAAAACACATCAGTGTATTAGATTTAAATAAAGAGGATGAAATGGAAGATCTCTAAGTGAAGAGCAGTGAAATGATGTGGCACGCTGAGAGGCTCAGAGCTCTTACTGGAGCTGTTGAGGCAGAAATACAGGCATTTTTACAGGAAACCTTCAGAGAATAAAACATGAAAGGTTTTATCGTGGAGTTTTACAGCACTCAGCGAGCTCCTTTTATCTCCCGACCTTTCCGAGGAGCTTCAGACCACTTATTGCAGCCCTGACCTTGGGTACCATAACACAATACAATATCATAATTTCATCTTGAAAATTTTAGGATCATTACTTTTATTGTTTAGTTACCCATAAAATCTGTCTTGGGTGCCTCTTTGCTAGGTGGGCAGACATTTTAGATGGTTAGATGGAGTGGTTTTGGTTTTGGCCCATGTATTATTAATCCCAGTGCCTACAATTTCCCCTGGTTTTCTTGCTCTGTATGATGTTGGCTGAATGAAAGTTGTGATATTAAAGTCTGCTACAGTCTGATCTGCAGAGCATCCAGGAGAGCAACACGTTCTCACACTTTATTAGATTGCATTTGGTACCTCTTGATCCCTGACCAGGAATAAATAATGGCACGATGTTTGCAGCTCACCGTTTGGTTTCCAAGACATTGTTTACAACTGGATTTCTCATCTTTAATTATCTGGTGCCAGCCCTCATTTATGTTATCTGCCCAAGGAAAATGAGGCCGTGCATGCATCAAAGCGCCTCTGCTGTGCACTTCTCAATACTCCCAGCAGGCTTTGGCCTTAATGTCACTTTAAATGTAAAATGCAGAGCTTCACACGTGGCTGCAAAGTTCCGCCTCCAATTTCACAGGTTGCAGCTGTGAGTAATGGCTCCAAAACAAAGACTTTTTCTAAATAAACAAGTGAATTCAAGTCCCTAGAGCATTTATATAAACTGATAGATTTATCACAAACAGAGTAAAAATACATAAATGGATCTAATTTTTACCTGATAAGTGGTTGAGAAACGATGTGCGAAACAAGCCTATCTCAGATCTGTCTTTGCTAAAATTGATATCTGTGACACAAATATTAGCTTTTTATGAAACATAGTGACGCTTTCGCAGTGCGAATCTGAGGGCCTGATAGGATTTTTATTGTCATGTTGGTGTCTGTTATCTGTTTGACAAATGCTCACAGATTTTTTAAGAATGATTCACTGAGGAAAAAAAACAGTCACTTTTTTGATGACTTGCTTACTGTAAATGGCTGATGTGTTTGATCGTGACTGTGTGCTCTCTGCTAACAGTGCTACGTGTTACACTGGCTATGCCCGTATTTAGGCCACTCTGCTCCCTCAGGCTTACAACTTGTGTGCGTAATTCTGTGGGTTATAACAAGCAATTGCTATATATAAAACAAGGTTAGGTTCAGACTTTGACTGATTGGTATTGACAAGTGATTGAACATGGTCTGCATTATTTCTGGTTGGTTTTTGCTGCGCAGTAGACACATCAGTGTTGATGTTTATCTCCACTGCACTCTAGTTTTATCATCATATCCTCATGTTAGCCTCCTGGAGCAACGCCAGATCGACACCATGCTATTAATTGCACCCGCCATATGGTCTCACACTTCATAAATGCCATTTTTATTTAAACTCCATAGGAAGTTCTGGAAAGACCTGCTGACATTTACACTCAATTGAATCTTGCTAAAGAGGTTGTGTACCAGACAGAGAGCGAGACTCCCTGAGCAGATCTCATTTGCCTCGGTGGGAGGTGGGAAGCATGCCCAAGGTGCGCTGAAGAGGAAGTGCAGGCGTAACCTGAACGCTCTCCCAAAGACTTCTAAAGCTTATTGAAATGCTGTCAGATATTTGCTGGGGAACTTCTCACAGAGGGAAATTGAGTTATCCTGAAAGTCACCGTCCTCTACTGAAACCAGAGAATCAGTGTGCAACTGTGGAGGCTGCAGAGTCACACTGGAATAGATTATACCATCAAACCAACTCATTCAGAGGCTAAAAGGACAGAGTGATGAAAAATGGGAAATATGTCATCGTCATGTCATATGGCAGCTTATCCACTGCTGGGCAATGCCCTTGTGTCACACCAGCCACATGTTAGGGTCTGTGTGAAAATGATCACTTCAGAAAGGGGAAGTGTAGTCTGACATTTTTGGGGAGCCAAATGCTAACATCAGCATGCTAATGTGCTTATGATCATACTAACATGCTACTGTTTAGCAGGTGTAAATTTTATAATGCTCACTATCTTAGTCACTCCTTACCTTTGTTTGTCACTGGTCCTAATTTTCAGCCTTCTGTTAGTGAATCATTTCATAGGTCTACATTAATGAGATAACTTAACCTCCTGCCATGATTCATTAAGGTGCACTTTGCTGTATGCAAAGGACAGCAGTTCTTACTTTGTATCAGGGTTTTATTTATGTGCACTGCGGTGGCACACTTAAGAGGTTCCTTTAAGAAATTAGGGTATAATTGAACAAATGTAAGACTGTCATGTTTTTTGACACATTGTTGTGAGGGTGTATTTTTTTTCTCTGTCAAGAAGAGGTTCTCACCATGTCGAGGTGTTTTGGTACTTTTTGTACAGTCCCTTAACACCTTTAAATTTGGTGTCTTGCAGGCTACACCTTGGCCTATGCTTTTGCATTTACCAATTGCTGATCTGCCAACTCGTCTTTCACATGCATGTCTTTTGAGAATTTCACTTCAGCAAATTTCTGTTTAAGTGTATGAAAACTAATAGGATCATTTCTTTAATGGCAGGGAGCTGATATCTGCAAACAAAATACTAAAGGTAGGTTATATCTGATAAAAAGGTCACCAAACAATATTTTCATTCATGAAATTGAACTTAATTATAGTGCAGTTGTTCTACCCACTGTGTCTTGTGAAAGATTAGAGTTGTATGCCAAGCATTTAATCACATTCAAATCAATAAGCACAGGCTCTATAGCCTGTTCTGCTGCGCTGCTTTTGCAGCAGCATAATGGGAAGCTGCAATGATTTCTAACACTCCAGCATACATATACTGTTTAAATATATATATAAATAATATAATGCACACATACTCCACTGTACCAACAAATTACACTTTGTGAACATAATAGATATTGTATTTCTCAGCTAATTTAATGGAGAGCAAGAGTTGCCCACAGTGAGTAAGCAATACTGGACAGAATAAAGCAATTTAACTTTAATGTCTTGAAATAGATAAATGATTAAAGAAAATGGACTTCAGGCGGAAGAGGGGTCATCCTTAAAAAATTGGAGTCCAACAGCGATATTTCAATAGATTTAAAGCACATTCCTGCAGTACTGCAGTGTGGAGTACACAATGTCCTTAAATTATACCCTACAGTAGGGGTTCTCAACCTTTTGTGTATAAACGCCCACCTCTGGTTGTTAAAAATATTCCAAGGACCACCTTGGACCATCAAAACTGTAAATAAAAACATAACATGCCGAAAAAAGTAAAGTCGAAATAAACCAGGCTGTGACAGCATTCAACACTCTGTGTTTTCAGGCTCAGCAGCTGTGCCTGACATTAGGAATCCAAATTAAATGTATTCAGGGTCACATTTCCTCAGCACACACCGTGGAGCTTTTACAGAGCACTGCTGTCTCTAACATCACTGTTCTGATTCGAAAACTGATCAGTTTTGTGCCCCTGCAACTGAGGGAAGCAAGCTAACAGTGGCAAAACACATTTATCTCCACCTGATGATGTGTCATGATGTTGCGTAGTGATATTCAGATGCCACTTGTCATGGAATTAATGCATTAATTCAACATTTTTTATTTACATGAATTCCTGAGCTATTTTAGATTTAAAAATAAGTAGCTATTTTAATGTTGATTACTGTAGGCCGTCTTGTTGAGAGCCTATGAAAACTAAAAATCCCTTGTAAACTAACTCTGGTGGTGTGATTTTACACTTCATTTAGCACTGGACTAGACATTACAGACTATATTGACTTAAAAAAAAGTAAGCAGAGTTTCAGTGTTTTCATCAAGTAAAAATGCACACACAAAAAAAGAGTTTTGTTTTCACCCAAATCTCTTTAACATGAGTATAATTGAGACTGACTGCAGGCTCTCTGATATTTTTGACTTTGAGGCCAGAAGTTGCCTGACTGTCAGCTGGTTAGGTGTGAGAGATGAATTGTCAAACAGAACAGAGCCTTCTTGTTTAATAACTGTATGGATCATGTAAACCTATAGGAAACCAAAAGCCTTACAGGCTTAAAGATTTGTCTGCACTGGTCCCTCCCTTGCACATTATCTGAGGCCTGTCTGAGATACAGCCAAACAATGACACTTAATGATGATGATAACTTAAGGCATCTCATCATATTTTGCATTAAGTTTGTCGACTGGCTAACGCAGTAATTTCTTTAGACGTGATTCAACGCGTGAATGTGCATTAAAAAGGGACAATTATATACTCTGCACTGATCTTTTTTACTACAGAAGCTGGCCTTAATGTTTCAGTAATGTGCATTCAATTGTACAATTATAATATACTAAAATGCCTTTTAACTAGTGTTAGCGGAAAAAAGAACCCTGTCTTTTATCTCAGTGTCAGATTCATTACATATATTATTTGGGTAATGTAAAATGAAAAATATTTATTGCAACCATCAGTGCTTTTCAGTTAGAGTTTTACAACTGAGAACTCAAACCTCGAACACATCCAAACACATAACTACGGCTTAATGGTCCTTAAATTAGGTCGCTGCTCCTGGACACAACTGCTCTGCTCCTCATGTTGCCAACAAAAATGAAAAAGATAATAACTTATCATAAGTAAGTCAATTAGGATACTAATATTTAGCATTAGTTAAGCCACTTGGCATCCAGTGATTAAACAGTGATAAATCAGTGCATTTGCTCCCACGTCTCGCTCTCTGCACTCCAACACCTGCAGGGGACAACCTAAGATTATGCTGCCAGTGTGCAGGAGCAGCTCCTTCTGCATGAATGCTACTACAGATCTGAACACAACAGGGTAAGTTGTGTTTGAGGTAGACAGACAGACAGACAAACAGACAGACAGACAGACAGACAGATAGATAGATAGATAGATAGATAGATAGATAGATAGATAGATAGATACATCAGTGCACACTTACATGGCCTATATACACATGCACTCAGCAGTATAATATTGGTCCATACTCTTTGCTGACAACATGCTGGTGTGAGCTGCTCTGCCTTTGCACCACACACACCAAACCCAGCAGAGGCTACACCGCCTCACACATCAACTCTGCAGTGACGTGAGAAGGAAGACGGGAGGCTGCTCTTATTATAATTCAACGTCAGACCAAGTTTGATAAACGCCCCCCCTTTTTTCCTCCCTCCTCTCCTCTCCTCTCCTCCCTCTCTCTCACTCTCTCTCTCACTCTCTCTCCCTCTGGCCCATTTCAATGGTCCTTATCCACAGTAAGGAGATCCGCGTTTCCACTCCTCCTCCTCCACCACCACCACCACCACCACCATCTTTGAGATAAAACACTGCCTTTAGGTTTCCAGCAGCAGCAGAGGGCTGGCGCTGCAGTTGCGCTGGCACACATTCAACGTGGGTGCACACAGTAAGTGAGAGAGGGAGAGAGAAAGAGAGAGAGAGAGAACCGCCGCATCTTGTGGATTTCTTTGCGTACAAGCCCGTGTACATGGTTCTCCCTGCTCCTCCTCTGTCACATCCAGACCAGGAGTTGATTCCACTTCCCGGAGAAAAATGTGGCATCGCACATTAGCGACAGTGCTTGTTTTACTGTCTTTTTGGGGGGAGTCGCTGGCCGGGTTTCCAAACCAAATCAACATTGGTAAGTTGAATGGGATGCTCTGGCAACAAATGCATTTCTTTGTGCAACATAGTCAAAACAGGACACGTCTCTGTAAGTCGCGCTGATTCGGTTATTTGAATAATTCATCACCAAGTTCACTTCTCGTAAAGCCAGGGGGTTGTTGGATCATGCGCGTCTTTGTAGGCGGTCTGCTAAAAAAAAATAGAGTTGATCCAATATGGGCAAAACGGGAGTTTCAGCATCTGCACTGAATTTCTAGTGCGTGGTAACAAATTTATTTGTTGGCTTCCTTTCTTAAAATTAACTGACCCAATCATCTCTGCAGTAATTGCACATAATTTCACGGCACTGCCCTAAGTGTGTGTGTGTGTGTGTGTGTGTGTACAAGTCATACTCTGATCACGGCAATAAAAAAACTGCTCATGTGTGTTGGGAATAAACTAATCAGAGCACTGTTGTGTGTGACATTTTCTCTCATGTAGGTGGACTGTTCATGCGCTCTACAGTGCAGGAGCACAGCGCCTTCAGGTTCGCCGTCCAGCTGTATAACACCAACCAGAACACGACGGAGAAACCCTTCCACCTCAATTACAATGTTGACAACCTGGAGTCCTCCAACAGCTTCTCCGTCACACATGCCTGTGAGTACTTCAGCCCTGTGGAAACTGGTTCATAAGAATTTCCCCTTCATGAGAACAGCAGGAGGAATATAAGGCTTTTCACTTGTTATTGGTCAGAAACCAACATTGAGCAATTATATTCTTCCAAATTGTATCCAGGAGTAATAATGGAGGCTCTCAGTCTAACACACACACACAAAAACAACACACACACGCCTTGGCTGAATCGTTAAATAACCCAGGTGTCCTGGCAGATGCTGCGTGTGAGCTGGTTCCATTTT
>JAQMCX010000012.1:8760487-8787558 GCA_029814765.1 Acanthurus leucopareius | reverse complement strand
ACACACACACACACACACACACACACACACACACACACACACACACGCACACACACACACACGCACACACACACACACTCTCACACAGAGACACCTGCCAAGTGCCTGTCCTTATACACAAACTCCTCAGTCATGCAATCCAACATTCACCAGCTGGATGATGGAGCATGATGGCCTGTAATTGGCCGAACACAGTGATTTTGTAAATCACTGAGAAAAGCTGATCTGCAGCCTTTAAATGACTGTACTTGACGGTGTGGAAAATAAAACATTGCTACTCTGCCTGTTGGGGTATCTTGCTGTGGCATCAGATGAAGGCTTTAAGTGGTGGTTGCAACTTACAGAGTGTATTGCTGTAGCTGTTACTTGTTAAGTTGAATGTGGCATGCAAATTGTCGCATTTGACCTCATCTTTCTCCTCCAAACTTTCCCATCTCTTTGCTCTCAAATGAAAATTAAAATATAATCCTCACCTCTGCACCCTCCTAATTGTCATTCATTACCACTGGTTTAATTTAATGCAGATTAGTAGCCATATTTAGATTGTTACCCTTTCCCTTTGCAAATGAATTAAAATAGCACATTACTGTCGGTTATACCAGCAGCATTGTGGTGTGTATCCTTCCGACTGCACTTTTGATGGATATATTGCCTAATGTATCAACTGTAACATGCTGTAATCCATGTAGTCATCTCTACAAACATGATGGATCTGAGGGGAAGGGCTGCCGAGTGTGAGATGGCTTCATAATTGGTCCACCAGTCACTCCTCTGCCATGTAGGGCACCAACTTCTGTCTGGAGAATTAATTTGTTATCCTTCTCCCCACCAACTGCACTTCACACTTGACGCTTAAGGATGAGCTGCGGCTCTCCAAACTCTGTCAGCTGCTGTGGAGAGCGGCTGTGTAAGCTAATGAAGTGAGAAGAAGGGCAAAATAGAAAGGGAAATTGAACACCATCGTTTCACACACTGGCAACATGACGCCGCCCAGTTCGACCACAGCCTCGCACTGTCGCCCGCTGAGCGATTCCACTGGAGGGGCTGTGGGGTCGGTGCTTAGCTCAAGGGCACTTCAGTGGTTGTTGCAGAGCAGGAGATGAATATTACATGCTTGGTTTGTGGAGATCAGAGATGAAGCATAAAGTCTCCTACTTGGGCCTGTTTTTCATTTCCAGGAGGTCAAAAGCAAGTCATTATATAAAATTAGTCATCCAGCAAAATGATTCCTTTTGACAGTGTCAATGAGCTGTTTTTACTCCGGGGTCACCTTTTAACCTTTGGCATGTCTTTTGGCCTGACTCAAACACTTTTATTATTTGGGATTTGAATACATGAATCAGATTTTTTTGCATTTATTCTGCAGGATAATGCTTCTTATTCTACATTTTCTCTCACAAAGTGTCTGTAGGAAGCTAAAAAGGTTTTTTTCCAGCATTTTGTAGTTTTAAACAGGAAAAAAAAGAGGCTTCGTGAATAAAATTTATAGATTCCTATTAAAGATTCAGTTCATAGGCAGGCTTGGTGTTGAATAAACCCCAATCCATTGTTTTCTGAAAGGAGCTTGAGGTTTATTTCCTAAAGGATAAAATGAAAAGAGACAAGATAATCAGGAGGATTAATTTTAGCGAGCTAAGCTGATCCGAGCTGAGCTAGATGCTTCCCAGTTGACAAGACCAGTGAGCTGCTCATTATGCAGACCAGTCAGGTCAGCTTATGACTAAGGGTCTGCTTGAAAATGCACCAAACTCCATGATCCTTATTTTTAGAAGTCTGGATTGCATAATGCCCTGCGCGCCTGGCAGGTGTTGATGTAGCCAGTGTGATGATTATGATTTGACACATTTCTATTCTGGTTAGTCATTCCCACAGATCACATTGTTAATTTTGGTAATATTAGCAACTGATGAGATGACCAAGATATCAAATCTGCTTGTTTCCTGCGGTTTTTGGAATTGTCTGTAAAACTTCCTGTTTGGTACAAAAGTGTTAGTGCTCATTTCTTTTAGAGTTTGTTGTCCAGATTCTGAATGAAGTAAAGCAGGACAACAGTGCTGTCCTGCAGCTGGGTCAGTTTATAATGACTGTTACAAATCCCTGATGGCAAATGACTGTGTTATTGGCAGTGGGGATCAATAGGTGGAAGGCTATAGTCCAGTAGGTAGTGTTTGAATGTGTGTGTGTGTGTGTGTGTATGTGTATGTGAGTGTGTGTGGCTCCAGTTTGTTCTTCAGTATGGAAAAATCAATTCTCGCCAAGCTTTCATTTTCTCTATCTCAGTCCCTCTTTACTAATATATGACTGTTCTCCAACTTCCTCTGGCTGCAGACACTGAGTCCTCAGTTTGATGCTTGCTTTGCAGCTCTGAAAGTTGAGAAACAAACAAACCCGTAAACAGCCAACATTACATGGCAGCAAACATTTCCAGTCATTGCGACGTGATTGAATTGATTCAGACAAAGAGGACTTCACTGTGCTGCCGTGTTTATTATCTTGCCAATTTGTGGCTGGCTGGAGTGGAGCTGCAGGACGTATTGATGTGACACCTTGCCCCAGGCCAGGACAGATTGTGTGCATAAATGCAGAAATGGGAAGGTTATATCCATTAGGACTGAGGTCAGTGAGCCGCTGGCCCGACTGGACATTTGAGCAAGTGCATGTGGGATTATGGTTTTTGGATGTGGTGACAGGACAGACAGCTGGAACAGATCACTTCATATCTTCATATCCAAAGCAGTCGCTCAATTCATAATTAAGTGTCTGTTTACTGTTTTACTTATCACACTGATTTGCATGAGTGTAAAGAACTTGTTAGTGGAGTGAAATATTTGTCGTCTGCAAACACATAAGACGTGTCCACTCTCTTACTGCTGTGCCATGTGGAAACAAACAAACTCTAAAAGGCCATATCATGCATTTTTAAAGACTTTCCTGTTTCACTTCTCTTATCTGAAGTAGCAGCAGGTTTGATCTGCCAAGACCAGAATTTTTCTACAGAAGAATTTTCCATTCGATCAATACATCTCAATCAAATGTCAATATTAAAGTGTTTCTTATTAGAGTGTTTATTATAGCTACCTTTCCTCCCCCTGCTATGACTCAACCAGTGTGATGCTGCCTAGACAGAGGCTAATGTTAGAGCACTTCAGTGTGTAGGCAATGGACAGTCCCACTAATGCAGCATAGACCAGTTTATATAGCCAGGTCTCCTCCTCCTCCTCCTCCTCCTCCTCTTCTTCTTTTTCTTTTTCTTCTTCTTCTACTTCTTCTACTTCTTTTTCTTTTGAATTATTAAGACTGGTGACTATACTGACTCATAAGCTCTGTCCAAACAAGGACATCTTAGTTTTTCCAATGGTTGTGTGCGGAAAGTATGCATAAAAAAGTAAACAAATTAAAACATTTCCATTATTTTGCCTTGTTACCTGCAAAGAAAAAGTGCAGGCAGGGTAGCAGCAATCATATCTGCACATTCATATTCCAATGTGTAATTCAAACAACTTGAAGATAAAATGTGTTTTTTAATGAACCAGAAGAGAAGAAGGGCAGGAAAGGGAAAGGATTAGCTTCACCTATGTGAAAGTCATTTTTCATAGTTGGCTTTGTATATTGGATTATATTCTCTAATGGTCTTGTATTCAATACATTATTTAAATGAATAGTTTGAAATTTAGGGAATTAGCTTATCTGCTTTCTTGCTGAGAGCTGGAATCGATATCACTCTCTTGTCTGTCACTGAATATAAAACTACAGTGAGCACAAAACTAGAAACGAGGAAACAGGGAGTCTGGCTCCATCCAAAGGTAATGAAATCCACCTACATTTTCCTCTAAAGCTCACTCATTACCATGTTTATCTTCTTTGTTAAATTCCCCAAAAACTGATATAAAGTTGACATATTGTGAGATAATGAGGGCATCATTTTCTGGGCTACTTTTTTTTGTCCAGGCACAAAAACTTCCTTGCGTCTTATCACCACATTTAAGTTGCAGAGAAACCTGTAAAAGCCTTATGTGTAAGTAAACTCTAGTGGCACAGGTAAGCAGATTTTTTTCCTACCTTTGCACAGAGCAGGGTTCCCTTTGTTCCTAGCCTGTGTGCTAAGCTAAGCTAACATGCTGCTGCCTGTAGGTCCATATATATCATACTGACACATCAACCTGATTTACTGCGATTCAAGGAAGCAAATTAACATGTTTCACCAACAGTTCAATTAACTTATGCAACAACTGACTCAGCCATCATTGTACAAGCTGTGGGGAATTGTTCAGAGGAGGAAGTTTTCACTGGTTAGATTAGATATCAAATAAAAATATTGTGTTGTCTAAAAGGAAAACATCGTTTTGATAATGCTCTGCATCATTTTTTCTGTAGTTACTGTAGCAAATCAAACATGCTGGAATGTAACCAAACAATATATAACAACCCTGGATCCATCATAACTCCGAGAACTCATTTAAACCGACAAGTCATGAATGATGCATGAGCACCACAGACAAGGTTGTCAAATTGTTTGGCCGGGGGGGGGGGATACGTTCTGCACGATCATTTCTGTCTTAATCCAAACTGTTTGGCCGGAGCGATAAACGTGTTTCCATTCAACAAATATTTCTATCTTTAATACAGCGGGGTCAGAGGCAGTGAGGTCAGCGATAATGAGGGAAATAAAACAAGTCCACGCTACAGTGCGCACGCCTAAATTCAATTGTCAATACTCGTTCAACGAGGAAAACACATTCACAACCTCTGGTCAGAGATATGGACAATCTTGTATGTGTGTGTGTTTCATTTGAAAGCTTTAAATGGATCCTCTCGATCTGGGAGCCCTTGAACAGAAAGAGACACTTAGCCAAAAGCATGTCCTTTCATCACGATGCGCTGATAAAAATATCCGAGTTACTGCTACTGCAGCCAGAGTCCTGTCAGTTTGGATGACCTGCCCCAAGTTGACAAGTACTCATCGTCAGATTTGACATGGCGGTCTCGCTGGGAAGCATAATCAAACAATAAAAGCTTTTAGAGAGTCTTTGTATTAATTTTTATCGGACTGAAGAGTGATTTCACATGCAGGCGCTGCTCTCTTTTAAACTTGTACTTACACTAGCAGGAACACATTGTTTGACTCCACTTTAATAAAAACTTTTATTAAGTATATTGCTGTGGGGTAAAGCAGTACACAAGAGTCATCATGCTTCGTTAATGCATCAGCTTTCTGGGGAACAAGGGAGTACTGATTATGCTGGGCAATGTATCAATATTTTATTGATATGATATGAGACTAGATATAGTCTTTTATTATTGTGATATGGCACAAGTGTTTTCTTTGCCTGGTTTTAAAGGCTCCTTTACAGTTAATTGATGTTATTTTGTGAACTTACAAGACTATAAAAGCCGTTCTAATACTTGCCCGTGCCCCCTTAGTCATTGTATTCACTTTGGCGATAATTGTGCATTAAAAATTGTATTCTAAAATACAATACTAATAAATTGTATACTGTATATATTTTATAGCAATATACTATGTCATAAATATAGTAGTTTATGGATGTACCAATCATCACCCCTACATTACTGTTTCAAAATATCAATATCCAAGTATTTAGCCAATATATTGGGACATATGATTTTGTTCATATCATCCAATGCTAACTTATGCTAAAGAAATGGGTGTGACTCCAAGAGAGACTTTTAAACATGAAGCTGGAGACATCACTGTATCTCACTAAAGCTGCTCACAGCTATTGCGAAAGGTTCTTATTTCTTGTTTTTCTCGAACCGAGTTGCTTAAGCCTGGCTGGTCATAATGCTGTAAAATGGTGGAGCAGCGTTGAATAGGTTCAGGGGTAAGCCACTGGAGATGTGCAGTTAGTCTTTCATCCTGAGCATCAGATTGTGCTTACATGTCAGCGTTGTAACGGAGCAACGGTGATCACCACTGACAAGCTACAGTGATGCTGCAGCACTTCGTTGCAGTCTTACACAACGTCCTTCAGCGAGGCTGCCTCCAAAAATCTCTGTATTATTCACCAAGTGTTACCTGAGATTATCCAAGGACAACAAGCTGTGAACTACACAGAGGAGAGCATAAGAGAACCAAAGATGCCGTTGGGGTGGTGAATAATTTAGAGGAGCTACTCTCATAGGTTTGGAAAAGTTGCATGAGCCTCAGTCATTGAATGTAAAAGAGTCCCTTTACAAAATCAGCTCAAGTGCTTCAATGTGTTCGTGTTTAAATTTAATTGAAACTGGAAACATTTCATAATTCAAAGGTTCATTATCCATTTCTGATACTTTATTGTCTTCCATGTATTTTCTGTTCACAGTGAGACAATTTTTGTCAAATTATCTAACAGTAATGAGCATCAGAACAAGTGATTAGAGCTAATGAATTGAGAAAAGGTTTAGAGCTTTGTTTCATAATGACTTTTAATCTATAAAATGAATACATTTAACAAATTGAAATGAAAACTTTTGAAAATTTATTGGGTTAATTGAAACTACTTTGCACAAAGAGTCATCAAAGTTTGCACTTTACTGCATTTTCTTGATTTATTTTTAATGTGAATCTGTGCTCCTGAGTCTTCTGCAGCATTACAACCATTTTAAATTGAGTGTGCTGTGTTTCTCCGTCTCTTGTAATAGTGTTCCTTGGATGATGTTTTTTGCAGTATATGCAAAGCGTGTGTAGGTGGAGTGTTAGCAGCGCTTTTACTGCGCTGGAGTGAAATATTAAAGGGTATTGTTCCATACAAGACTCCAGTAGCCACAGGCCCTGTCTCTCTATCGCTGCTGTAGATTTCCTTCTGTCATGTTTTTGAACATGTGGGCTGAATACAGTCGTATTTCTCAGATTAGGGCTAATCCAACCAGTGTTACCCATCTTTTTGCGTGTAATGAGTATCCGCTGAGGGTAGCCCACTGGAAGAAAATGTGTGCTTTTACAAAGCTGTAATCTGTGGAGAAGAGGGAATTCCAGCCAACATGCAACCACACCGCCTGAGGAGAAACACCTACTCAGGCTTCAGTCCCTATATGCCCTCTGCTTTCTCTGTGGTTGGTCAACTGAGAAGAATTGCACAACAATGCAGACTATAATGCGGATACAAATATGAAACTCCTAAATGTCATAACACACAGATCATTTGAACCATGGGCACTTTGCCTTTAGTCAGGACTTTTGTCCAAACAAATGTTTACTGTGATTTTTATTGTGTGGTGGAATTCAACTCGCTTGTTTTAACAAGGATTTCAGTAGAATGAGTGCAGTTTTTTTAATCTGAAACCAGATGAGATCCTGTGAAGGGTCACCATTCAAAAACTCATTCACTATTACAGTATCTTTTTGTTATGTTAGCCTGTGGATCTTTGGATGGCTCATCACTCTGTGATTCTGTCAATCCACTTCTGTGGTCTGGACTGAAGTAGCTCAACATCTACCGAGTTTATTTGAATGAAATTTTATCTGGATATTCATTTTCCCCAGAGGATCAATCCTAAAGACATTTTTGTCTCCTAATGTTTCCTGTATTATCATCTGCTGGTTTATATTTGTGGTTTTGACTAAAATATCTCAACAATAAGTGGATGTCTGTTGCATGTGTTTGGTCACAGGACCAATGACAAGCCCATCAGCCTCAGCTGTGCTTTGTGTTAGGCACGAATTAACAAATGGTAGCATGCAAACACTAATGTAAGATGGTTTAGCTCAAAGCACCACTGTGTTGGCCTCACAGAGCTGCTGCTGTGACTGTAGACTGTCTTTGTTTTACATTAAACAATTTTTACATCACATGTTTGAGGTACTGTGCCTTGATTAATTTTGATTATAAAAGAAATATAAAATAAATGGAGGAATAAATACCAAGATACACATTGGATAGACACAGCCTTGCAAAAACTGTGAATACTGCTGATCTGTCCTCCTTCGGTGAGCAGTTGATTTTGTTGTGTCCACCTTCAGCACATAAATGGAGGTACTGTCATTCATGTTCATCTGCTGCCAGATTAAAATCACATACTGTAGCTCTGCTTTGATTTTTTATTTTAATTTAAATGAAGCACAATAAATTCAGTTTAAAATTCCTTACAAAACTCATTTAACAATCAATTCCATTTTAAGTAAAGCAGGGTCACATGTGTTTAAGAGTACATAGTGATTTATGCTATCATCTCAGTGCAGTTTCCATTTCGATTTTCACAGTAGTGATGCATTTTCAAACATGGGAATTAAAAGTATCTTTGATATTTGCTGTCAGGATGTCCAAAGTCATTACTTTCATGTTCTAACCAGCTTAACAAGGCTTGATGGAGGTAGATGTCCAAATGAAATGGAAGAAAATTTATTGAATTAGACACTTTTAAAGGTCAAACACTGCTATGTATTCATGTGGAAGTTAGAGGAGGATTTTAAGGATCAACACAGACAGAAATCTAATTAATTTATGCTGGAAACAGACATCAACCATGGTTATGTGAGGAAGGTGTGGCTTGGACTTTTGTTTGACCTCTGTCCACTGACGCTTATTCAAAACCTGGGCTGCTTTGTCCCAAACATCAATACTGAGGAAAATTAAATGGTAGACTCTTCACTTTTTCATGTCTTTCCACTGAGACATTTCTATAAATAGAGAGCATTTTGTGTTCTTTTATAATACCCTTGCATAACAATTGGAAAGGCATTAATTAGATTAAAATATCATGGATTAAATTATTTCGTTTCTTCCTGCATTGTGTGTGGTAAAATAAGCACTGCTGATAAACTGTTTTGCCTCTTACAGTCCAAAGACACGCAGATCAGAAGGTAGAAGCTACAGAATATAGTGTGCATGGTAAGTGGGTGATTACTGTATATGTCTGTTTATCAAACCTCTTCAGTGTCTCATTGCCTGCTGCTCAGTGCATGCTGGGAGTACTCGAGCCCCTCCACGACTCTGTAAAAGCAGAAACTGAGTTACTGATGTTGAAAATTGGTTCTCGGTGAACTTTGTGAACTCTGATGGTAACATGACTACAACTGTGATTATGTTTGGAAATACCTACGACCTATTGGAATGTACCTGTGCTCAGCTGTCAGACACTGTCAGACAATGTCCTGAGATATTCTCATTGCATCCCTGTGAGTGCGGTCCAGCTGAAACCATGAACAGCTGCTGGCAGAATGGAAGGGTATAAAGGAAACGTGTTACCTGGAATAACGAGGGAGGGATGTTGGCTCTGTGTTCTGACCCTGCAAATCATCATTCACAAGATGGCACAGCTTAGCCGCCCAGCTCGTTTCCATGAGGAAACACTGAATTTGCTGAGCGTCTGTCAGTCAGCACATTTACAAGATTTGTTGGCCTCCTCTGTCCGGCCTGATGCTAATGCTGTCTCGTTTGATGATCACCTCTAAAACGTAACAGCTAACAGATCTTAATTACTTTGAGTTTAAAAGGTCACAGCACTCTCACATGTCTCTCCTCCAAGTTTCTGTGACTCAACATTTTTAATCTTTTTGGATGCAGCTATTAACACAGTACATTAGAATTGTTTGATTGGCAAAAATAATGCATGAGTAGTCTAGAGAATAGGTTTTAAGTTCTCTTGATAGATAAATGCAGCATCTTGATTTACAATCGATTGTTCTTCTCACAGTTGTACATCACGCAGATGTTACACAACCCCACATGTGATATCAGGTGTTATTTGTCAGGAAGTCACATAAAAAAACTTGTGTATGTGATGCATAGCCCTCACTCTGTGTGAGCTCTGTATCTGCTGACACAAACACTGACAGGATGTACATCATTACTGCACGAATTCACTGAAGGGAAAACTTTCATTTTCAAAATTGTGATTTTGTTCTCTTAGAATGCTAGCATTAGCATTTAGCTCAGAGCATCACATCCGAATAAGTTCAATATTCTCACAGAGATGGTTGTATGACTGCAGGCTCTTAGGGCAGGAAGGACATGGAAGAAGCGTTACATGCACATAGAGTTAGTATGGTGTATATATGGAGTATTTACTGTGTGAAACTTAGAAATGTTTCGAATGGTCTCACTAAGTTTAAAAGCCAAAGTCCCCTCAGAGAAACAGGTTTTAGAGTAGCTCATTAAACTGTCTGCTCGGTCAGCGCACCTTCTGCCCCTTCTGTTGATGAGATACGATAAAGTCAGAGTTTCGAGTTTCTCTTTGACCCCATCCTTTAGAAGTTGGTAATCTTGTGACAGCAGTTGGGTGTTTGTGCTGTGTCCTCTGCCTTCTTCTCTTACTGAACATTTGACCCTGGGAAAGGGACAGGTATTCTCATGTGGCTGAGAGCAGCGTGATCTTCCTCCCCCTCAGGAAAACAAACTGAAGTCCTGCTGCTCCCTTCTCCTCTAGTTTTGCTTCAGGCACTCTCAGACAGCGGCAGAAAAGTAACTTCTCACCAGGCTGCACATGCATAAACAAGTTATTTGTTATTGTCATGAAAAGTAAAGTCATTGTCGTCACTCCGGAGCGCGGTATCCAGCTCCCTCAAAGCTCAAGGCTCTCACCAGTGACTCAGTCCAAGAATGTTCACCTCCACCCCTCAGTTTGAATCCTCCTCTATCCTTCATCTCTTATATGCATAAAGTTCAATTTTCTCACTGCGTGTGGTAGTTCCTCTCAGGCGAGAACAGCAGCTCCCGTTCTATTCCCCCTCTGCAATAGAGTTTTATGAATTCACTTTGTAGACTTGGCTCTGCTGTGCACATACACCACAGGTTCATCCCTACATCAGCGAGTTTTATAAAAGACTCAAAAAAAGATTCCCCAGCTGTCTGCGGGAGAGACCCACAAAGCTGCAAAGCCCTGAGTTTCAGGAAGACGTGAGACGGTGCTGATGCCGCTGGAGCCGCTGCATCTACCTGTTAAGTTTGACGAGGCGGCGAGAGCTGGGGGAGAAGCAGAGAAACGAGCGAGGAAGAAACGGCAGAAAGCAGCAGTAATGACAGCAGTAACAGAGATGTGGGTGTTTATAAGGAGTGAAGTTAGGTGAATTTTTTCCAGTTGGATATTAATCATGCATATAAAGCCTGTGTTGATATTCTGAGCAGAAGTGCACAGAGCTTGCAGTGCTAAAAAACAGCCCCCTTTCCCTTTGTAATAAAGTTAATGATGCATGTCTCCATTGCTGACCACGATCAGGGGAATTTACTATAGTTGACTAATGTTTACTGCTTCATGGGCCCAAATATATGATATCATTAGTCCTTTAGAAAACCAGGCTGTCTATTTAACCTTGACAAACAAAAACTATTTCTGCCATTTTGAGAATAGAATCGGGGGATATTGGATGAGCTGAGAAGTGTTAATTTAATGGCTGCCCTCTATTTCTCTTGCAAAAAAATCAGCAGAATATTATGTGTTGCGGAAGAAACGTGTGAATCTGTAATTTTAGGAGGATTGGTGTTGCACAAAGAGCTTCTATTAAGAGTGCTGAATACAAAACTGAATAGAGAATCATCTGCACAGATATTTTTCTGTATGTGAAATGTAAACATGACTTTTTTTCTGTTTGCTTATGTGTCCAGTGTGTAAGATTTAGTTGCTTCTAGCAGTAAAGTTGCAGATTGCAACCAACCGTAAATCCCTGTGCTCACCCTGTCCAAGCATGTATTACAGCCAACTGCAGCTTGGAAACTTGCAAAAAAATATAAACAGCTGCCTCTGGAGTCAGTGTTTGGTGTGCTCATTCAGAGCTGATGTAGAAACATAGTGGTGAAATATAGCAGACTCTATAAAGGAAGATCTGCTCTCTCTGTAGATATAAAGGGGTCATTCTGAGGAAATGGAAACATAACTATTCTTATTTCTCAGGTTGTTATACATGAATCAAATCATAGCAATGAATATTTTTCTTTCAATTTCCTGCCAATAAACCCTCTTGAATCTTACAACTTTGACCTTGAAATGATTGTTATCAATTTTACTTTATATATAAAACAATGATGAAGCAACTCTTGGAAGTTTCTTTCTCATTGAATACAAAATCATCCTTCACCTGTAATACCTACCAGGTGCAGCTTTTACTTCTCTTATGCTTTTGTTAGTTTCGCTTTTAAACTAGTGTCAGACCAGCATCAGCAGATCTAACGTGTGTGCTGAGTAAAGCCGAAAGGCTGAGATGAGGGACGGAGGAATAATAAAGTGACCGAGGGAAAGATGTTTGAACAAAGCTATCAAGGATGTGAGGCTGATTGAATGGTTGTCTTAATGAAAAGCTGAACAGAAGAAACTTTTGAAAAATATACAGCACTGAACTCCAACTTAACACAAGGAGAAATCACACAACTGTGAAATTGTTTTGCTGCGTTTTCGGGCATACAACTGTGTGGTTTTTTAGCTAGGGCAATTATTTTCCCAAAATGTGTTTTGCAAAATTCAACTGGAATTTACTATCTCTTTTTAATGAGGGTGCGAAACACTCGCTCAAGTAATGCATACAGGAGATATCATAAATTCCAATAAATGGAAAAGGCCACCTGCTGTTTCTTTGCAATAAAGTTTGCTGGATTTAAAAAGTTTGATTTGAATGACACCTGGGTGCTTTTAGTTCAAACCTGGACTATTGATGAATCTTAACTTACATTCAGTAATGGTGAACTAAAAATTAGCAAAAATTTTCTTTTGTTTGATGCACAGTAAAATGATTTGCTATTTTTTAAAGGAAAATGAATAAAAAAGTGGCAGTGATTTTGTGTGGAAAGTAATGAAAAAGTAATGATAACTTATCACCAGTACAGATTTGACTTTGTAAATGTGAATGTCAGGATTCCTTTACAGCTTACTTTACATGAGAAGTCAACCAGAATACAAAGACTGTTGGATGAATTAACATTAATTAACATTCATTAACTGATGATATGTAACTTGGTAATTTCTCATTGTCTTTAATAATATTTACAACAAAGTCTTTCAAAGCCAGATCTCTGTAAATATTTCTGTATTAGTCGAAGAAGTTGTATAAATCCTTTTGAAATGGCCTCAAATGACGTCCCTTGTGTCAGTGTGGGTCAAGTCTGAAGACAACAAGTTTGGAAAAATAAAATTGAATTGTGGAGTTTGACAGAAGTGAGCTTCTCAGGCCTCTGTAGCCTGCTCCTCATCTCTGGCCGCGGCTACAGTAGCCACTGTTAGCATGGCGCACAAATTTCAAACTGAACTGGTGTTGGTTGAATTGCATTGTGGGTAATGTTGGCAAAGTTTGGACAAAAACTAACAAAAAAGTAGATGCGATCTGGTTATGCTGGATAAATTTTGATACATATCTTAAAAATTTTCCAGTGTGAGTGTGCCAGTGTTAAAGCAGTGCAGTGCTGAAACGATGAAGTAGCCTTTAAACTTGGGTTTTATATCCTCACTAACACAGTGCTCATTTGTACATTATCTCACAAGATGAACTCTCCACACTGACTGGATTTTAACCTACAAATCCTCAAAAAAGACACCTGTTTAAATCCACTCATTTATACAATTAATACATCGAAACATTTAAGTATATTGAGTGAATAAAGTGAACAGTGTTGCAATCTGCATTGAACAAATTGTTAGAAAAACAGCATCAGAGCTGCTCTGTTGGTTTGCCAAGCATTTGCATGTTATAGCTAACACCAGGCAAGGGTCTTCCCTGGTGCAATCCTGCATGGTGTTAATAAAACCATTTGTTATGTCCAAAATAAAATAAAATAGTTAACACCTTGTAAGTCCAAGTGTCTGATGCACTGAGCGTTTATGACTGGTGCTCATTTCCACAGGCCCGCAGATGGCAGCAGATAGGGCTTGTTATAAATCTTTTATAGTGCAGCACAACCTGGCGCTTGCACATTTGCATGCTCATGTTTCAGGGTATTTGTCCATTAAGAGCTGTGGCCAGTGCACTGATTTCCCCATTATTTCTAGTTGATTACCCAAGCATTTGCATTTAGACCAAGGAGAAGTGAAGGGCACCAGGCAGCAGAGCATGGCCACAGGGAGCAGACATCCCACATGGCACCCATTTATTCAGATAGCCCCTGCTACACTTGGAGGATTAATGCCATCACGAATTCGCTCACATCTCAATCTTGCAGTAAAGTTTTTACCCTTACATTGGTCGTTAGCGGACTCAGCAAGTTTAACTTTTAGTTTATTAGGTTTTTTGGATCCTTACTTTGTTTTAGAGGCCAGTTTGTGCCGTGTGTTGGCATCCCTCCTGACTGAAAGACTAAATGACTATGCTTGTCCCTGACCCGAACCTGCTCTCTGTCCCTGTCACCAGTCTGCTCCCAGTTCTCCAGAGGAGTTTACGCCATCTTCGGCTTCTACGACAGAAAGTCCATGAACACGCTGACCTCCTTCTGCGGGGCGCTGCACACCTCCTTCATTACCCCCAGCTTTCCCATCGACGCTGACGTGCAGTTTGTCATCCAGATGAGACCCAGTTTGCGGGGAGCTGTTCTCAGTTTGCTGGCCCATTACAAGTGGGAGAAGTTTGTCTACCTTTATGACACTGACAGAGGTAAGAGTCGCCCTCTGGGAAAGTGAAACACACTCGCACACACAAACACACGTATAGAGACATCATAAGCTTTCAGTAGGAGACAGATGAGTTTTACCGAACATCTCATTGCTTGAGAAAGTGGAAGAAGTAATTGCCACGCCAAGCCCTGCTAATGCAGACGTGTTATTATAGTGTGCATATGATCAGTCTTTAATATGTAAATCCCTTATCCCCAATCCTCATTCTAAGTAGTCTGATACATTTTAATCTATGCCAGTAATGATCCTAAATTGCTTCACTATGAGGCTGAATGCGGCTCACAGACGCAGTCAATAGCTCCTTGCTTCCGAGGATGAGTCATTCACAGGTGCTGCTGATCCGCCGCCGCCGCCATAGTGTGACTCCTGTGGCCTGAGCCTCTAATCCACTGCACTCTCTGATTATCATTCAGGTTAATTGGATTATATAAAGGCAGAATAACAACATACTGTAACTTCTGCATGTGCTTCACGGCTTCCTGCTCCCCTCATGTAGGCCAACTATTTACAGACTAGGGCTTTTGTCGTCCTGAGAGGGTCAGCATCTGGAGAGGCTGCACTGGGAAAGAGCACAACAATCAGCCCGTCTAGATTTGGCCAGCAAAGACATACTCTATAATGAGCTTCTATTTGTGGTTTTAAGTCATGTTACTCATATATTAATTGTTTTTAGTGGATGTGGAGGTTTTTTGGAGTGTAGTCTTTGCCGGTAAATGTGCCAAACTGTTCAGGACTGTGCATTCTAAGTATTTTTAAACTGACATAGAGCATTTCTAGGACAAGTGCACTCCTTTTTCACTTCCCCCGCCTCACTTTTTATATTTCCAGTTCAGGTGGGTGTCTAAGCTACTGCTCACTCATGAAACAGATACTCACACAGCCTTTTGTGCATTTTTAAAAAAATTCTGCAACTTTTTTGGAAGTTTTTTTTTTTTTAACGTACTGTTTGTACGTCTAGCACAAAGTAAGAGCCTTTTGAAACCCCTGTAACGAACAAAGACAACAGCTACGCCTCCTTATTTATGTGCTTGCCGTGTTTGACCTCATTAAGAGGGCTCTCAAACTAGGGGGGGGCCTCAGTTTTATTGATCTCAGAAATGTGTCTCTCCGTCTTGGTGGCAGACTGCAGATGCTGATAACTGGTGTGGCGTGGTTGCAACAAAATGATGAAGGAGTTTATAGCCTCCTCGTGGCACAATCGACCTGACGTGGCCCCTGGAGCTCTGCTTTACTTCGCTGGCCTCTTTTCACCTACTGTGTTGAGGCTGACGGGCCACCATCTGTAATCCTCACGCCCATTTCCACGGTGTGACACAGAGTAAACACTGTAGTTTAGGACAGAGTCCCACATGCTGCACAGCTTGTGTTTGCTGAGAGGCTAGTTAGCCGTCCTATTTTGGCTGCCAGTGCCAGCCCGCTCCTCCCTGTCAAGGCTCTGGAGCAATATAGCCAACTCTCATCCACACGTCACTTTAATCTTCGTTATAGAAAGAAGGCTCTATTTAAGTCCGTTGAGGGACTTGCAGGGGGCTCTTTAAGGATGCTTCTGTGAGTGACTGTTGATAGTTCGCGGAAAATATGACAGTTCTATGCTGCCGAGGCATTTTACAATGACACGTGTAATGCCTGTTTCTTAACAAGAGGCATGCCACGTTTAAACAGAAGCTTTTGTCAGAACAGAGGCCTCTTACAGTCAGTTTGAAATTGGAAAAAAATCATTACAATGAAACAGTCAATCCCCTGCTGTACAACTTGGCCAAGTGGACCCTGTCCTCCCTTTCATCACACACCATGAGAGAGATTGTTTTTGTCATAGCCTGGAGGCATGACTACCATAAAAACTGCATCTGTATGATGGGATTTTGAGTGTAATAGAAAATAAAAGTCCCAGAGATACCACTTAATGCACCCATGCATAAACTGCACATTTAATTTTCAGTATGTACTTCAAATCGGAAATGGGATTGACATCAAATAGGTGCAGCTTCACTTTCATGGTGGAGAAGCCTTCATCTGACAGCAGTGCGGTACTAATTTAAGCTGCTTCAACTGACATATTGGTAATGATTTTTAAATAACGAGCGGAGTTTGTTCCCCACAGCTGCTTTTTGCAAAGTGGAAGTCTGTTTCTGTTTCCACTTCTCATTAGAAGGGCTGATTGTTTGACAAATATAAGTGATATAAAAGAGGAAACTAAAGAAGCTAAACAGATCCAAGAAAAGCACTACGACTACAAAAAACACACCTCACACCTTCACACATGGGTCATCAAAGACATGTTTATGCTGCAGTGCAACATCACCTATTTATCCTGGATGTACTGACTATGAAGTGTCCTCATTAAACTGGCTAATGGCTGCTGGCAGAAAAGATCTCTTGAACCGAGGAACATCTGGGCATTACCAGCTGGCCACTGAGGGACCAAACTGGATTTTTTTTTTATATCTGCTAAAGTTACGACAAATTGCATGTCATGTTTATACATTTTACAGGGGCACTTCATAGCAGCATTCATGCCAGTTATAAAGACTCAACTGTGCAATCACCATCGTCAAGATGATAATAAGAGTTTATAAAATAATCTTGATAATTAACCAGTCCTACAACAGAGTTTAACTATCCAACCTTTAAGATGTTTAACAAAGCACCTATTCCAAAATGTGTTTTAGTAACTCTAACACTGTGAATCCACAGAGGCCGTGTGTTGAACACGCCTTGAGCTGAAGAATAAATAAAGATTGTGCTGATGTCAAGAGAAACTTTGGTAGTGAAATTTAAAATTAAAATTAAATTAAATAACCATTTCTACATCATTCCTTGTAGAAAAATTCCTTTTTTAATGCGTCTCAGGGGCTATCTCAAAAACCATTGTTTCATCCAAGAAATATGAAGAAAAATGCAGAATGTTCTTCACAAGGTAGACTGTCGACCAAAAGCATTTCAATTCTCATCCACACGTCTCTAATGACCTTGAGACAATCCTCACTATGGCAGGCCTGGAGAATTATTAATCAAATTTTCATGTCCTCCTAAAATCTTATACCTATAGTATAATATCTAAGAGGCAATGTATTTTTTGTTCATATTATATATTGAAATATATTGGAATAAGTACTTATGTAAGAATTTTCTACAGCCCTTTAATGAAAAAATATAGAAAGTTTTAGTAGCAAAGTGTAATTAAAGTATCAAAAGTCAAACGCAGAAGAATGCCCATGTGAGTGTTTTGTTTTGTATTTTATTATAAGATTATGATTATTGGTAATGGGTTCTGCATCAAAAGTGTGTGCTGCATTCTTCTGTCATACCTCACTGAGATTGAGCAAATTTGAACAACAATATACAGTTTTGCACAGTTTAAAGCGAGACTGTGTCACTTTAAAAAGACACTGTTCCTCTGACAAGTGAGAAGTTGAGTTCACAAGCAATGAAATGCACCTCTGCTCTGCTCAGCATACCCAGGAGTTTTGCTATTACGGCCTTAATCAGTCTGGTATGACTATTAGCTTATGGTGGCTAATGTTAGCTGACATTTGCTTACTTTTGATGGTTATGTTTTGGCATTTACAATATGCAGTTAATGTTGCATGTGCCCACAGTTTTCAACCAGAGCTACATGCTGTAATCTATCTTTAATCTTTGTCACATTAATGCATTATATCATATAAGCTTATTAGTTGGGTTGTACTTAGGAACAATAACTTGTAAAATAACTAGTCCTTGTACAAAAGCGAAGCACAAACTCCCCAAAAGCACAGTATTCAAGCACAGTACTTAAGTTAATGTACTTGTTTGAGTCCTTACTCTGTAATCTAATTCTCATTGTCCATAATGTAGCACCCCTTATTCATGAACTCTGCATAATGTAAAATGGATCTTAATTTCTTTTTCTTGCCATCAAAATGAAGGACTACAGTCTAACAACCTTTACAGCAGCGTTTCATGCATTCCCTGCCCTTCTGTGAGATGGGAACGGTCGTCAATGCAGAGAATTTGCATTCGGTGTGCAATCACACTGCCCTGCTGAATGTCTGGTTGGTTTCTTCTCCGCAAGGAAACGTCTGATTAATTGCACGCTGCTAAAGAGCTGCACTCAGCAGTCAGGCACACAGGCTCATTAACAGAGTGGTAGTGAGCGAGGGAGAGAGAGAGAGAGAGAGAGAGAGAGAGACCGAATGGCACAAAGCATCTGTTCCACTCTGAACACCTCAATGCACCTTCAGCTGCAGATGGACACATATCAATGGACCTTGACCCCTCCCTTTGTGGGTAAACACTGTTTTTTCTCCCAGGCCTAATACTGTTACTGAGACAGAGACTTATCAATCAAGCTCTTCTGTTTCAAGCAAGCTCTTTCCCTCTCTGTTCAAGGACTCTTTTATGCCTCATAGAGAACATAGAAAGAGCAAAAGAGAGTGTAACTAGGATACACATGTAACAGAATAGCAAAGTAGTGACTGAAAGGTGCTTTTCTATTTCAAAGGATTATTAAAAACACATAGAGAGTGTGAAAGCCCAACTCTGCCAATAAAAAAGTAATCCTCAAGGTTAGGCAGGACTATGTAAAATTTAATAAAGTTTTAAAATAGAACATTTCAGTTTTTCTTTTGTTTTCTCCTGGAAAATGTGTTTATTTGTCCCACGTCTGTGACAATCCTCTCTGACTTGGAGCTGAATGAATTTTAAGATTCTCCGTGGGAATCAGATTGCCCTCAGATTTACAGCTGGGAACAGAGTGTGTTTGGAAAAGCAGTTTACATGCTGCAAGCGTGTGTGTGTGTGTGTGTGTGTGCTGTTTGGTGACGTCACTAGTGAAAACCTCAAAGGGCGCTGTGCACTCACTGAGAAGATACAGCTGAGGCGTTAGCTGTCTCTGACTTTTTCTGCATGAACCAAACCTCCTCTGTTAAACAGCGCTCACTCCGCTCTGCCAGACGCCCAAAATGGCACCAACTGATCCGTGCACATCCACGCATGCAGAGGCAGTGCAGCTTGAAAACTGCATCCAACAACCTGACTCTCTTCTCCACTTTGGATATCAAGCTAATTGTATCTAAAAATCATGCATGTAATTTAATAATGTAGAATATCAAATATGAAATCTTTAGTCTTGGAAATTAAGATGTATCAGATCTGATTTCTCAGCATGGATGATCTGAAAGATAAAGACTCAGGCCGCCATAAAGCACAGAGTTACATGAACAAAATCATTTGTGAGGGTCATTCTTCTTTCAAACACTGAGACACATCTCCCTTGAGCAGATTGGCCAACAGACTTGCACAAGCACACGCACATACACACACAAACACACACACACACAATCTATTGTAGCCACAGCAACCCCCAGAACGACATTACATAACTTTAAACAGTTGCATCACTTTGTAAATCTTTGTTCTGCGCTTGAAAAGGGGAGTTGCAACTCTTGGCCTCATTACAGATAGTCTGCACTCTGGGATCTCCGCGAAGCACAAAGTCAACTACATAACCACACAAGTCATTACTGAACTGGTCAGGCGTACACACATGGCTAAACTGGCAAGACAGGACAGAACATTTCCAATCATTTAAGGCATAGCTTTTATGTAGTTTTAATAACCAGACTGAATTAAGAGACAGCTGACTCAGTGCAGGGATCATAGTTTCAGGACCACGGACAGTTCTTACATCCCTCAACGCTTCTTTTGCTTTCAGCACTGTAAACTGTGTCTCTTTTATTTTTTTTAACCATCCTTTAGTTTTTTTTCTAATTTTGCTGTATTTTAATTCTTTCTAGAGTTAACATAGAATCACTTAACTAAGTAAAGTATAAACTTTAATAAAAGAAAAATTGGGAAACATGTACTCAGTAAGACAGTCCTGCTACAACTGTATTAGTTTTATAAATGGTTGACAAGCGTATATCATTCTACTTGTCAATATACTGCTGTTATTTTCAGCTCTATTTATTTTGAAACTTAATGCAATATTAACTTCTTTTCTGTAAGTCATGGCCCCAAGCAGCTTTCCTTCAATCATCCTGACATATGGTCATTAGAAAGCAGTATGACAAGCTGTAGCTCAGTATCAAACATCTCCTAATGTTTGCCTGAGGCTGCGGGCTGTGGTTGTGATTATTTAAGCCACAGGAAGGAGTTTGGGATTTTGGTAGACATCGATGGTTGTAGCATTTGTCATGAGCACTACTGACCTTTACAGGACAGACAGAAAGTGAGAGGTGGAAAAAACTTTTTTCAGAGATTTGTAAACGGTTGTCAGACTGGGAAATTAATGTTTAACTCTGTTTGAACTGCTAATTTTAAATGATAAAAACCACTTTTGTTTATGATGAAAAAGCGGCTTAGATTGACTGAATAAAAAAACAATATTTTACTAAGCTCCCATTTGTGTTTGTTATGGAGGTATCACTTGATTTGAGACCTGAAACATCTTGAAATCGTGTTAATTAGCAGCCCGCAGCATGATCAACCGTATTAGCCATATCTATTAGGCTAATATTCAGAATATGTAATCAGTGCTTACATTTTTCTCCTGCCACTCTTGTCATTATGCTACCACCTAGGAAAAAAAAATGAAACTCCAGACTGAGGATAATTTAAATAATTCATTATCTAATCATGATCTTCAAACACATATGTCTTACTCAACTTAGGCCTACTTTTGCTCTTAATTTAAAGGTGCAATATGCAAGAGCATAAAGCAATTTACATGTATTAATCAATTTATGTTGCAAATGTATAAATGGATTGTAGCTTAACTTGATATACACACAATGTATATGTAATTGGCTAGCTTGTCAAATTATTTAATCAGCTACCATAATTCAAACTTGTATAATTTGACAACATTATGTTAGTTTCATCAGACAGTGAATGATGTCAAGTTTAAAAGCAAAGTTGCCATGTGAGGCAGAGATAACCGAATGCTAACTGTAACCTAAGCTTAGTTAACTTTAGCCAGCTAGCTGAAAATTAACAATGCAACATGGACCTGGCATGTGTTAATTTGTAATTTGTAAGCCGTTTACACACAGGTTAACATAATGGAGCCAATGCCAGTAATATAAGGAACAGAATTGCAGATTTGTTATTTTAGCAGAGGCAAACAGTTTAAGAGCAGGCC
This sequence comes from Acanthurus leucopareius, assembly GCA_029814765.1. Classification (NCBI taxonomy): domain Eukaryota; kingdom Metazoa; phylum Chordata; class Actinopteri; order Acanthuriformes; family Acanthuridae; genus Acanthurus; species Acanthurus leucopareius. Next base: position 8,765,909 of record JAQMCX010000012.1, on the reverse strand, counting down.
AGTTATTCTGGCTAAAGCAAAGATATTCCCCTCAGCTCAACGTCCTCAGCTCAGCTTTCAGAGGAAGAAATAGCCAAATCTTCAAATGAACAGAAAAGAAAATGAAGCCGTACAGAGACGACCAGTGAGGGAAGGAACAGAGGAGTCAGCAAAGCCTTTGTGTCTCTTCTGTGTCATAAAACAGCAATTGGCACACAGGGCCAAGCACTGTCAGACATGCTGTCAGATGCATCGAATGTTTTTTACTTCATGAATTCGGAGCCCACCCCCCCTGCTTCTTTTGTTAGATCCAGCTTGTCATATCTAATATGAACTAACCTCACCATTTCACATGGCCGAATGAGAAAGCAGGTGACTAACGGAAGTGCTTCTTGCTTTACAGGCACTGCTCTGTTTATGCCTCGACTCTTGTCTCAGTGTTGCTCAAACATCTCTCATCTATTTCAGGACACTTGCTTTCAGGATAACACAAGGCCATTACAACAGTAGTCTTTTTGCATTATGAAAGAGACTGATGTGATGTGCGCTTTCCTGTTTGCCCAAGAGAAAACGCCATTTTTATTTGCTTAAGAGATGGCAGGGTGATTTTTTTTTTTTAGTTTTTTTTTTATTATGGAGAGCTGAAAAGAGGAGGCAGTTAGTGCAGCTTTCACTGATGGGCAAAAGCCAGCCTGCTCCATTTCTTTGTGTGTGGTTGAAATACAAATATCCATGTTTTGTGTCTTTTCAGTCTCCAGCTCTGCCTGTCTTTATGCATTTATGTGTACATGACTTTAGAATCTGAATTATCTTCTGGTATAACAAGAGTTCATGAGTTACGTAATGGAATTTGATTAATCTTTCACAAATAGGTGAGAGAAAATACAAGGAAAAAAATGCTCAAAAATAAAAGTTGCAACTTTTCAACTGTCATCAGATAAGAAATAATCTGTTTGATTAGCTCTGATCGGGGATCTGGCAAGAGTGGGTGGTGTGGGGGAGCATTGCTCTTTGCAGTTCAGCTAATTTGGAACAGGGAGCTGTTATCTGCATTGGTCTGCATTGGATGTAGGCGTTGTTAGTCTAATTGTACTCCGATGTGTCCTTTTACTGTCATTTGACAGCTTTAATCCTTTTTATTTCACTGACTCTGTGAGCATTGAAAACAGTTATCTTTGTGAATAAGCTCTGAGATTTTTTGGAGATTTCTCTGAAGTAGGTTCAGTGCCTTTGTCTGAGTTCCCTTTTGGTGTCGCGCTCAGCTTTGGGCATCCCATGACAACGGCGCAGTTCAGATGCCTGCGAGAGAATTTTAAAGAGGTCACCTTCTCCAGAGAGGGGGAGGGACGTCTGAGTCACAGTTGAGACTGCACACCACGCTCGGCCGTCATGTGAGCCGCTGCCCAAGACAGGCAAGAAGAAACACACGGCCAGGTGCCAGCAGAGCCTCAGTCCGTCTCTTTCTTCCAACTCTGTCTATCACCAAGGAAATAAATCTCTCTGTGAATCCTTTATTCTACATTTGTATCAAATATTTTTTCAGGATTTTAAAAAGTCAAGCAATTTCTACAAGAAATTGCTCAATAAAGTTGCTCTTTTCCAATGTGCTAGCCTTTATGTGACTCTTTGTAACCTACAATATTAGTTTTTTTCACAGCTGAACCCCAAATCCAAATAGTGCTAAGCTCTATAAAACCAGTTCTATGAGCTGCAAAGAACATTATATCAGAGGAGTACATACTGATCTCCCGAGCAGTGCTGTGTGTGTGTGGGCAACTAACCTCTATATTCAAGAGAATCCCACATGCAAGCCAACTCTGCTTTTCATTGCTTTCTCGAACACATGACATCATCTTTAAGCATATTTTTTGGATGCAGTAGTGGGTAAACTTCAAAGCAAAGCACGTTTAACAATTTTTGTCTTCGTAGACTTGAGCATAAGTACAGCAGGGAACATAAAACACAGTCTTGTGCTCATAGTACGGTAGCTTGAAAGGAAAACCTTTCACAGAGCATAATTTTATGTTGCTCTGCACTCACTCTCAGTTTGCCTCTCTGTGTGACTGTCATGGTTCCTGCACTGAAAACGTCCGGCTCATTTTCATAATATTACAACATTTGAACTATTGTCAGCGTGTCACCGGTCTGGTTCATGTCAGCACTTATCTCTTCGGGAGACTAGTTGTCCTCTGTTCTTTCTCTTTGAGAAGCAGCCACAGAAACTGGTTTCAGTTGTGAGTTGATGAAAGGGCAAGCTGTCTCGTGGAGTTCTGGTGCAGGATGAACCGCAGAGGAATCAGATTTTGCAATAGCTCAAGGCTTTTTCTTCCTTCCTGTTCTTTGCCTAAAGATACAGTTTGCATGTGTTTGTCTTTCTCTTTGTGTACTTCTGACTTCAAGGTGCATGACTTTATTTGATGTAAAGAAACATGACATTAGATCTGACAGATTTTGTAAATGTCTTTGCTTATTAAAGTAATGCCTGGTTTTTAATATATAAAGGCCTGACTTCAAACTTAATTAAATCTGCAGTAACTGATCTTTTGGCTGCTGAAAAACGCTGTAGACACACGCTGACATTTCATCAACTTTTAAATAGATATGACAAACTCATGTGCAGACTACTGCTTTTCTAGCAGCTATATTTATTTGTCATCTTGTTACCAGCCACCTGGTGAATATAAGACCAGTGTTCTGTCTTCTTTCAGCTCTGCTCTCCACATACTTCTGAGGAAAAATGTCTGGCATTTTAGTTGGTAAATGCACGGCTAGTGCAGCTTACTCTGTCTCACTGCTATTTGGTGCTGAACAGGTAGAAGACAGTGGGGGTTTTTTTTTAGACCTTTTTCTGCTGCAAACAGCTGCCTGCTGTTACCAAAAATGACACTAATGAGAGCAGTGAAACTGAACCGAAACAGAAAAATCATGAGAAAAAACAAAAAAACAAAACAGTGATGTAAAAGACCCTAAAACATTTCATAGAGCTGGGCCAGATGATAACTCCCTGATAGTCCATCAGTTCTAGCTACTGTTTCACTTATCATGTGGGGCATTTTTAATTTTAAATGAACAGCCACTGGCTGCAGGAAAGCTTCACCACAATCTGATGAATCGACTCACAGCCACTAATTTGTCCAATGTAATAAATAAACAGCCACTTATCTACACACGCAGTCTCCAACAACTTCTGAGAGAAAAACACTTGGATCTTGAGTTTTCTGGATGTTCATCTGTCTTCACTGCCTAATTTGGTGGCTCTTAGTTTAGTTTGCTGAGCTGCCTGCTAACCATGACTGAAATCCAAAAAACTGAAACAGTGAGCTGAAAGGAGAGCTTCAGAGAATTTTATGTTTTGTATTGTGACACACATTTCTGCCTTTATTTTAAATCCTTCTGGAGACTAGATTTCGGTCTTTATTTGCATGAAGTTATGCTAAAAAGCTGACTTTAGCACCACTGCACAACAATTTAGTGATTCATATTTTGCCTTCACAACTTTAAAACATTTTACTTATGTGAGAAATGAAATATTTTCCTACTGTGCTATAAATAGCCTTGTGACAATATGTTCCTGATCTTGAATATGTATTATTTTTCAGGACGGTGCTGAATAATTGACTCTGTAAATTGCCCTTGATGGCTGCCCTGCCTGCTGGCTGTTGTAAAACGTACCATCTGTTTACAAAGTCAACCAAAACTCCAGGACCAAAAGACTTTGTCATTTGTGCACCGACTAATAAATCACACCAGTGTTAATATTCACCAAGCGGTTTTGGATGTCCTTTGACATTCAAATTCCACATTTGCATTGTGGCGTTTGAAGATAGAGTACACTAAATGTCACATTCAGAAAAATTCTTCAGTTCTGGACTCTCAAACTCATCTTTTATTTCCACATATCTTACATTGTAAGCATACTGAATAGCTTAACATCGACAAGCTCATACAAATGTTTAAATCCAAAATATCCAGCTTAGTTTAGTGACAGAAAAGGAACGAAAATAAAACTCTCAAGGGAATCGTTTGTAAATCCCCCCAAATCCTTTTACTTAAGCAGCTACTAACGTCTCAAAATGTCATGTATATCCCAGCTTATAGTGTTCAGTGCTGTGTGTCAGAATACTGGGAGGAGAGCTGACACTCAGCTTCTGCGTTTTCAATTCCCCTCTGCCACCAGAGATATACTGTGCAGGATTCTTGTTTTGATATCTCCGAGCTGCCTGTTTGACCAGATAAAATCTGGGTGATGAAAAAGCCGCATTCAGTCTCAGGTCAGCTCCTTATCTCTGATCAAAGTCTTCACAATGCACTCAGATAGGACAGTCACACTAATACCCCCCTTTTCTCCCCCGGGTGCCAGACCTGTGGACACATCTCGTCTGCCTCCTTAGACTCCTGAGTGGCTAACGTGTTGGCGCCCAGCAAGTGCCACTTGTCTTTAAAGGCCATACCTGATCTGAGTGCTGTCTGCCAAGCACTTCACTGTGAAGGTCACCAGCAGGGGAATGGAAGAAGGACATGTCAGCTGAGTCACTGTGCTCTGAATACTTAGCAGCTCTATTGGGAACATGTCAGCTTAAATATCCATTTGTTGCGGTCACCAGTCAGTGATGTTTTTTTTTTTTTAAGCATTTCTGATGAAATGATGCACATTAGTGAGAAATGCAGGTTAGCGTTGCCTGACACGGGAAGCGTCATCTGTTTATTTTGGGTTATTTGCACATGAATGCTTAGGATCAGTCTGACAGCCCTGCTAGCGTTTCCTAAGGGACCATGCTTACGCTTATCATCTGCAATGATATTTAAGATAGGTCCTACCATAACTTAAAAGTCAGAAGAATTTATCATCAAATTTATCCTTACTCAGAATGTACTGTAGATGGGAAGTGTGTTTAAAGTGCAGATCTTTGAGCTACTTATTTGCATCAAAGTTGGTTTGCAGGTCTTTAGAGGCACAACTGCATATGCTAAACACATTGTATAGACCTGCCTGGCATCATGCAAACAGCAACTTGAGGGCTGAAAAGTAAAGCTAACAACATAATACCAAAAACTGCAATTCCTCCAATGGCCACTTGAGATTTGTTCCAAAAGTGAGTTTGTCCTGATAGACTCTTACATTAAAATGCACAACTTTACAGCAGAAATAATTAGCAGTTTGCAGCCTGGAACTAAAAACACTTTCGAACTTTTACACCAATTTTCTCATTTAAGCACTGCAGATGAATTTTTATCTTTACAGGCTTTATAGACCATAAGGTCATGGCTGACCCTCTTTTTATGAGACTGACAATGGAGAATTTTACAGATGTCAAGAAAAATGACAAGTGTTTGGTTCAGAGTTTTAAGGTACTGCAAACACCCAGGTCCAGACCAGTGTTGGTCATCGTACTTTAAAAAAGTAATTAGTTACAGTTACAAATTACTTCTCCCAAAAAGTAAT
>JAQMCX010000012.1:8719520-8757183 GCA_029814765.1 Acanthurus leucopareius | reverse complement strand
TGTGTGTGTGTGTGTGTGTGTGTGTGTGTGTGTGTGTGAGAGAGAGAGAGAGAGAGAGAGAGAGAGAGAGAGAGAGAAAGAGAGCATGCACCTGAGTTTGTCCTCATGTAACAGATGTATTGTGGAATCTGCTCCACGAAACCTTCAAATAGTCAGCAGGAGGTCCTGGAACAATCTCTGTAATTAGACAGTTCACCTTGACTTACTTTTATCTGCACCAACTATATATCCAAATCTACCAACACCACCCAGTAGCTGATTATATCACGGTAATTTTACTTTAACAGCATCAGATAAATAGATTAAAAGCTGAGGGCTCTTGCATGGAACAATTAGCTTAGCAGAAAGGAACCAAAAGAGCATTCAGTGTCACTGAATGTGCAGAATGTGTTGTTTCTTAAAGAAATTTGATGGCTCATGACTTTCTATGTAAATTTTCCAGCCAAAACTCTTTGTTTACTTTCCTAAAGGAAACATAGGCTTTAACAAACAAGACAGGTCAAACCAACAAGCTTTATTTTGTTCATCAAAATATGAAAAATAGGAAAAGAAACCTGGAACCTCTAGCTTCATGTAGACTTGTCATTACAGAGGGTCAGGGTTTGCATCGGCTCAACCACAATGACTGTGTCAGCCACTGCCAGCTACAAGCTAACAAGCTAAAAAACAACATGAATAAAAAAAGATGCTAACTGCACCAACCATTTTCATATGTCTGCTAGTCACTGATTTTGGTTTAGACTCGTTAGTGTGGATCTAACTGAGGCTCAACATGTGTGGCTAAATGTGTGGCTTAATCTCCATGTGTCCTTGAATACTAACATCGGCCATCTTGATGCACACGGCTCTTTCAACTCTGCACAAGCAGCACTTGTTGTCAGGACATGAGGCTAATGATCGAAAAATTCACACATCCTTTATCAGAGAAAAAAGTGAACTTGCATTCAATTGCACCTTTTTTTTTAGATTTTTTTAAAAGCTTTATGTAGAAAAAACACGTTAACCAAAATTCCTATCACATTTGCATATTTTTATGCTGTTTATCATGTTTACAGAGGAGCTTAAACAGTTTGAAATGAGCATAACAAAAACTTTCTAGATATTTTTTTTTTTCAGCCTGAGTCACGGAGGTCTCTTTTCTGATTTAGAAACTGTCCTTTTAGAATCTGCTGTATTTATTTATTTTTTTTGCGGCCCACCATGACTGCTGACCCTGTACCCTCACCACCCCCCCTCAGAGAACTGTAAGTCGAACTCTCCAAATTCCTGCAGGTTTATCGGGGCTTTGCAGTGTCGCCGCTCAGCCAGGTTACTGTTGGCTCAGCTTCTTTCTTTGCATACTCGTACCTCAGCGACTGATTCATCCCACGGCACAGTGAGCTCTGCAAAGTAAACACACCATTGATGCTTAAATTGTGATCGCTGAACTGCCTCTTTAGCAGTCCATTTCACTACATTTGCTGGAGTGTGTGCTACACATCTTATCATTGTGTCTCTGCTCTGTACTCGTGTTAACTCTAGCCCTAATTTTTGCAAGTCCTCCTCAGTGAGGCAGGAAAGAAGTGAAGTGGCCTTATGTGACACACCGCTAAGGCAGCATGGGACACTCAGACATTTTTCAGTTAATAGTTGGGTAATTATGCTCTGTAACCTCTCTATCCTTTTAATGGGAGCCACAGCTTATACTTAATCTTTTGTGGGTATATCGACCTCTCTGTGGACTCTTGTTCCGCCTCGTCTTTTATTCCTGAAACTGCTTTGTTTCTCCAATTCCTCTTATGCCATCTTAAGAGACTTTGGTCAGGCTTTACCGAAAGTAACTTTTAAATTTGCACTTGAAGAATAAAGAGATCTACAAACTGCCAGTAGACTATGCATACTGGCAAGAACATGTTTCATGTCACTCTGTACAAAATGTTTACCTGTTTTTTGTTTTATTTTATTGTAAAAATGTACTTAAAACTTTTAGGAATGTTCTTATAAAGGTATTTTTTGCATGGCAGGGGCAACATATGTTTTTGTTGCAGTTTAAAGCTAGTTACAAGTTTTAAAATGTGTTGCTGAAAACAGAAATGTTCTTATAGCACTTCTTTACAACTACTTGGGTTCTCAGCACAACATTTACCCCCTGCTGTGCTCTGAGACAACAAAAAAGACAGCTGTGTGATGGTGATGCTCATCTCTCTCTGCTCCTCCAGGTTTTGCAATCCTCCAGGCAATCATGGAATCGGCCGTGGCCAATAACTGGCAGGTGACAGCTCGCTCGGTTGGGAACATCGTGGACCCCACCGAGTACAGGCGCATAATCGAGGAGATGGACCGCCGGCAGGAGAAACGCTTCCTCATTGACTGTGAAGTGGACAGGATTAACTCCATACTGGAACAGGTATCTAATTGAGAAAAACAACACACTGAATTTCTTTAAATACCTAAATTCAGTCTGCAGCTCTGCATGTTCCTTTGTTCCCAAAGGAGTGAAACACAGTGTCTTTTCCTCACCTTTTGCACTCCCCTGGCTCCCTCTGATACACACTTTTTTTAATTTCTTTTTCATCATTACCGTAAACACCTGGAGTGCTTCGTGATTGCCTTCATATCACAGCATTCTCATTTAGAAGACGATGTTAAAACAGGCCAGACAGGCATATTCAATTAAGGCTTGTTATTTGTCGCTTTTTTTAAGTGTTTGTGCACGTTGTTTGAGGTCACCTGGGCTTAATTCACGTGGAGAAATTAAACAGCCTCTTCATCCTTGTTGCCTAGGAGATTGTCAGCCACAGATTTTCCACGAGTCTTGATTCAGATGCTGTGTTTGCTAATGTGTGCTGCGAGCGCTGTAATTTATTGTCAGAAATGTATTAAATGAGGGTTAACTAGGTATGTTTATTTACTCAGAGGATCATTAGCGTTCCTTTAGCGGATCAGAGATGTTGCGCGTGTGGTCACATTTTACCTTAGGTATTAATTTTTAAGTGTGCTTTCTCTCAGTATTGGTTTAGTTAAAAATATGCCTGGATTTCACTCCTGGGAGTTTGTGAATGTGGGGTTGGTGGTGGTGGTGTATGTGTGATACAAGGATTATGTACATGTATATTGTATGTATGCAAATGTATCCATGTGTCATGTTTTCCTGAGACCCACCTATGATATATAAATATTTTCTCACACATTACATAACAGTTCATTATGAAACTGCTTTCTTTAGGTAATAAGAGATTGGAAGCAAACTACATGTTGGAATGTAAAGATGACATGATATTAAATCTTTACCACACAATTATTGTCACCTTAAGAATTCCTGAGTTTTTTCATGAATATTAGAAAACATAATGCTAGCATAATGCAGTCAAAATCATCTTCAACACTGTTTATCATATCTTTAGTCTCATTTTTTAAAAATGTTTTACACTTGAGCTACAAGTATAAGGGAACGGAGGCAGAAGTTTTAACTGTAACTGTATAAAAAACAATTACACTTAATAAGTTTTTCTTTTTTAATAGTTGGTTGGGACCAGGCACTTTATTATTAACACAAAACTAACAAATGTGTATATTAATACAATGGAGTATTTAATTTTCAAATATCACAGTAAATGTCAATGCTTGTCATTGTCAACATCTAGTGGGAGGCATGAAACTGTGAGAAATTAATGGGAAAAACAATCTAGCACTCCATTTATCGAGCCTTATCCTGTGCTTAATCTTTCTGATTTCACTCACAAAACAAACTAAGACTGATTCTGAAGTGACTTTTATGTTAAGTCCCTTCATAATGTATTTAAAGGTGCATTCCACACTAGAATAATTAAAAAGGAGACTGCTCCAAAAGGTGACAACTTTGACAACTAAACAAGGGAGTTAACATTTTCCAGACAAGTGACAACCTAGACCCACACAAATCATCAGTTTTTTTAGAGTGAAAAAGATGAAGTTGCATGACATGGTTGTACTGTTGCAAAAAGTGCTTGCGGAGAGGTGGATTATTGGGTGAAAAGTGTGTAACTTTGATACTGAAAACTTGTATTTCATGCCTTGTCTATCACCTGCAGTCACTGTCTATTTCTTTCACACATAAAGCTGTTCTTTACCTAAACCAGGAGTTTAAACTATTAAAACAAGCCTTAAACATACAGTGGATATATTCAAAATTGCTCATATGAGTCATTTTTGTGTTTGCTAACAAATGACAGATCTTGTTGTTATGGAAATGAACACTGTTGGTCAAATAAAATGTGACCAATCAGGCAGCTAAAAGCTGTGTGTTTCCCTTCATTTGGGGTTATTGCAGCCATTGTAAACAGCTGCACAGCAGAGTAACGTGTTACACAAACAGCATTGTCTGTTATCTCTGTGTGCTCACATAAGCCATTAATCAGGAGCACATCTTAACCTTCAGTCTGTTGCTGAGGTATTTGTGTGTAAAGGCTTCTGCCCTCTTTGTAATGATCTTCATTATTGCCAGCTTTACGAGTTTTACTCTGACCTTCACTGCAGACCTGTCTTCATTTCATCCGGCGGCGGGGGAATATTTTTATGACAGCACAGAACATTTTCATTAATTAGAAGAAGTTTGCTTTCCTCTGCCCTTCATGTTGATACAAAAGGTTTCTTCAATTGTTCCCAAATTGCCTCCATATTAGATTCCGGTTATCCAATCAGATAATGGTGGTCAGTCGGTGTCACGTCAGGCCGATCCGATCCGATCCTAATCTCTTTATTGTGGCGGATTAATGTGAATGGCGACCTCGCAGGCGGCATCTGTCAGACGAATGTCTCTCTAGAAGCCTGAGAGTGGCGAGACACGCATGCGTCTCTGGAGAACGGTTCCTTGTATGAGCTGTGACATCAACACTTGCTTTAATGTAATATCAGCTCCCAGTGTAAGTAGGACACACTGTCCCATAACAGCAACAACAATGAGCCTACTATAAATAGCCTACCCTCCTAGCCTGAGGGAAGATCTCTCACAAAGGCAGGAGTGAGCAAACACAACCGAGATCACCCAGGCATCTGAAAGCAACCATTCTGGACAAGATTTATTTTGTTACCAGTAGTTAGGATTGGACCCTCATAAGAGCTACAGTCGATTATAAATGCATCCGTCTTTCATTTTGTTTCTTATATATTCATTTTCACTTATTATAGGGCTTTATTTGTTGATAAATGTGTTGTGTTTTTTTCATCTCCCCTGCCGGCTCTTTTACTGTTTTTTAAAAGTATCAGTCTCTTCATCCCTTCAGTAAAGTAAAGACAGAGCGATAAACACCTTTAAGGCTTCTCATCAATAATAGAAGCACAGTGGATTTATAATCGCTGCCAGAGGAGCAGTCACCTCCAGCCTCCTCCTGCACAGTGGATGGACAGAGAGAAAAAGAGTCAGAGAGGATCAAATAAAAGATTGGAAAGGCAGAGACTTGTGGGAATTGAGCCACACAGTGTGAGTCTCACTGTCTGGTATTGTGGAGGGAAACAGGAGATGCGTTAAACACCCAGAGGTGCACTGGAATTCCACACTGTGTGAGCTGCATAGTAAAACAAGATGCTGTAACGGGATGAGATTACATCTGTGTGGATGTTATTTAATCCCGTCTGTAAATTGTAGGTTTGTCTGTTTCTATGCGTAGGCATTCGTTTAAATGGCGGAACATGAAAAATTGTTTCTTTAGCATAATTATTTTCTCTGGTTGGGGGTGATTTTTAGTCACAACTGTGAGTCACTTTGATGACTTGTCCCAAGCTTACAATATACTTGAATAAGGTTAAGAGTCTGCAGCCATGCTAGTGGCTGTGTGAGGCTGTACTTCTGTTGTGCCTCTAAGCTAAATGCTAGCAGCAGCATGCTAGCGTGCTCAAAGTGACAAATGCTCACACGCTTATTAAATAAAGTAATATTTTCCATCCTAGTTTAGTCTGTTTGCATGCTATCATCTGCTTATTAGCACTTAAAACAAAGTGCAGCGCAGGATGATGGGAATATAGTTATCTTTGAAGGTATTAGGTTTGGGTTAGGGTCAACCAAAGCACTGATCATTTAAAAATCACCAGCTAGTGGTGCTAGTAGTTGATCAAGTTAATTAATTGAAACAGTTATCAGAACTTGTCCATTGACTGTAAAGTCTGCACCAGATTTAATGGTAATCAATAAAACATTTCACTTACAACCACAAATGTAAAACTGATGGTGACATTAGATAAAAAGTCAAGTGTTACTACAGTCATTATTATTCTGTAATGGCAATTCAGTTAATAGTTGTTGAGCTATTCAGGACTTAAAAGAGATGCATATTGACTGGAGTTGGATGACTGAATGTGCCGTGGTGGTTGGCAATTCAATAATGAAAGAGCAAAGAATGAAAATGATGTTAATGATGCAGTGTTTCAAAACATTCAAAAAAGATTTTTCTCTGGTTTTAAAAGACGGAAAAAAAGATTTAGTATCTTTTTTTAATGTTCTTAAAATGGATAACGACATATGTGCACATATGAGGTCTCAGCTTAAACTACAAATAAGAAAAAGATAAAAAAGGACAGCATGAAAAGTACAATTGTGCAGGTTTAACTCTGCAGGTTAAACCATAACAGCAAGACAAATATCTGTGCTTAGACCTTTATTTCCTTTTTCTTTAATTATTTGATTTTTCAAAGAAGAGAATGGCCAGTAAAAAGGATTCTTGTATCCCAGGAATCCTTAAGAGGACCCTGGAGAAGTCTGAGTTTAAAGCAATCCAAAATGAAAAACAAAATAAAAAAGCATGCAAGTGGAAGAGTTGGCAGAAGCAACAAGGATAGTAAGGACATTACAACTTCACACATATTTTATTTTGCTGAAATTGGCATTCAATGAGAGGACTGTATGAGGTTCAGAAGTGTTTAGCTGACGGTTGCGAGCGGAATAAACAGCCGCCCTGGGAACAAGACTGGCAAAAAAATAATAATTTACATGCTTGCATTGTACCAGATAAATTCAATAAGAAATGAGAGTAGTTTTTGTTAATGCAGTAACAGTTTGAATATTAATACCTAGAACTAAGAAAGGACATACAAATCTGTCCAGGGGAGACCCAAAGACTGACAGAAGGTTTACAATGAGACACAACTACTTTCATAGGAATATTCAGCTTTGTGATGAGGACTGATGAACAATATGGGCATTTGGAGGAGTGTTTGACTGTTTTTATAGCCATTTCCTTTTCTATATTTTCATTTCTTTATAACACTCTTTTGACATTATAATCCCTCCTTTCATTTTGCCTGTTTTAAGAAGCATAACAATAATTAGTTGACTGGTGAAAAGGGACAGTTATCAACCTTAGGATGCCCGTTCCAGTCCTGAGGAAGGCAGATGACAAATCACTGTAACAAAGAGAAGCCTCTATCAGCGGGAAGAGAGTCAAATCCTCTTCAAGGCACTTGGGCAGACATCCAGCTCTGCACAGGACTTTGGCTCCAGTCTGCTTAATGAGAGTCGATCCCCGCAGGAATATTTAGGCTGATGGTCCTGCAGCTCGGCACGGCTCTGGCCCGCTTTAGACAGCACAGCACAGACCTGCACGTCCAGACAGGCAGGCGGGAGGAGCCCTGAGGACGGACAAATAAAGATAATTGAGACTGGAGACAACAGCTCCCTCTCTCTCTTTGTCTGTGGTCAGGAGGTACAGCAAAGAAAGATGGCCCCATATTTATGATTATGTCCTCAATAAAGGGGTGATTACTAAGGTCCAAATGAGCTGTGAGCCAGGTTCATTTGTCTGTTAGATTTGATTCATTTGATTGTGTTGTTGAAGTGAGTAAAGATTCATCAATATGCGCAGAGTTATGATCATAATTATAATTAAAAGACTAGACATTAATCTTTGTTTTGGGTTTAAAGTCAAGAATAGTTTGACTTTTTGGTAAATATATGCAATGACGTTTTTGCTAAAAGAGACTAATACAATTTACAAATCTATCTGGTAAATATGTAGCATTAGCCAGCAGCTAGTTGAGTAGGCTAGCTAGTTGTTTCCTCTTTATAAGACATAGATTTATTAAAAAATGTATTTCTATCACTGCACTGTTATCATTCGTTTCTGCCACAAGCCCGCAGGAAGTGTAGCAAGTTATGAAACCAATTTTACATCGCAGTTGAACTGTGTAATCACACATCATGTGATGCACAAGGCCCAAAAGACTTTTCTCCCAGGGATGCATGTGAAAGATGTGGCTATAAAATGGTGGATACATTTTTTCAGCATCACAGTCAGATGAGCATTAAAGCGGGTTTCAGGGTTTTTTTTTTAAAACAAAACAGGAACCCATCTTTAAAAACGCTGATCTGAAGTGCCAGCAGTGCTCAAAAACTACACATGATACCTTTAAGTTGCTAATATTTGTGTAAATGTATGAAGTTAATATATTTATATGTTTATATCAGTTGACTTTTCTCAGTTATAAAGTCTTGTCCTGTTTTTGGGAAACCGGTCGCTCAAAATTAAAGCCAACTATACTTGGTAGATGTTTGTACGGTTTAGTTTTCTTGTTTTGTCTCCATGAGGCCCTCCACTGTTTTACAGATGAGAACAGTGACTGTAGAAACCAGTTGACAGGACATGGCACTCATCCTATCCTTTCCATTCAATGAGCATTAAAAATGTAGGAGCCCAGCAGTACAATCAGTGCTGCAGGTTCCTTCTCGCTTACAGGCCGCAGGTCCTCTTCTCCCCCCCGAGCTGTTTGAAGAAGCTGCTTTGTGAGAAATGGATTTTGTCAGAGAGGAAGAGATGAGTCCTGTGACAATGAAAGTGTCTCAGTAACTGTGGTGCCTGACCTCTTCCGGGTTCCTGGTGGTTTCACATACTCACAAAAAGTGATTATTCCCAGGGGAGCGTGAAACTGGAGCATCAGGATCCTAAAAATATTTGTTATGCCCAGATGCTACTTTTCAGAGCAGCACTGCCAACAGAGGGATGGAGCAAATCCCACAGCAAACCAAATGAAATTATTCTTTACAACATGAGTAGTTCTTGACTACTGCAGCTTTCAAACATTTGTAGGGCTCTCTCTCCACTAAGTTAATTGCAAGAAAATCTATCCTGGCAGGAAGCCTGTTTGTGTTAATTCAAAAGTAATTAGAATTTTCTGACTTTGTTCAATTTTTTAAGATGATTTATGACCAGAATGATGTAAGTGCATTACCTCAGAAAAAGTCTGATGGCTTTGTAATATTTTCAAGCTCAATCAATTCATTATAAAGACTAAAGATAGTTTTGTTACAATCACAAATTAAATATTAAGACAATTTGCCAAATTTTATAATTACAATCTGTTGTCCTTAATTAAATTGAATGTAATTATATTGTATATTTGTTTATATTACTATACATTTGGTAAGAGGAAAAGGAAATATTTGCAACGAAAACAAAGTTAAGCAATTAAAACAAAAAGAAAAGTAATTTGGTGACAAGTTAAAGCAGCACAGCAGTTGTTGTTAAATAGCCACAGTTGCAGATGAAAATCTATCTGACCCAGGCAAAATTGTTAACGAACCAAGTGATTTATTAAAATTTCGTCCACATACGTTTAGTCAAGATTGCAGACTTCCTTCCCTCGATCATTAGCAGCATTGCAACTTCTGTTTTGCTGCTGCAGCAAATTGCACATAAGCAGATTTGATCTAGTTGCAGGTGATGAGTGTAACACTGAATGTTTTAAGTTTTTTCATTTTAATTTACCATTATTTAATTTAATCTGCTATAAATCTGTTTAATATTATTGTTATATGACCCCTGAGACTCTTTTGAAATTTTTTGAAAATGAGTTTTTCATTATTAGTGCCCTGAGCAACAACGTAAAGCAAAAAAGAGCAAGAACTTTTCCTTTTCTTCTCACATTATTTTAATAAGAGCTGATATTTAAACAGTTCAAATCAAACTAGAACTGCAAACTAAAATAAAATGATTAGTTTCAGTCGTTTATGTTCATGCTAACAAAGAAATTTGGATGGAAAAAAAAAGGACTTTCCGTGTTATTTCTTTCCAGTAAATGTAAGTAGCTGTATTTGTTTCACTCTCTGCTTCACCGACCGACTGTGTAAATGCAATCAAGCTGAAACAAGAACCCCCCAGACTCCCTTTTCCTGAATTACCAGCCAGATTTCCAAACTTTAGCGTAGCTGTCAGTCTCTGTGCTCGCTGCCAACTCGATGACTACCAATGCAGCTGCCAGGAGATTTTCTTTTTCTTTTCATGCAAGTCAAAACATTTTTAGGTTATCTTGAAAAGAAAAACTTGACACAAAACCAAGTGGTACTTGTACTGTATCCGTGAAATGTGCAGTAAAATAAATAAAACCAACAGTGGATGACTGCCAGACAATAGGAGCATTTAAATGCTAAAATGCATCACAGTTTTACATTTCTTCCAACATTGTGTGGATGAATTGTTAGAGTTGCTCACGCTTGAGTCCCAGCTGCAGAAGCTTGTAGCACTTACCTTGTGTTAATGAACTGCTCTCAGATTACTTTGCATTCAGTGTAACTATTTACCTCTCCGGTAGGCAGCCAAATAAAAATGAAACCCACATTATTATTTGTTTTTGTGTGCCTTGTAGCTACAGCAAGCAATAAATATTTACAGTTGCTTATTTTCCAACAGCTAAACGAGGTTTCAGTCAGAAACAGCAGTTGAGGTGTCAGTTTTAGAGGCTCATATACAAGTGTGAAGTCTTTCTGCCTGTCTGTGCTGGTGACGAACGGGAGTTGTAGCCAGTCACTCCAGGCACTGCAGCTTCATTAGGTGCTTGCTGTGTTCCTGCACTTGGGTCACTGCGGCTCCCTCTCACACGGATGAATAGCAAATGAAAAGCTTTTCAAGACAATTTGGAAGACAATAAGCAGAAAAGCTTCCAGGAATTTTTTCGCCAATGAGGGAAAAAAAACGAAAAAAAAAACAACGAAGGATGTGGGGCTTTCAGAATCGGTGGTGGAGGTGGAAAATGTCCAACACAATGAAATCACTTTGCATTTCAGGGGGAAGGTAATTAGATTTATTGTTGAAATTTCTCAGAGTGTATAACTGCTCAGAGGGCCAGCCTTGGAGCATCAAGGACGTTTCCTCTCTGGAGACAATAAGGAGACATTAAGGCAGGAGGAAGCAGAGGGTTTTAAAGTGTACAGATGTGAATAAAAGGACAAGTGTGTGGCTGCATGCAGATGAGAGCCATTGCATGAGAAAAAACGGTCAACTATTGTATCAAAGTAAAGTAAACCTAAGAGAAAAATACTAAAATGGCACCAGAAATACACCACATTTCATTGTTTTAGTGTAACATTTCTTATCTTTATTCAAGTCCTCTCTCCAATATGATATCACTATCACTCTGGATGTATAACATTTAGATGATTTCAGTGCCTGAGTATACTTATCAAAACTGTGTAGGAGTGCAGAAAGTGAAAAGGCAGGGAAAAAAAACCCAACTATCCACCCCCACAGTGTCTTTTTGAAGCTTGGTACTCTCTGAAGCGAAGGGAGATATGGAGAGAGAAAGTGAGCGCGTGTGAAAGAGTGAGAGGGAGGTTTGGCTGGTGAAGACGTTTAAAGAAATCAGGGAGTGCAGCTCACTGCGTGCCTGCTTGCTCAGACAGGTGCTGCACAATGTTTTGGGTTTAATTAAGTCTAGTGTGTGACTGAGACAGGCGGAGCAGGAAGAGGCAGACTGTGGAGCACAGGCAGCTGCATAGAGAAAGAGAGAGAACGAAAGAGGGCGAGAGAGAGAGAGAGAGAGAGGGAGGTTTGCTGGAGCCTTGACCTTATTTTACATGTTGAAGTTAATGGAAATGAACAAGCACTGTCATCGCAGTTTCTCTCCTCTCTCCTTGTGTCTCATACAAACACACACGCACACGTGCACAAATGTCCTCACATGCTCCCTCTTGCCCTTGCAAATGTCGCTAAAATGTCTTCTTCTTTCTTTCCTACCAACTACTCCGTGTTATGAAAGTGAAGGTCTTTGTCAGTTCTGAATCTCAGCCCTCTAAATGCTCTCAGTGTTATAAGATGTGACTCACTCACTGCGCGTCTCCTCCTGCGACTTGTAGGTGGTGACCTCGGGAAAAAACGGCAGAGGATACCACTACATCCTCGCCAACCTGGTGAGAGCTCGCATCATGAAACAATCCAACACATCTCAGCAAAAGAGAAACAAAGCAACAACACAGCTGTGTGTGATGCAATGCAGCGCAAAGAAACGCAACACTCTGAGAAGCCCAGTCAACCTTCTCAATATGCAGTGATTATAGGCTCATGTTAATTAAATAGCAGTATGAAATAAGCTAGTTATGGCCAAGCTAAAGCAGTTTTTGAATGTTTTTTTTTTCATTTGCTGCTAATGCTTTCATGCTCTACTAGCTAGCCACTTGTGCTCTTGTGCTCAGGGTTTCTCCAACATGAGCCTGGACAGGGTCTTTTCTGGTGGAGCCAACATCACAGGCTTCCAGATCATCAACCCAGACAGCCCCATCGTCCAGCAGTTCCTCCAGCGCTGGGAGAAACTGGATGAAAGAGAATTTCCAGAAGCCAAAAACACTCCGCTGAAGGTCAGTGAGGCATAGCTGCCGATGCTGCACTTACACTTTATTTAATGTCTTCAAAGGACTTTTTTTTTCTCCCTCTCTCTTTCCTTCCTTTAAGTTTTTAGCGCGTAACACTGCTGAAAACAGAAAAAATGTGTCAATCTGAATCTTTTCAGCCAGACGTTGCTTAAATAACTTGTCACCAGCTTTTCCTTGAATAGGAGCAGCTTTCATGCCTGCATAATTTTTATGTCAATCATAATGGGAGGCTTTTGATTTTCTTGCTTTTTACATCAGCTCTCTGTGTATGCAAAGTGCAGCTGTGGAGATAATAACCTTGCTGTGATAGCAGTGCAGTGTTGCGTTGGAGCTGCATGATGTCAAAGGTGCGTCACTGGGGGTTTCTCGTGGCCTTCGTTTCAGTACACATCAGCACTGACCCACGATGCCATCCTTGTGATCGCCGAGGCCTTCCGGTACCTTCGGCGCCAACGAGTGGACGTGTCTCGCAGGGGGAGCGCGGGTGACTGCCTCGCCAATCCTGCAGTACCCTGGAGCCAAGGCATCGACATAGAGAGAGCCCTGAAAATGGTAGGACTGAGGGCGTTCACTGTCTCTGTAAACAGCTCTGCTTTTCATTTTATTTACTCTGTGGTTTAATCTTTGCTTTATCTCACTCTTCACTTCACCAGTTATTGATTTTGTCTTCAAGGTACATAACTACAATTTAAAGTTTGTTTATTTTTTTACTTTTTTTTCCCCTTGGAGATTTCTTGTTATATCTCAAAGGATTACTAAACTTTGAACCACAACTCTATAAACCACAGCCTACAAATATAGTTATTTATGACCATTACTGGGGATAAATGTGAGGCATTTAATTCAATATAACATCTGAAAAGTGGGTTATTTTATAAGATATGTCCATTCCCTTCACACTTCAGTGTAAGCAAATGAAGAATTTAGGGGTCAGTAAACCCATTCATTCTGAGCTTTTCACCAAGCAACGTCACATTCACTATTTTGCAAAGTTTAACAGATTTGTTCCCCCTTCACACTGATCTGATTGGTCCAAAACTAGACTGAGAGTATAAAACACAATTGCAATTGAAAATATGCATTTAACAGACAATGCAGCTGGTGAACAAAAGGCATCAGAGAGAGCTTTTGGATGCTATCTAGGAACGGGTGTTGACATTCCTTTCTTGGTGCCTTTGCAGGTTCAAGTTCTAGGTATGACAGGAAACATCCAGTTTGACACGTTTGGTCGAAGATCCAATTACACTATTGATGTGTACGAGATGAAGTCTGGAGGCCCCAGGAGGGTGAGTGAGCACACAGTCTCAGAAACATCTATCTTGATTTAATTATGTGAAATGAATTACACCAAGCAGGATAATATGATGTAAACATTAGCACTGTAAGTCTTGAGTCATTTATCATGAAAAGGCACAAGTTTTATTAAGCAGCTCTGTGATGTGTATTTTACTCTCTCTTGGCATGTTGGCAGTTCACGAGTAGCAGGGTTGATTCTGATTCAGACGGAAGCTGACAGTAGCCCAGTCTTGCAAAGCCAGCCCAAATCATGTGAGCTCACATCCCTTCTGAGGTTTTAATTTGGAAAACACTCATTAAGAGTCAGTCAAGCCCTGCAGACAGAGGCCGGGCCGATTTATGTATTTAAAGCAGCTCATCTTGATGTTTCTGAGTTTTGAGCCGGATCATATCTTGAACTACTGATCTCCAAAAATTCATGTTGTTGCTACAAAATGAGGCATGACTTTGCTCCTGCAGAGACTGTTTGTTGCCTCACACTTATTCACACCACAGCTGACAATTTGGAATAAGCATTTCCAAGAGAGCTGCCACGTTTCCAACTCTGAATTACAAAGCTGAAACCTGTGAGAGGTGCATCCTTCCCACCAGGCGTCTGAAGGGTTCAAGTTGACACCTGAATAAAGGGCAGAACTGTCATTCATTTTAAATGACATCAAGCAAATGCATATGGAGTTCTGACAGATGGGGATGAGTAAGGTATATTTTGTGGGTTTGCTTTGCAAGACAGTAAATTGCTTTTATTTGTGTAAATTTATTGATTCCCTGATTGTGAAGTTTTAAAGTTCAGTTCAGTTTTTTAACAATCTCCTCTGACGTAAACTATGAACATGTGTGACAGTAAAACTCTTGATTCAACCTCACTGTTTTTAAAACTGCTCGGTGTGTTAGCAGCAGGCAGATTTTACAGCTTCGGCAGGACAGCAGTTTTCCTTTACACCTTCCTCTGCAGCTTTAAAGTTCAGGCTACTTTATGCTACAGCATAAAAATCTGCTCTGTAAATTAGATGTTCTTTGTCGTCTTTTGAGGATATCAGAATTCAAACAGGGGAAACTTTATATTTTACGTTATGTAAGGATTACAAACTTTAATATTACACTATTTTTTACCAGACAATATCCTTAGATATGGACAGAATAGAGCCAAGGACACTGAGCTGCATCACATATTAACTTTTAGCTACTGTCTGTTCAATTTGTCCACAAGCATGGAAAAGTGTCTTATCTTGCGCCTTGGCTTGTTAAACAAGCTAACAAACAAAGAGCTTAACTGCACTCGCTCAGAAAAGTAATTTAGCTAGTTAGCTTGACAGCTGTAGCACTTGTCAATGACCATTAGTTTAGATGCTGAATGATTCGATTTATTCCCAGGCAAGCTACCAGAGCAAGTCTGGTCACAAACACAACATTAAGCAGCCCCCTCAGAGGCTTTGAGGCCAAAGCTAATTTCTGTAATACATCCTGAGTTTATCTTGCCATGAAAACCCAAAAATACAAACAAGCAAACAAACAAGCAAACAAGCTATTTGATAGATTTTCAAATACCTTTGACAGCAAACAAGAATGACTTTCTTATATCAGTTGGACTTCTACACTGATGTATCTCCAGATATTGGGGATCTCACTGCACCTACATGATCCCTCAGAGCTCCGCTGTAGTTTGGAAGGCCAAAGGCAAAAACAGCATTGTCCAAAAACACACCCACACAGACCCACAAAGCTGTGGCTCGACCCTGAACTCTGACAAGGTTCACACAAAAGCTGGCACCGACAGGAAGTGGAAAGTGGCCCCATACTGTCCACATAGTTCAGCTCACAAGGCAACATACATGAGAGTGGGCCGCACATCCAAACTGACTGCGGGACAATCTGCAGTGACAACAGAGTGAGTACTGAGCATCACAGCTACCAGAAGTGAGAGACGTTGACTTCTTCTTGGCTCAATGCAAGAGAAATACACATAACGCAGCGACTGGAATCATCGAAGGTTTGGTAGACACAAGACGGTGTTTGTTGCTGTGTTAGATGGTGCTGTGTGTTGTATTAATAGAAAAAACCTACTGTGCTGCCTAGATAAGGCACATTTAGACTATTAGGTTTTTTCTTGCTGGTATTAATTTTATCAGTCTTTTGGTGCTCTATTGGTGCAGCTTTCTTGTTATGTAAGAGAACATTTGCTGAGCCAGGAATAGCTTACGCCTACTCTGCTGAAGTGTAGCCCAGGTGAAGTAAGAAGCACCACTACAGGCTTTTTATAAAACCCTACAACATCCTGCTGTACAGATAGAGCCGACCAACTCAAACGCACTTGGAGGCTCTACTGTACGACTGTCTTGCTGCTGCTTCTTGTAATAACTGTGAACCTCTGTGTCATTTTCAGATCGGCTACTGGAATGAGTACGAAAAATTTGTATATATTATGGATCAGCAGGTCACCAACGAGTCCTCTTCTGTGGAAAACCGAACAATTGTGGTCACTACTATTATGGTACACTCTCAAGCAGGTTTTAAGTGTTTCACCTTAAGATTTCTGCCACTCAAGGTCAAGGTGTCCATTGTTGCAATCTGTCCTGGGAGGGTAGAATTATTTTATTTTGAGTTGCTTTCCATCCACTCACTACATGTTGAAACAGTCGATTCACAAAGAGTGTTTCAACTGTATCCGTGTGGGTGCCAAAGCATTTTGGTTTTTTTATATTACAGTGGGCTGTTGTAGTAGTGACATCACAATAACGGCTTTGGTAACGATAACTGTAAAGAAAAAAACACCATCGTATTCACATTGAGTGCATACGTAAGTAACAGTGTTTCCCTCTCATTAAGTAAAGTGTCAGCGATGGCTGCGTCTCGCCGGAGACAAGAAATGATCTGCGCACGAGAAGGACATAAACAACCGAAGGCTGCAACCTTCGGCTGTTTATCCCTTTGGCCAAATTTACTTCACTTTACCTAAAACTTTGGCACTGATCCGTCTAAATGTAAAACCAGTGCTCCCAGTTATATCAGGCTTGAGTTAGGTGAGAAGCAGCGATAGTGCCAGTGATCATAGGTTAGTCATCATCAGCCATTTTTAAATGTAAGATAAGGTGCGCCTTACCTTACATTTAAAACCATGGCCTCTCGTTCCTTCTGACCTTGCCTATTATGTTTTCATCTTAGGCAAATTCAGAATGTAATAGTCACACATTCTCATTTCAGTGTCAAAAACTCATTATCCTCATGACCAGGCAGGAAGCACAGCAACAGAAAAAGAGCGAGGGAGGAAAAAAAAAACCAGGAGATTAGCGTCATTGCATTGTTTTCTCACTGCCAGGCATGCCTTTGGTTTAAGTGAAGACTACTATTATTTTAGGAACATCCCAGTCATGTCTTTGACGTCATGTTGCTTTTCTTACATCCCATAACTTTAAAATATCACTGAATGAAAGGTCATCCTGCTATTATAGGAGTGAGTCTTTCATTTTTTGCCTTTGTTTAAAGAGGTAGCGAAAGTAAAGAAAGAGAACTTCACACTACAAAGAAGTCAAACGTCTCCTCTGAGGACTGATAACTGCAAAACATGTTTATGCTGAATGACAAGGTAAATCACAATTGTTGAAAATCCCCAGCATGACATTGGTTCCTCTGAAGGAGGCTTAAGAGCAAACATGTTTCACTTTTTTTTGGAGGAATTACATGATGATTTATTTGAAAATCATTTATTTGAAATATTGAAATTCAAGGCACAGAGGTGACGTCGAATAGTTAAACAGCATAATCAAGACAACAAGCAGATTATTTTATTGTCCTGATAGTAACGACTTTTAATGAAAACTGAATGTTGTATTAGTTTGTACAACTACTCCTCTGATGAGGTTCACACATTTTTGGGTTCGACTTGTGTTTGATGACTGAGATTAAACTCCATGTGTTTGATGTCTTTTATCTCTCCGCTGTCGCTGACGTTTACTTTATGAACTGGAAAAGTGCTCCATTCAGCTTGTCCTCCTCCTTGCTCCACGCTGATGCAAAGCACATGCAACCCCCCTGCCTATTGCCCATTTCCACATATATAGATTGTGGACGAGGTTAGCATGAGGGAGTCCCGACATCCTGCTTTGCCTCCTTTATATGTGTTAGATGCTTAACTCCCCCCTCGCTGGCCCAGTTGGCCTTTTTAACTCCTGCAGCGGCCCGCTTTTTTTTTAGTCTGTCTAGTCCCCCAAGTGACATGCCTGTAACTAATGCTGTGTAGATCCTGTCAGACTCGGCTCTGTTTGTCTCTGTGTGTTCCCCTGCGTCTGTGTGTTTGTCACCCCAGCATGTGTGCATGCTACAGTACCAATTAAGGCCTCGTGTGACCCATGAGGTCTGGCCACTGTGGATTTGTGCTGTCTTGAATATGAACTCAAAATTATGTCTAATTAACAGGAAGCTCCGTATGTGATGTACAAGAAAAACTATATGCAGATGGATGGGAATGACAGATATGAAGGCTACTGTGTCGATTTAGCTTCTGAAATTGCAAAACATGTGGGGATAAAATATAAGCTGTCGATAGTTCCGGATGGGAAGTACGGAGCCAGAGATCCAGAGACCAAGACGTGGAACGGGATGGTGGGTGAACTGGTTTATGGGGTAAGTGTCAGTCCACCTGTGTAGCTCTTCATGGGGGGAAAATGGGTTAACTGTTGTATTATTTTATCGACTTGTATCATTTCCTGCTACTTTACCCTCAGAGTTGTTCATATTTTATAAAACTCACTCAGTGCATTTCATACCAGGCACATATGATGCAAGATTATGGTGAATATTACCATGTGAAGCATCATATTTGATCAGTTGCACTCAGTCCTTTCTCCTCAGCCAATTGAATTATTCGATGCCATGATCAACAGAGGACAAATCTGAAAAGATAAAGATCAAGATGGCAGCAGTTGGTGAATAAGCCTTTGATGTAATACCCTGGCCTGTGCTGCCATCATTTTACAGCTGTGTATTGCCTGATAATTCAAAGATAAAGCCGCTAATCAGTCATGTAAAACAAACATTAAATTTACAGAAAGAGGAAAAACATGTTGTACTTCTGGTCCAAATGGGCTGAGTGTGTTTTGAAAATCCCTTCATTAACTGTAAAATCGTCTTGACTGGTTTTATTGTGCATCTTGTGGCTCACTCGCACATGAACTGGCTTTAACAAGATGATTTGCATCTTTTATGAGACCTCAGCTGCTGAATGTATAATGCTTAAAACCACACACACGGAGGCCGAGGGGGATGTAAATATCTGCATGCAAGCAGTGTTTCAGTGCAGGTTTCTCAATTTTTAACACCTGTAGTTTCTGCTGTTATGACTATTTTATAGACTGCTTTGCTCCTCTGCAGCCCTCACAGTTATAAAGCTTAATACAGAAAGACATCAGTCCCCCTGTGATAAATAAAAAGGCCTCAGCCATATTTCTGCACCAACTAAATTTGTACTGTCACTAATGAGCAATTCAGATGGAAGTGAACTCATACAAAAATGAAGCATGGAAGTCTGTTTTTGGCTGAGACCTCCCTCTAACTTTATCCAAGATGGTGCTTTGTGCTAAATATTTCCATATTTTTCAGTTTAGTTACAATCCTGCTCTGCCGTCAGAGCGTCTCGCTGCAAACGTTTGTCACTACAGTGAGGCGATAATTGACGAGCCTGTCAGGCGCTGCAGAGGACCTGATGGAGGTGAATTTAACAAGGCTGATTCACATTTCGTGGATTGCTTACATAAGCTCCTCCACCTCTGTCTTCCAACCCTCTGCTTGATTCATGGAGGAGATTTGGATCGAGACAAAGACATTAGCCAACACAAATGCTGAGTGACTCATTTTCAAATGGCAGATTCCCTCTCGCGGGCTGCGTTACAGGTCTGCTGCTCTGTGCATTCTGAGCTGCTGCATCTAACCGTGTCCAATCTGTTTACTGCATGAATTCACTTTAAAGCTGAGTGCCTAGCCATGTATATTGGATTATAAGACAGTGTGACTTATATATAGTCATGGTTTGACTCTGGGTATATCAATATTTTCTTTATTGGATCAATAATTAACACTTTGGTTGGTTATTTATGGTTTGTTCTGTAAGACTAACCCCCCGTGTGCCTGTTTTCATTTTCACAGAGAGCTGACATAGCCGTGGCTCCTCTGACTATAACGCTGGTACGGGAGGAAGTGATAGACTTCTCTAAGCCCTTTATGAGCTTGGGCATCTCCATTATGATTAAAAAGCCTCAAAAGTCCAAGCCTGGGGTGTTCTCCTTCCTGGACCCACTGGCCTATGAGATTTGGATGTGTATAGTTTTTGCCTATATTGGCGTGAGCGTGGTGCTCTTCCTGGTGAGCCGCTTCAGCCCTTATGAGTGGCATCTGGACGAAAACGATGAGGTCAAAGACCCTCAGAGCCCCCCAGACCCTCCAAATGACTTTGGGATTTTTAATAGCCTGTGGTTCTCCCTGGGCGCCTTCATGCAGCAAGGATGCGATATCTCACCAAGGTTGGTTGTTGTGTTCACTCTCCGTCACCTCCCAGTTGTCCTCGTCATCTCTTTGCATTTTATGGTCCCGTATATAAAACAATACATCTCCTCCCTGCCATGGTGCATATAGGTTATTTTGAGCTTTGGCTTTGCTGCTTTCCACCTAACCTCATGCTTCACCTCACTGCACTTTCTTCCCATTTCTTTCTCTGAAACCTGTTTTCACTCTGCATCCATTTGTTTTGAAGCTGCATGCTGGCAGTGCTGCTTTGCATGCACAGAATAACTTATATCCACCATGCTGAGGGCTGTAAAATGCACAGGGGTCATTACATTTCATCCAGAGTAGCTGCTTTTTCGTCTTCATGACTCTTGGAGGGCTACCGTGTTTTTGCTGCATGTCCCATTTTACGGTCATCAACTTGGTGCATATAATGTATTTTGTACGGAAAATCCATCGTCAGCACCATGACTACATTATCTATTTTCCTCAATATAATGGCCATCCAGCCATCCCTTCTTTTCATCCATCCATCTCATCACCTTTATGGCGTCCCCGACCTCTTCTTCAAGGATTCTTGCCTCTTTCATCTATTCTTCTTGAACCTCAGGAGAAAGTAGAGAAGCTGGTTGAAGTGCTGTGAGAGAATTTAAGTTTTTTCTTTTCAGATTGAGATCAGTCAAGTAATCAACGATTACTTAAGCGATCAACGGTGTATGATAATGTATGTTTGTTTTGAGTGGGACATTTAGAATTCTTACAGGTTTTATTCTTTTTTTTTCAAAGATTGAAGGGGACACATCTGAAAATTGGGACGAAACACGATTATTTCTAATTAAAAAAGTGATACTGTTAATGCCCACATTTAGTAAAAATAACAAAAGTATACATGATCGTGTCATGATCAGAAAAGGAAAAATCATTACAAAAAAATTCAAATGAATGAGTTTTTGTAACTTCCATGTTTTTAGTTTGTCACAGTAAGTTCAGAGTGAAAACCAGTAAGTGATCTGTGTATCTTGATAACTTTTCACTGAACTTAACTGTGGATTATCAGCTGCTCAGCAGGTAAGTTGTCCCTAAGTGGCTTAGGCACCCATGTCTCATATAGTTTAGCCTAACTTTAGTCAATGATCCTGTATGATCATTGGCTTCAATGTGACATCACTCTTGATAAATATCATAATTATAAACCATTTACAGATAAGCCTTTTATAAAATCTGCCCAGAAAAACAGCCTGTTTAAAACTTTGTTGATGCTGTCGCAACTTGCTGCCGGCTTTGATCGCAACTCCAAAGGACAAACAAAATATTTAGGACCTGAAAACACTTCAAGGGTAGCATAAATATATAAATAAGCTTTGAAAACAATATATTAGAAGAAACCCAGAGCAGTATGCCAGCGAAGCAGTGATGCAGTGCGAATAGATCCTCATTTGAAATGAGAAATGTGAGTTCATCTGAGGGCTTCAGTGAAGTATGTGTGTGATTTGGGAAGTTTGGGATGACACCAGAGAGAATAGTCAAATTTAAACATATGAACCCGGAGTTGCACTGCCAGGCATGTATTTAGAGTCAAAGCCGTTATGCTGATGTAAAAGCTGTGAAGAATTGGTTAAGGACCGGCGAGCAGGATGGGAGTATGTGTGTGACGGAGTGGTCCATCTCATCACACCCTGACTTCAATACCCAACAGAGTCTCATGGGGCTTTTCCTTCTGACTTGTTCTGTCCTCTCTGCTCCGAGTTTATTGGTGGAGAGAGTCACATTTTTACAACAGATAAAGTGGATCAAACCTTCTAACTAATGCCTGCACCAAACACTGGCTGCAGCTTTAAACCAACAGATACCAAAGCACAACTTACTACCTTAAAAACCAAAATGCCCACAGTTGCTTGATAACGTCAAGATGTAGACCAGGACCTACTTTGTTTTAACAAAAACAAAAAATTTGGAGCCATATTGCCCCTGGAATGAACTCAAGTAAACTTGAACAGATTGTAGCGCTCATCACAGGTCTGGCATGAATCTGCAGGCTGCTGTTGGGTTGAGTATTTTCAGCTATCGAGGAAGGTTGCTCACTTAAATGAGCTCCAAACTATATGTGGACACAGTTATATTGAGTTAATGAGGCTTAATATTACTTTCAAAGAATTAATCAGCTGTAGACGCGGCTACATTGAGTTAATGATACTTCATTTAAATGGATTTATGCTAATATGTGTTAGCATGGAGCACCAGGGGCATGCAGATAATATTGCAGCTCTTATGATCTAATGAGTTAACTAGACAGTTTCTCTAAATAAATATGAAAAAAACCTGAAATTAAAGTGCTATGTCTGAGCTAAACCTTTAACTGATAATGTGCCAAACATGTGGGAACATGGTGGGAAAAGAGCCTCCGTCCCCGGGCGGTGTGGATATGACCATGCTGCTTTCATGTCCATAACTGTACTGTTTCCTCCTCTCAGGTCTCTGTCGGGGCGCATCGTTGGAGGTGTGTGGTGGTTCTTCACCCTCATCATCATCTCCTCCTACACGGCTAACCTGGCTGCCTTCCTCACTGTGGAGAGGATGGTCTCTCCCATTGAGAGTGCAGAGGACCTGGCCAAGCAGACAGAGATCGCCTATGGGACCTTAGACTCAGGCTCCACTAAGGAGTTCTTCAGGGTGAGTGTCTCAGCTGGCCGTCGTCCATGCTGCCACTGCATAATATAACAAGCAGCTCTATCAGTAGTTAATGTTGGCCAAAGGCGCAGAGCTTGAAAAGTCTCTGGAGCTTTGCTGTGGGTTTTGATTTATTACCTGCCAGGTAATAAATCGAATGAATAATCAATGAAAGAGTGTCTGGATGTCTTGTATTTTTTCCCTGATACAGCACTTCCATAATACTAATACTTCAGCTACATGTGATTAATTCAACAGATCATAAAACAGCGGTCCACCTTTTTATATAAAAAGGAATTAAGTACCACTAAAGGAGCAAACAGCTAAAAGTAAAGTGCATGCATTTGTTTTGTAAAGTGAATTTAAAGACGCTTTGGGATGGATGGCCAAGATGAGCTCAGCTTTTACAAATGTCAGAGCAGAAAATCATGAAACTAAATTATGGTGTTGTGATGACGAGGGAACGCTTGTTATCTGCCTGGTAGCAAATTCATTCTACCCTCCCCAAAATTAACTTTTGTTCTCTCCATCATCATCTCTTTTTTTGGTCTTTTTTTCCCCCAGCTTGACATTTTCTGGCAACAGGAATAATATTGCCGTGCAACTGGGCCAATTATGATCCCTCGTCTAACCGTCAGTGGAGTCATAAACCAAACTTTGATTAGCCTTACTGCGCCGCCACAAAGATGCAGATTAATTTCTATCTCTACCACTCAAAGGAGGGCAAATATTCTCATCAAGAACACACAGTGCATAAACGTCGCATAATAAAAAACAGATTAGCCTACAGTCTTAAACACACTCATAATTCAATGTCAGTCAGTGTTGGGCCATTCAGAGAAGCCGTTTATGTCCGCAGGTCTTTCAGTAATTAAACTGTTATAAAACATATACATCAGTATGCTAATTTCTGCATAAAATTGTGGGACTGTAGTTCTGTCTCAGCCCCTGAATCGACACCCACGTTTCTGTGAAATAAACTGACAGTTAAGTTTTATTACCAAGCTACTTTTGTCTGCAAAAAAGTTTGGAAAAAGATCTGACAAGAAAAAAAAAACTTCAAGGCGTCATAATAGCTTTTATTTGTGGACTTCTGTCACAAAACTGCAATCTCAAAGACACATCCTGTTCCTTGGAAATGGAAATGTCATTCAGAGCCAATGTCCGGCTCTGAGCTGTGTTTATTTTTAGTGCTACTTGGTCTCTTGGTGTGATTGCTCCCAGTGAGTCTGAGACGGTTGATAAATACAAACCCTGGACTCTGTTAGATTTGGGAGTGAACATGAGGGCACAGTGTTTTGGTTCCAGTTTTAAAATCACATCATGCAATCTCTCAGGAGATTTACAGACAGCTTGTGTAAATACAGTCAGGGTAAGGCAGCATGTTTCTGTCTGTTAGTTTGGTTGTCTGCTCGGTTTTACACTCACTGCTGGCAGGAGAGTCCACACATAATCAAATAAAAGCATGCAGAGCTCTCAAGAGAAAAGGCCACAATATTTTAGCAATATTTTTGCCCCCAGGATAAAATATTCTTGCTTGTGTGAGGAGAGGAGTGATTTTACAGGGCTGTGACCGAGCAGAGGCACGTGGAGCGTTTCTGTGACCCGACTCATTTGTAAAGGCATCGGAGCAGAATGGTCTGGCGTGCCGGACTGGACCGAAGTCTGAAAGCATTGAAATGGAGCAATCACTGTGATCAGTGTCGAGGAGGTCATCTGTAACTAGCTGTCTTCTGCATCCCAGTGCTTTAAAACATCACTTAAACTTATGAAAAATGTGGTTGTTCATGCAGATATGATTTTATTTCCTATTGAGACAAAGAACCCTGGATACAGCAGCATGTCGACAACAGGAAGAGACTCCAGAAGAAATCAGGAGTTTGTTAATGCTGATTAAAAACTGAGATCAATTTAGTTAATATGGTATTTTAAGGAGAGGAGTAAACACTGCATATGAGATGAAGTTTTCCCTAAAATACTAACATAAATATATTTTTAAATGACACACCCACACATTTTGTTGTGTGTGAGTTCAAGCAAGACACAAGGACGCTCTGTTATAATGACTGCAGGGACAGACAACAGATGCCATAATAAACAGGACACTTAAGTCTTTTAGAATTGTGTCGTCTTCCAATTTTAGTATGTATAAATACCCACATGTTTACCTTCAGGTGAAAAAATTCATTTTATTTTTCCACAAGATTGACAGCGCAAGCAGTAATACTGTCATCAAAAAAGAAAGTTTCCAGCAGACTCCTTTATTTGTCTTATTAACAGAACATTATAAAAGAGCTGATGGAGTAAACAAAGGAGACGTTGTGACTGATTGGCACATGTAAACACCCCCAAAATACTCATTCGACATCTGTTGGATGTTTTTAAAGAAAACTTTAAATTCATCAAATTTATCAGATTGATTAATTTTGAGACTTCCTGGTGAGTCATCACATTATCAGCAGCTCCATAAGCAGCCTAATTCATGTTGCTTTTGGCAGGCTGTGATTTGTCAAAGGTGCTCCTCAGGAGATAATTAACAGACGAACAGTGACTTCACCCTGACTGACATACTCTGCCTTTCTTCCTCCAAACTGGAAATGTCAGTGCAGAGGAGCCATTCTGAGCGACAGTTATTGAAATCTAGTGATTCAAAGCTAATGACTAATAAGAGCTGTCAATAGTTTTAACAGTAAAGGAACAGATCACACAGCCTCCTCAATGCATATATATATATATATATAGTTATAGCCAACATGGTCTTTTTAAAATGTTCACTTTTCAGAAAAATTAAAACATATATGGCTCTGGCTGTCGTCATCTTGGCAGTGCTGAATGATGCCCAGCAGACAGCTAGCAGCTAGCTAGCTACAACTTTAAACCTTGATATAATTTAGACAAGCAATTTATGTAAACTTTTATCCGTACAGTTATCATAAATGTAAAATTAGCTAAGGAGACCAAAAATCTTTTTGTATCAGGCTGTAACCATGTTTATTTTTTTCTGTAAAGTTGGGCATTTCAATATGAGCTCTATGGGTAAAGACTTGCTTTTAGAGCCTGCCTCACATGGCCATTTGAGGAAATGCCGTTTTTATTGATTGGAATTATTTAACTATAAAACCTCAGTTTTCTAATCCTATTATTTGAATTTTAATGCAGATTAAAGCAGCATAAAGTGTGTCAGGTTCCCTCTGCTTCCAGTCTTCATGCTATGCTAAGCTAACTGTATCCTGGCTCTTACATTTATAGTAAACTCTCTTCAAGAAAGCAAGCAAGATAATTCTACCAGTGTTTAACTATTTCTTCTGTTACCCCCCATAATTAACACGTCATATGAATCATTATTTGATGAATTGTTACAGATATTGTTCCTTTATTCTGCTTCACCTGCTTCTACTTAAAGTTAGAGACTTTATGCATTTTCCAAAGATACTCTCAACAAGCTGAACAAGCTGTTGAGACTCACAACTAATTTTGTTCAGTTTTGTGAGATACTGATACTATAATGGTTAAGTGGGTGACTGTTAATAATATTAGCACATGTGGAAAAGGGAGAACTATGAACTAATAAGAGGAAATTGATGTGCCTTACTGTTTGTTTATTTGTTTTCTGTTATAAAATTAAAGTATGTAGGGGGTTATTTTTAATTTTCAATGGTGCTGCTGAATCAGCCATGTTGTTATTTAAATACATCATTTGGTTTCACTAATCTTGAACATAGTCTAAATGAGTTTAGATTATAAATCATCATGCATGTGACTAAGACCTGCAAATGCAGACAAAAACATGGAACAGCTTAAATATTGCAGATGGTTTGTTTGCCCTGTTTTCGGGATGACAGCATGACAGACGTACACAGAGGGCTGAGAATCACTCTCTGGCCTTCAGTCAGCAGCTGACAGATGAACTGGTAGCTGGAGGAAGTTCAGATCGGACCAGTTTATTTCCAGGATGTTTAAGGGGGCAATAAAAACATTCGTGGCCGGCCTCGGGGTATGACCTGTTTGGCAGTTAAAATGATCATCGCTGCTAAATGTGATTAATTAAAATGAATTTATTGACTAATTTGTCTTTGTTAGGCCACAACTGTTGTGGTGAGAATTATGACTCTGACCACATTAGCAGTTAACAGATATCAACATGGGGGACCAACCAGCTTCTGACAAGCATGCATCTTCATCTAACCCAGAAAAGAATTGCTGTTTTTATACTACGGTCAGGCCTGTCATCAGCTATTATTGTCATATAAAGAGTGTTTACATGAACACTCAGCTGGACTGAAATCGTGCATATGTCAAGAATGATTCACTTACTAGCCTGAGCCCACAATCCATTACATCTGCGGTGAATTATTTACACAACACGGCTGTACACGCCACTGAGCTGACATAGTTTGTCATTTCACCGTGACGTTTTTCTTTGCTTCACCTGGGATTCACTCGCACAACTACCCAACACACAACCTGCATTAAACTAATCACACAGGCTTGATTCCTCTGTATCAAATGCTATTAATAAGCAAGTATATACATAAGATAGAAGAGAACCTAAATGATTAAACATTCAGTAAATTAAAGAAGACACTAATTGCATATCCAGGAAAATATTCCATATTTAATTCCATCTCTAATGTGTTTTGGAAATGAGAATCGTGAGGGGCTTTCAATAAAAGATAAAATGAAAATCAAATCTCATATAAATCATATAAAATTTGATGTATTACAGATTTTTTTTCTGCTCCACAGTTCAGATGCTTGTTCAGACTCTGAAGTCCTGTTTGCCAAAGAGATCAGGAACCTGTCTTTCATGTCCTAATCACAGCTCTGACAAGCACCCCCTTCAAGCCGTGTTAGAAATATTAAAAGTTTGAGCTCAAAGTTTCCTCTTAGGCGTTTCCTCCCTCGCAGAGCTCAGCAGAAGGTCACGTTAGCCCAGTTTAATGCAGCTTCTGTGTTTCTCCCCTCTATTGTAGACAGCTGTGTACTCCAGCTCCCCGGTGACCGGCGATCAGCCTCTCGCTGGCCATTTTTAGCAGCGTACTGAGTGTCAGAGCGGGACCGCGCTGTGCATGTCTGTAGCTGCTCCAGCTGGCAGCTGACGGGGCCACAGAGGTGAAGCCGTCAGTCTCGTAGTAAGCAGGTCAAACGCGTTAAAGACAGTGCAGAAGGAGCTCCACACACTGTCAAACTGAAATTAATATTAACTATTTCCACTGGTCTCTGGCTTAATATCATGTGGAATAATGAATATCATTATAGAACAGATAATAAGTGCCTGATCACTAGTGTTTTTTTGTCATTTTTTGGAGCTGGATTGCTTCAATATTAATATGAAATACAAAATTTTATGAAAATATTAAAATGTTTAAAAAGGTATCATCTTTTAAAAAAGTGCCAGCAGGTCAGGAAGCGAACACCAGGTATTATTTTACCAAATCTAGGAGTAATTAAGAATCAGTGAGTGAAATAAAGAAGAAAAAAAGAGATTCAAAAGACAAATTCAGGTCTAAACATAGAAAAATTGCTGATTAGCAGAAATGCAATGAAGCATGTGGCTGACCCACAAAGGTACACCACAAAAATAAACCAACAGATTTTCTTACTTTTATTTTTATTTGCATTTTTTGAAGCTTTACATGAGAAGCTGATAAAAGCAGGTGGACTGATGAAAATTTAAAAACACATTAATAAGGTAAAATATGTTAATGCAAAAACACATGATGTGTTCATTTGTACCCAACATGTTAAAAACCAAAACAGATAAAAACATGAGACATAATCACATCAACTTATATAACAATTTATAGAACTAATATCAAAATATTATTTTAAACACAATTAACTTAGTATGAAGTAAGCCCAATATAAATGCATCAATGCCAAAATACAAAAGTGACCACTTTCTTGTGACACTGATATGATCTGTAAATATTCCAATTTACAGGGCTTCCAAAAAAAATGAGCTGTTGCTGTTGGCTGCCTGTGCAACTTATATAAATGCACCCTGTTGGGTTTTAGTCATGTGTGATTCTGAAGTCTTTGCACAAATATGTTTAATGAAAAACTTACAGTTGTGATATTTGAGGTCAACATATCATGTATCAGGCTGTTATATTATGCAGCTGCACAACAGGCCGTCAAAGCTGCACACATTTAAATGTTGCATAAGCACTAAAGTCACATGGACTGTAAACATGGAGGTGTTGAAGGACTGATTAGATTTTACTAAAAAAGAAGCCCTGATGGTTGTGACTCTGGCTGTGACCTGCTGATGGGGGCACAGACTGAGGAAAAGGTCACTGCTGTCTGTTAATATTGATACCAAACACGATCTGCATTTTGCTTCTGCTGAGCTGCCAGATTGTCAGACTTCAGGCTGCTGGCAAAAAGCCTACTACCTCTGCTGCACTGTTTACATGTACAAGGGAAAAATCCACTGTGAGCTACAGCGGGCAGAAAGCTGTCCACTGCCCTCTAATGTGTTCAAATGTTCAAGCATATTGCACTTCTGAACGCACCCCAGTCTGTGACATCAACACAGGGGCGTGGCCAGAAAATGCAGCAGTGATTTTTTTGTGTTATTCTGAGTTTCTTTAAAGGATCAGTTTAACATTTTGGGAAATGCGCTCATTCACTTCCTCGCTGTGTTATGGGTGAGAAGATTGATATCACTCTGATATATGTGTCTGCTTGATGTACTGAGCTGGAGCAAGGAGCCAATAATCAGAGTTTAGCGTAAAGACTGCATGCTGTTTGTGTATGGATTGATCAATGAGATAATATTTGATAAGAAAATAGCTTGAGAGATGTTGGTAGGCATGTTAACTTTTAATGTAAAGACACTGAGTGTTTTCCTTTGTACTGAAGAGTCAAAATATTTTTTTAGGACAACAGGGTCTTTTAACTGTTTTTAACCCCCGATATGTATTTAGTTTCACTCATAGCACAAAAAACTAAAAAACAAACAAAAAACCTACTATACTATAAAAAAAGATTATCTGACGGATAAGTCTTTTTTTATAAACAGAAGACATGTTGGTCTTATTAGTGATTAAAATAAGTTCTCCGGAGATTTCTGAGTCCTATTCATGCATTTGATGGCAGTAATATTTGCTGATTTAACTTTATTTATGGTAAAATAGCACGTTAAAACCAATCGGCTCTTCGCTCTGGTGCCACACAGACATGACAGTGGTATTGATCCTCTCATGTTAGACAGCAGCTAAATGTATTTCCCAGAAAGTTTAACTTCTCCTCCCACTCAAACCCTCAGTGGCTCATTTTGAATGTTTTTCATTTATTAAGTGCACAACTAAACTGTTTCTGTCCTCTGTGTGTCCTCAAACGCAGCGCTCCAAAATAGCCGTTTATGAGAAAATGTGGTCGTACATGAAATCAGCTGAGCCCTCAGTGTTTGCCAAGACGACACCAGACGGGGTTTCCCGGGTACGCAAGTCGAAGGGAAAGTTCGCTTTTCTTCTCGAATCCACTATGAACGAGTACATAGAGCAGCGGAAGCCATGTGACACCATGAAAGTGGGCGGCAACCTCGACTCTAAGGGCTATGGCGTGGCTACACCGAAAGGCTCTGCATTAAGGTGGGTGGGATAATATAACAATATCCTCCATGTTGTTATAGTATTCCACCTACCCTGATGTCTCCTTTTGCCATTCTCTTCTTCCTCACTCCTTAATTCTTCTTTTTTTTCCCCAAGTGCATCAATAAGTGAACAGTATTCTGAGTTTAATCAACACGTTCAGCCATTATCTGTTCTGTCCTATGTATCTGGCTTGTGTCTCTGTTACTTTCTTCTTTCTCTTAAGGTTACTGGTATATTAGTCACTCTCAGTAAATCCATTTGAATGTCGATGTGCACTGTCACCCCCCCCCCCCCCCGACCTTGTTTGTTTTGCTCTTTTCCCTTCAACCCTCCCTCCCTCCTGGTTTTTCTGTGGTGCCCCTTTGCATTGCTTCTAATTCAACACTGAAATATGTCTTTTTTGCTAGTGAAAATGCTGGTCTGTCAGTTGTGATGAATGTTAAGCTGCATGCTGGATGTTCTTATTTCTAGCTCAACAATGACAGAATGTCCCCATCCCGCACACTTCAGTTACAAGCAATGTAACCCTCCATGCCACCTCTCTAATATTTAACATTTTCTTTGCTGTAAAAAAATGCTTCTTACCCTTCCACACCAGTGAAATTCTTTACCAATTTGTCCCTTCCGTGCTCCCCCTATGAACCATTGATATTTATCTCTATTTTTTACTAATATTCTATATTAGATTTCTCACGGACCTGTTCATTTTCTTACAAGTTATGTTTTATCGTTTCAAGAAATGCTGTTAACCTGGCAGTGTTAAAACTGAATGAGCAAGGCCTCTTGGACAAATTGAAAAACAAATGGTGGTACGACAAGGGAGAGTGCGGCAGCGGGGGAGGTGACTCTAAGGTCAGCCTCAATGTCACCAAAGTCGGGTATCCTAGAACAGAGTAATCGGCAAGGCTGTCGTCACTTATTTTAGTCTATGGGTCCAAATACTTATTGATAAGTTACAGTTAAACTTGTTTGATCTTTCGTTTTTATCGTGCAAATGTGATCAACTGGGAACCCTTTACTTGGCTAATGGAGGAGAGAAAAGCCCAGTAATGAGATAAACTAAAGTACAGAAGTAGAAGAGAAGATAAGAAGTTACTAGCTTGATGTTGTAGTTATGACAGAGTAGTTGTCCGTGGTTTGGCCTGTAGTTATGAAAGACGGAAACCTGCTTTCTCTCTGTTTTTTTATATCTACAGGCCAGCATGAAAGCTTTGGATCTGCATATGTGCCATTTAAAATCGTGCAAGAAGAATTAAAGTGAAGATCAAATCTTATTTTACGATAAAGAACCTCCAAGTTGAACAATGTATGCACTCTCCAATCTGCCGCCTGGGTGTTAGGGCAGGCACGGGGAACAGCGTTGTCTTGAGGGGACTAAGCATCGCAGGCAAACGTGAGAATTCTAATGACAGAGTGACAACTAACGGTCCAAACTTTTTTGTCCAACATCCTCTCACTGAAATCCAGCGTAAGACTGACAGAAACCTTTGGTTGGTCTTGATCCAAGGCCAGTCAAAGTCTATCCATGGCCACCCTGACCTGGTAAACCCTGCAGTAGTAGAGTGTAAGATGTGACCAGGGGCCCCATTTGTACAAAAAGGATTTGACTTGAACCTCACATTTGTATTGATATCTTTTTTTTTATATATCAAGCATTAAAAGCTGATGCACAAATCACAGTGACTAAGTGACCTTTGAGTGAGACTATGCAACTTTTGCTAAACACTGGCCACTAGTGGCTATGCCTGGTAAGAACAGGTAAATGGTTCAATGCATTTACCTCCTTTTTAAGGAATTTTAAAAAAACAATTACATCCTTATATTTAAAGGTTAAAACATAGTGTAAGCCTAAAATCAGCAGAAACGGGTCATAAAGTCAGTGAGCCGATAGACTGATATCAGCTAAGGTATCTTTAAAGTTGGCAACAGCCCAGAGAGCATTCTGATGTCTAACTAATGTTGGTCCAGAAGGTCAATACAACATCTTGTCGAGGGGCTGATGCTAAGGTATTTCTGCCATTGTGTTTTTTTTAACATTTCAAAAGCTCCTAGATGAGATCAGTTTATGTTGATCCAACCTTTGTATAGATGAAATTTGAACCTTTATGAAATAAGTATGCCCATTTTTTTTAAATAACAAACACAAAGCTAGGTTCCTTGTCTAAAGGAATATGCCATGTAGCCCCAGATTTATTAGATAAGCATGTAAATGGAAAAAAAACATAATGTCACTGCAAATACACTTGAATTTGAAATTACATGATAATAACACAATTCATGTGTAAACAGCACTTTTTACCCCTGTGTTTCAAAGACATATTGTTTTTTTTTTTAAGGATGTTTATTTAGTTACATCATTGTTAACCAAGTTTTCCCTGAAATGGCCTTTCCTGTAAGATTAGGTTTTCTTGTCAACAAATGATAAATGATGATGATAACAAAGTCACATTGTGACTCGACATCTATGGGTCTTGTTTGGGAAATGTTTGCTGGGTGATTGCAGCAGACCCAGCAGGGCCGTAGCAACAAACTGAATACTGAAGCAGGGCTGAGAGTAATGAATTTAACTTTTCATTGGTGAGAGAAACGTTGTGTTATTTCCTCTTCCAAAAGTCTCATAGTCTTGCTTTAAATGTCGTGTCTAAACAAAGTAGAGGAGTTAAAACGGGGTCGCCTAACTAATAATTACCACGAAGCCTGTTTTGCTCTTTCAGAGTGTGTGCACATGCATAACATGTCCTTACATTGCTTTCTCAGAGCTGTGCACTTCAGGCTCTGCAGAGGAGCCTGGACCTTTTTCCAGATGGTCTGAAAAATATTGACACAGATGAGGACTTCTTTTTTTTTTTTTTCAATCAAACTTGTTGTACAACATTTTTTATAAATGAGGCCCCTGATCCTGTGTCTCAGATGTCAGAGTGCAGTAACAGCGACTGTGGATCCATCTCTGCCTCTGCTCTCCAGCTTGCATCATGACCACAGTACACTTGGCAAATTGTTAGAGAAGAGACAAGGCAAACTTTGCTGTTATTGACTTGAGCCATGCATTCCTGAGTGAGCAGGATATGAGTACTGCTGGTGGGATAACACAAATAACGCCGTCTCCTCTCAACGGCAATTTGCCTCGATCCTTCGTTAGAAAAGAGAGTAGATGATCAGTGTATCAAAATCCCATCTGACTGCCACATCTCTTTGTCCTTATTTCACTTTCAGAAATGCATGTGGGGGTAATTTAACAATGAGATGGAAATATATTGTATGTAACAACCACTGAGAAAATATAACAGAACTGTAAATCAATGATACGTTGCTGAAATCAAGTCCAGCTTTTATATTCATATGTGGTAAAAAAGAGTAGGGATATTTTTATGTTTCCTGACATTCTCAGTAAAACTGAGTACATATTTAAAACCATTAACATTACTTTGAATCACTAAATCTGGGTGATTTAAAACATTTACATCCTTGTGGGTATTTTAAGTTATACTGGATGATGTTTATTTAATTGGACATCATGCAGTATGTGATTTATTTCTTACTTTGGCCATGAGAGTCAGTAATCTGCATGGGTTATTTTGTGTGCTCATAAATGTGTTTTACACGCTGTTTTCTTGTTTTGCAGACAGATTGAAGGGTAAAGTTCTGATGCCACTTAAATCAGAGGGAGTGGAGGTTAAAACGTACTAAATGACAACATGATAAAAGAAGCACCTCTACGATGTGTTTAATCCCAATACGACAATAAAAAACTATCTTAGGAAAGCTTAGAGTTAGGCAACATAACAACAACACAGACTTATTAACATTAAAACACTGTTAACAATAAAAATTCACAAATGTCAGATTTATAGCAGTGGCTGCACCAGTTGCATTGAACTTGATTGCTCAGGTGTACATGTTATTCTGTCCACCCCTCATCACAGGGCTGGATCCAGACTCTTTATAGCAGTAATCAGCATGAAACAAAACAAAACAGAATAAAAACAAGGATCAAATCATGTCTCATATCGTTATACATATCGTTAAGCTTTTAACATGAGCAGGTTGTTGAAGTCAGTCGGTTTTGTCTCAACATTTCATTCGTGCCCTCTGAGGAGTTTCAGTAATTGACACAATTGAGGCACTTTGAATTGTTATAAATAATTATTTAATTTATTTGCTTCCTGAAGAACATTATGTCAAATAATGCCATATTTGAATGAAATCTGATTGGTCAGCTGGATGCATAATTAATGAGGGCAGAGGAGAGGAGACAGAGGCTTCAGTAGCTGATGATGCTACTGTACCGAGTGTGTTTGTGACAGACACGAGGTCGGGTGTGTTGGTAAGCTGTTTGGTTCAAATTTATAAACAACTATAATGCTATATACTTTATACTATAGTGTTTATTAAAATACTATTATTTAATCTATTTCAATTAATAAAGGCTATTGTTTAGGATTCATATTCATATGTATTAAAATATTAGGTGTATTTTTTGTGTTATTTCCTGTAAACTAAACCATAGAAAGCTGAAATCAGACCTGTAGTGAGATTCATACTGTAAGCTTAATACCACATGTGACTTCCTGTCCAGTATAATCTGTAGTTTCTGCTCAGCTGTCAGCTGTGGACCTTCGTTGCACTAAAAGGTTAAGGTTTAAGTGTTACTACAACTCATAATCAACTTGATTTTTGTTGGTTCCATTTCACAACATTTTCTATCTGTTTGTAAAATGCTGGTGTAGAAATTCTATTTGTGGCCTTATTATTATTATTATTATTATTATTATTATTATTATTATTATTCTTGGCTTTGGGTTTAATTTCAGCTGTTTATTGCAGAGATGCCCTCAGTTCCGATCAAAACCAGATCTGATAAATCACCTTTTTTATCTCTTTGAGTTTTCTCTGCATGGAGCTGTGAGCTGCTATTACATCAGAGGTTTGGGACAGCTCACGGTGTTCTTCTCTTTGACAGTAAATGTCAGGTGGAGTTATTCACCAAAACAGACCACAGTGTGACGAGCAGCAGAGCAGAAATACTTAAATGCTGAGGTTTTATGTCTCTGGGACAAAATCATTACAAACTAAAGCTGATTAGGAAAGAAAGGGCATGATGTAGTTTTTTTTACCTTTATCATTATTCCCATTAAGTGTTTTTAAAAAGTGTGTTTTTTTCCCCACTGAAGTCCCATTGATTTCTCTGTAAGGCTCCAGCAGCGATGATAGCAATTATTTAGCTCCACACTGTTTGATCTTTAAAGACTAAATGTAATTTAGAGATTTTTTTGCATCCACATCAAATGATCTGCAAAATCCACAGGGTCTGAGTGTAAAACCAACATCAATCTTGCCAACAATTTGTCTCGTGCATAGAATTACCGTACATATGGATGAAACTTTATTCTTTTTACGAGTTTTACGTAAGAGAAATTACAGGAAAATCTTGCTGATTTAAATTGTGCACTTGGACTTTTCATTTTAGTATAATATTTGAAAGTCCATGGCCACCACCTGGTGGTGTGTCTGAGGCCTGAGTCTTTATCTGATGACCAGCAATTGACCCATTTTAGAGTTTAAAAAAAGTGGGTGTACAATTTATAATAACAAAAGAAAAGGCAGATCAGTAGAGTAAGTAGAGTAATTAAAAGGCTGCTGTTATTGTTATGGGACTGAGAGTTATTCACTTGTGGAAAACAGAGTGTATGAA
This sequence comes from Acanthurus leucopareius, assembly GCA_029814765.1. Taxonomy (NCBI): domain Eukaryota; kingdom Metazoa; phylum Chordata; class Actinopteri; order Acanthuriformes; family Acanthuridae; genus Acanthurus; species Acanthurus leucopareius. The sequence continues at coordinate 8,720,849 of JAQMCX010000012.1, read as the reverse complement.
TGCACAGAAAATTTGACTCAGAATCCATTACTACAGCCACATTTTATTGTGATGTATTCAGTTCCTTGTAAAAACCATTATTGTGAAAAAGTGGCGATACTTAGCTACTCTCAAATTAAAACACTTGAAAGCATTTTTTATTCGCAATTTATCCTGATAGTGTTTCTAGAAAAGCGACATGAGAACAAAACAAAGAGCCCAAACATCCAAAATGTGTCATTGTCCAAATAAAACAGTTGGAAATCACAGCTTTTAGGATCTTTACTTCGCCCAGCCTGGTTCAAAGTTCAGACTCTCCTCTGTCTCCCCTCACTGCTCCACTGTGGGTCGACTATAGTTTGTTGTTGCATTTAAATTCATGCAATAAAGTCGTTCTGTGCCTTTGTCATCATAACTTTGCCTTTCAAAGAGCTCTGACTGCAAAACATGACTGCAGATCATCCACTTAACATCATGCATGACTTTCCAATGTTTCTTTTAAAATATATAAAAATAATCAGAAAGCATGATTTGTATTCTGTTGGACATACAAAGAACACAGTGGTGAATACAATATATTTGATGATGTTGGATTACAAACACTGATCTTTTTTCTGAAAGGAAACAAGCCTGGAAATCTGTCAGTCAAGGAAATCAAGCATAATGTCTTGCAAAACAAAAACCCCCATGAACTCTCTTCTTTTCAGAGATTTGATCGAGGAAAAGTGTCTTTTAGCTGGATGGTAAGATCCTAAAACACTAAGGTAGATACGAAAACCAAGATGACCTCAGATGTGGGTCATAGATTTGGAAGCAGGTACAGATGTTGTCTCTCTCCTTTTGTGATTAATGGGGCCGTTTTGTGAGACATTAACCTCCAATAACTTAATGAAATTGAACTGCTGTGTTTTGTCTGTTAGTCAAGAAAGGGTTCCTGTTAGATCCACCTTGCTAAACATGAAAAAGGCTGCCCATAGCAAAAAAAATATGTCCTCAGCAATTACTGCCTCTGTTTTTCTTTCATTCTGTTAAAGCTATGCTGCAGCTGCTTTATTCTGCAAGTTCAAATCTTTTCTCTTCTTGTGATCAGTGTGTGCCGATTACTCAAAGCGATATAGGTGGGGTCTGGCATGCTAGGGTAGTCATGGATTATGAAAGGTCATATTTATATATATATATATATATACTGTATATATACTGTAGTGTTGCTTGCTATATGTGATGTGTTGGCCAGGACCCTACTCTATCGCTTTGCACAGTATAAAGTAGTTTAAAAAGTTGAATAACATAAAATAACATAATATAATGTTATTTATGTTATTTCCCACGTGAAGAACTCCTGTAAACCTT
>JAQMCX010000012.1:8639680-8719477 GCA_029814765.1 Acanthurus leucopareius | reverse complement strand
AAAACAAATGGTGGTACGATAAGGGTGAATGTGGAACCAAGGACTCTGGAAGTAAGGTCAGTCGCTGCAGGTCTTTTTATACTGATTGCAAAATGCATTTTGACCCTAATGTTCATATGCAAACATCGAGAGAACACATTTTCTCAGACATGTTAATCAGGACATGACATATACCTCAATATTTGCCTGTCTGCCCTCAAAATAACATGTGAAAAACATTAAAAACTAGAATTGCTTTACACATAGTCTTATTTATTAACACTCTGATCATAACTCATTACATGGACATGACTTCATTACTACTGTATGTAAACAATTACAGATTTTTAAGAAAAAAGCAGCATGATTGCACAGTATTTTTTGATCCATACCATAAAATTTTTAAAGTTGAATCACAGAATTGAAACCATTATACTGCTATTTTGTCATCCAAACCTTTATTGAAATATAGTTTATTGGTGGTCTTCATCATTTGTATGCAAACTGCATATACTAACTCCGATACAAGCTAGTTTTTCCAAAGGCATCCTTATTCTGACAAAGTCCAAACTGACCTTTAAATACCATCTGAGCACAAAGTGGTCAAATGGTATTTAATAGTCATGTCTCACAGATGGAGTGTCACAGTAAGGAACTCTTTTTTTTTAATGTCTCAAAAGAATGTAAAGAGGTTTAAAAGCCAGTTCACTGACTTTTTTTAAGATTTAAAAAGTGGAATTTACTGTCTTTTGGACTACAAAATGACCTCTAGGGTAAGAATGCAAATGGTAAAACTCACATAAATTAATTTCAATATTACTGTTTGGCTTTAGCAGCAAAATGGTTCAATTCGCCCTTCACATCTTGCCACTTTGATTGTGCAAATGCAGTGTGTTGAAGTTAAGCAGCTATGATAGAGAATCCAGTGTTTAATCTGTAGACCTGTACGACCACGACCGCCTTCCTCTAGACGTGCTCTCGTAAAGAGACCTTAAATCAGGATAGATAGCAACTCTCTCTACATTCACCTTCTCAGCTCTTTAGGGCAGAAATAACTTGACAGGAGGAGTTAAGACACATTTAAGTTGTTCCAGTTTATCTCAGTTTTAGGCTAAATTAGGCAGCTTTATCTCAGAGGGTTTTCTAGACACGATTAGGAACTTGTGCAGAGTTACTGCTGTAGTTACAGTGCAGTAGGATGTATATACATTGTTTGTGTTGGTGTGTGTGTGTGTGCATGTTGTTTGAGGTCATCCTCAGAGTGCCAGTTGAAGTAGTCTTAACGGTGGTCTCTACCTCCCCCAGGACAAGACAAGTGCTCTAAGCCTGAGCAACGTGGCAGGAGTCTTCTATATTCTGGTGGGAGGGCTTGGCCTGGCTATGACCGTGGCTTTGATAGAGTTCTGCTATAAGTCACGGCAAGAAACCAAAAGACTGAAGCTGGCAAAGAATGCCCAAAACTTTAAGCCAGCCCCTCCGCCCAACACCCAGAATTTTGCCACGTACCGTGAAGGCTACAACGTGTACGGGACAGAGAGCGTAAAGATCTAGAGGGTACGTACTCTGCTGTTGTTACAGGGATGAAGTGAGTTCAACTAATCTTTAAAATTTCTTTCAATTTTCAAAGCACCACTTAACTTATGAACACAAGTTGTTCTAACTTGATGTGTTCAATTTGGAACGTTGGGTTGAATTAAATGTACTGTACATCTACTCAATTCAACAAATTAGGAACTTCTGCAGACTTCCCAGAATGCATTAAGTTTAAAGAAAACTTACCTTTTCTCATCAGTATGTGTAAAAATAATTCATGGTTGTTTCTTTTCAGAATAAAGAAAACAATGTGAACCACGATGAAGGTTAGTACTGAATTCAGTTCCTTTGTCAGTGTGTTATAGAGTTTTGCAGTGATGATAAATCTTTGTACGCCAACCGATAAATTAGCAGCAGCCTAGATCCTTCAACAGAAACCACTGATTAATAAGCTTTGTGGAGGAAGAAAGGATCCTCTGCTTTTGTTCAACAAGATAATCTTCACAAATGAACATTACTGTCATGGTTTTTGAAGAACACTGTATTCACTGGAGGTAAACAGCTGATATCAGCCTATAAAAAAACTGCACAATGGTCACATGACCTCGGCATCACCACTAAGCTCCCTAATGCACTACACAATTTAGATATTTTAACTGGGTCAATCAACCAGTTTTGGTTAGAAGACTTTGTACAAGCACAAGTATAAACACAGTGGGGCTGTAAAGGTGGATGAACAGGTGGATTAGCTGCCCTAATTCAACATCCAATTTAAAAAACAGAAACAACAACAACAAAAAAAAAAACATTGACTACAAGACAAGGGAAGCAAAGTTCAACACTTCTGACACATAAACAGGTTTACAGCTCATTTCTGTGCCACTATATCATGGTTGTTGAGTGAACTTAATGTCTAAAATTTAACGACATTTAAACAATTCACTGAATGTCTTTTCAAATGATTTATTTTTGAAGTTTAGTGAACTTGCATTTCCCTGCCTGCAGGGGAACTTCTCTCTTTCAGTTGAACCAACCTTAAATGTTCACCACAGTGTCATGGCAGCTGAATGTGATTCTTGTCCTGTGCACATTTCTTGGCCCTGCAGAGGTGAAATATGTCCATTCCCACTGGAGCGTCTGGATGGAAACAGCCACTCTGTGTGACCCCGACACCCCGAGGCTGGCATCCTGGAGGCATCAGCCTTCTTTGTCATCAGCTTGGACACAAGCCTACAAGTCAACAAGTGCTCATTCTGGGTTGTGAGGCCCGTCACACTAACAGAGGGCAATGACGCAACAGGACCTTTGCTTCTGGAAACATGAGATTTGCCTCTTGTAGTGCCTTATGGAGCATTTTTGGCGTCATGGCAATGCAATTAAAATTAAATTCACTTGAAAAAAAATAAAAAGTGGAACTAGGGCAAAATCATTGCTTTAAATGACAATTAGACGAATTGTTGTAATTTCAGTTGTTTTCTATTTTGACGAAGAAAAAAAAAGCCATGATTTGCAATCAAAACGTCCTGGAGTACTTATTAAGTCATTTGAATCCTTTACAGACATATTTTTGTGGTGAAATCTTAAGTTGGATAAATGTTATATTTAGTGAAGTAAAGTCATTTTCTTGTTTTACTATAAGACTATTTCAGTTCAAAAAAAGTATTTAGGAAAAGCATCAATAAGTAGGGTTAAGCATTGATTAAAAGTGACAACCTTGTACCCCAACTTTTTGCTCAGAAAATATCAATAATATGAAACTAGTGGTCATCTGAATCTGCTAGGATGGTGTTACTTTCAAAGCCTGTCGGACATCATATACAGCTGACTCTGTATTCACTTAGATGCTTCTTTTAAATCGACCATGTGAGACGACATTTTGTTTCAGCTGCCACTATTTGGAAACAAGATTTGAGGTCCGCTTTTAATCACTTAGTGCCATATTGTTGGAATCATTATAAATCATTAGGGACTAGAAGAGTGACCCTTTTTATGTAACAGCATATTCAAAATGGTTTAACTGAGCTTATGGTTTACACTTTGTACACATGTAGAAGCTGTTCTCATGTAAATGCAGTATCTGCAGCTGTGAATCTCAACATTTTTGGTAACTGATAACACACCATAGCTTCTTTGGTTGTGATAAGCTTTCTGTGTCTATGCATTATGCAGAAGGTGAGCTGGTGAGCTGTACATTGAGGAAAGAGCTACAAATGAAACATTCGTCTGTTTGTATAAGTGAACTTTTTATAAACCGAAAGGAAAAACCTACAAATGCTACAAACCATGTACGCCTACATTTGTTTAGTATATCAGACTTTCTCATCCTTTTCTCCCGAGATACAATGCATGTGAATTTGGTGATAGTTTTTACCAAACTGCAACTCGAAATGGACCCTGGTTTAGTTAGCGTCCGGTTACGACGTTTGATCCAGTTTGGTTTTAGTTTTTCCAGTTCATTTGTAACAGTACCTCAACCATGAGAGTTGCATGTATGGACACAATGAACCTCTGTGGAGAGGCCATGTACAAAGGATTTTATTACATTTCCTTAATAAAAGCAGGTTTATATTCACAGTGGAGTTTCATTCTTTTTTTTTAATGTGTAAAAAGACACAACTTTAGAAACCTACTCTGTGAATGCTGAATCATTTTTCATTCTCACTCTTAAAAAAATGAATCTATCATTTATCCATCAGAAGAGTTTGTTTCCACTGCAGGTTTCACTTCACAGTCTGATTTCAGTGTATAACAATGACTGACATGCTGTTGGACATGCTATTGGGTTAGTACAGAAGCCCATCTGTGCCAGGAAATTAGTGAAATATTTAAATAAAAATAAAAATGACTCATGTTAAATCAAAATTTAGTTATTAAACTAAAGCTATCCCCAGAACTATGATGCACTGAAATACTCAGAAAATTAGAAATAACAAAGAGAGTTTCCTTAAAGTTCCTTAGAGGAACTCGTTGGTGTCGAGGACGCGACTGAGCAGTTTCACACAAATGTACAGCGGCTCAAACGTGCTTTGAAAATGATGAAGCTGTATAAACTTCTTTGGACATGTTCAAGATCTGTAGGACAAAATATTTTACATGTCATTTTATTTGTGATGACAATGATCTTTTGTAATAACCACATGCACCTGAGTACCAACATAGTGCCAAGATGTAATTAAAATTCAAATAGAACTTAAAATGTGTTTTAACATGTTTCACATGTTGCAGTTCTGTTTATTTCTCAAGTAACTTTTCGAGTTTAATTCTGTTCAATCCATTTTAAATACAAATTACAGGCACACAGTTGCTGTTTAATCTGCACTGCAAAGGAATTCATTTTGACATTGTACATTTTGGCAAACTTCAGATTTGTTGAAAATGTATATTTTTTTACATTTTCATTTTCACTTTTTATGAATCATGTTGAGGCTTAAGATACCTGGTGTAAAATACTTGTTTTTTTTGGTTGAAACAGGAAGTGGTCTCAGTAATCTGCTGCTCAACAGATTTCTCTCCTGGCTATAACGTGACCACCTTCATTACCTCACTGTTAACACATGTAATCTGAAGGCCACCTTTGTGATCAAATCAGTGTCAGTTTAACAGGCCTAAGTACTGAAGAAACATAATGTGACATTATGAAAGTTACAAATCTACATATTTGTCATCTCCGGAAACATAAAATCCCAACACTGTGTTCTGGTGACTCCCCATGGTTATGATCCACAATTAAGATTTTTACAGTAACACTGGTTTGTCTGGAAGCACCACTATGGAGCTGAATTGGAACAGTCTTTATCACATCACATTGGTCATTACAGCCACGTCTGCCTGTGCTGTAATTAAAAATGTGGAGCTCTAGGCGGGACTTTGCCATGGAGACTCCAGCAGAGGATTGGTTTGAACAGACAGTCTGGAGGGAAATATGAGCAGAAAGCTGAGTTTGAACTGATCTACAATCTGTATTGGAACGGAGTGTTTTCAATGTGTACTGGTTGAACAAAATATAACCAGAGGAGCTGCCATGTGTAATTGTGTATTGACAGTGAGCAACATCATTCAGAGGCTATAGATAAAACAGATAACTGCTGCCTTCAGAGGAGGAACGTTTTTCTTTTTTCTCATCTTTAACTTTTAACGGATTTTTCTTAACTTGGCATAAGTATGTTTCCATGTTAGGAAAAAGGTCAAGCACACTTTATACTGGAGGTGCCACAATTTTCTAAGATGGTATATGGAAAAAATTGCCCTCTGGCAATAATTACAGGTTAAATTCTAGTTGTATAAAATTCATAAAGAGGTATTGAGCTTCAGATGAATTGCTTTAAAAAACTGCTAAAATCTTGAAGACTGAAAATATTTCAAATATTTATCACAGGAACATCTGTTGCTGTTGTATGTGTAACAAACATATATTACATTTAAATGCCATCAGTACAACCATAGTATGGGTAGTTTTAGAAGGTGTGACATTAAAGACATAATAGAACGTAATAGTAATGGATAGAACGTTAATAAATGATTTTTTTTATTTCAATATGAGTATCTATGGTGAAAGGTTCCCACTGAGTGCCAACTAAGACTTTAAGACCCATCACCTTATGCCAATGTTCTGGGTCAACAGGATGCACTCAGAACAAACTAAATATAACTGAAGTGATCAATAGGTGTTTAAATTGCTTGTTTCTAACATCAAACTGCAGTAAAAATAGCACACTGCAGTTTCTACAACCACTATGTATCAAACTGTTGATACTCAGCTTCCTGTTTGTGGAGAGGCAAAAAAAAAGGCAACAGACAGCATTAAAGTGACACACTAAGAAAACTATGATTTATTGGTTTTTCTCTCTTTTTTTAAAAAAAGCTTACACTCATTGAGTACAGCAGATAAAATCTCCAAAAGTGATTTTTGAAACATTTGTATTTGGAGTACAGAGCTTCAGAACTTTTTTTTTTTGTCGAATTCTTCTTTACAATTCTACAGAAGAATCAAGGTCGAACTGGCATTTTTATAAATTATGTAAAAACCTGATCAACACAAAGCACAAAAGGACTGTAAGGAACATAAAAAAAAAGAAATAACATGATGTGAATTTCACGTTACTCTCTTTATTATTGTACACAATATACAAACTGGTCCTTTGTATCATTTACCTCACTTACGCCTACTGTCTTACTCGGATTAAAAGGTGGAGATAAATAAATAAAAGTATCTACGTATCTCAAAAAGGATATGAGGTAAGTGAGTATGGAAAGCATGTTAACTCCAATAAAATGAGCAAAAAAGCAAAGCCTCTGACAACATACAAGAACATACAAATTTTTAAGCATTAGATTAGTGAATCCATGACCAGATGTTACCAACAGACCATTTCATACAGGGAGGGGCTTTTTGTGTCCGTATTGAATAATATAAAAGAAACAAAAGAAACTTACAGTTGGTTTGCTGTACAATGTAATGAAAAAAAAAAAGAAAGAAAATTATAATGAGGTGATCTGTATGTCGAGATAACTACAGCTAACAACACTTGGGAGGAGAGCTGACAGCAAAACAACACGGGCAGAAACAAAAGTACAAGGTAACAACAAAGTACAGGTGGAGTTGCAGAAGTCTTGCAGATAAAAACACAGCTTCTCCAGTTCTGCAGCGGATCAGAGAGACGCAGAGAAAAACACATCAAATACTGACCACATGTATGTTGTGTCCAGAGCTGGTTTACAAAGAAGCTGAATGCATCTTACCTTCACTGATTGGTGCACACTTATCTGTGCTTGTCAGAGGATTTATGAGTGAATAATTGTTAAGGGAAATGTGGTGGTGAAATGTTCTGTCACAGCACAGAGACGAGCCTCTAATCATCTGCTGCTTTTTTATTGTCTAACTATGGTATTAAGAGTGAGCTCCAGCGCTGTGTAACATGATGTAGATCAGCAACTCTAAAATAATCCAGGCTGTTTCCATTACAGGAGGTGACAAAAACTTCATTATTACTTGTGAAGACTGTGTGAATCATCAGTTTAGCTCAGAACATTTGATCAGACTGCAGCTGCTTAAGGCAGAAATGAGCTTTCAGTTGAATGCTTTGGTCGAATGGTAATTGGCTGATGATCTGTATACAAATTATGCTTACAAGCAGGTCATGTTGGCTGGCTCCTCGATGCAATACAGCATCTTCTGTGATTTTAAACAGTTATTGCATCTGAGAGAATGTTTTCTGACCCACAATTATAAAAATTGGGGTTTTTCTCTCTTAACACTTTGAGGGCAACAAATGTAGTGCAGTTATTGGCTGAACTGAATGCATGTTGAAACTGTGGTGCACAATTACACAGGTGTTTAGTTTTAAAATGAGCTGAATCATCTGACCACAAAGGCGGTCTGGAATTAAACAGGCAACAACAACAGATCTGATGAAGCAGTGAAGTAAAAACAGTGCAATTTAAAAAGACTCCGTACCTCTAAATTTAAAGATATTCACACTCCACAGTGTCATGTTTAAGGATATTGCTTCTTGTCTTCCTTTCCTCCACTGCTGTCCCTCTTTTCTTTCTTTTCAGATTTTTCCTTGTCATGTCTGGACTCCTGCAGCACAAGAACCCAAAGACGTATAAATTTTAACGGATCAGGAATAATGGATATTAAGCTTAATTTAACCAAATTCAACAAACTTGAACTATGAAAACCAGCTTTTTAGATAAGGCTGAATTAAAGTCCTGTACTCTACAGACAGATCGAGAGCAAGAGAGACAAGCTAATTTGACCTTTTTGCCTCCAGAGGACGTCCGCTCAGGTTTCACAGACTCAGCCTTCTCTTTACTGGAAGATTTGGATCTTTTGCTCTTCTCTTTTTCAGCTGACAGCGGAGAGTCACAGGAAGGACTCGTGCTCTTGCTGTTTTTGGAGGAATCTGAGAGAGAAAGAGTTTGTGCTTTAGATTAAGTTGAATTATTTCTAGCAAATGGCTGCTAGAGATTTGTCAAGAACAGACATACTGGTTCCATTCTCGTCCTTTTTCCGTTTGGATTCTTGGCTTGTCTCGCGGTCACTGGCAGCGTGGTCCTATAGGATATGAAACACGACAAACACCATGTTAGTGGTGGAGACAAAAATGATTCAACTGACTGATATACGCTAGTCGAGCATTTAACAACAATAACTTCAATGTGTGAAAAATATTCAGCCCATTTCTTGTTGCTACGCTGTCTAATACAAACATTGTTGAGTACAAAAGATTATAAAAGAGTTTAACAACACTGGAACGGCTGAGGATGACCCTTCCAAAAGGACTTGTCACTGGGTGAAGTGAACTCATAAGATACTGACTCTTTTCCTGTCTTTCCGTTCTTTCTCTTCCTTCTTCTCTTTGGATCGGCCTTGTGTGTTGTCTGAATCTTTCTTCTCCATCTCCCGCTCTCTGCTCTTGGACCGGGCTACTGAATTGTAGTTGACGTGGTGCTGCAAAGACAATCATATATGTGAAAAGAACAAGACAAACAAAATATGTTTTATTTTGTCAGCAGGGCCTTTATATTGCGTGTTAGTACCACAACCAGAACAAGCAGATGTGTTCGAAATAAACCACGTTATTAACCAAAACAAGGCTGAAAACAACCAGCTACTGCTATGTTCTTTGTTACCCCGCTTTTTTTTCCTGCTGAAATTTACAGAACTGACACATACATTTAAAGCATTCATTAATATGAACTATTTTTCAAGAAGACCGAGGAATGTAGTTGTTACATATGATATGGAAACTGGGAGTTTTGTGACCGATATCGATCAAGCTCACTGAACTGCTGTTTAACAAATCAGTCAAGTTAAGCTCTTCCAAAAACACAACTGAAGCAGAAACCCCATACACTTAAATCCCACATTTCCAGAAAAGATTTTAAAAAATTAACACAAAATGCTTAGATTACATTTAATCGTTTCTTTCAGTACCAATTAAGCACTAAATAAACCTTTTCTCAAATGGCTTTTTACAAACGATAACAGTTGAAAGCAACAGCTACAACTCCCCACAAAAATAATCAATGACAAAATAATTAATTTGTTTCAACTTAAAATTTGTTTTTATATTTAAGGTGTTTCAGGACATAAAGTAACGTGTAACCCCACAGATCATAAACAGAACGTATGCTGATGCGGGAATAAGTGATGCATTCATGAATATGATCCTAAGCAGGCACAGTGACTATGATCATAATAATTTTTTATAATATCAACGAGCATATAATGAAACATTTAGTCCATTTGGCTTTCTCTGTTTGTAAGTGTATTAAAAAAAATGAAATACATCCCTAAACAAACACTTTTAAAAGATAAACCGCTCAGCTGATCTAAATTATTCATAATATCTTTTTTTTTTTTACTGCAATGAATTATTATTTCCATTTATTCTATTATGAAATTAATCAGGGAACAGGGCTAATATGTTTTTTTCAATTGAAAGATTAATCCTATAGCTCAATTAGTATTTCCAAATTATAAACTGAATAAATAATTATGTGAGATGTGGCTTGCAGTGACAAAATCCACACAGATGATCACATGATTGCAGGTCTCAAGGCCTCTTGACCTTTTTTAGCTCATAGTTTTGGTTATTACATCCGACTGTTTGCTCTTGTCCACCTAGTTTCCATCTGCATGAGGCAGCTGTTACCTGCCTGACTGTAAACTACCTGTCCAGTTACGAACAACAGAGTCAGGGACTGGCTGGTGAACAGAGCGGAGCATCTAACAGGTGGTAACATATTTTTCTCAAAACTGGTGAAAAGTCAAAGAGACACTATAAACTGGTCTTGTGTTTCTCTCCGTGTCTCATGGATGTGTAAACAAGCAGTAGTATGCAAACATGTTCGGCCCCTTTACAAACAGGTGATGATGTCAGTTTTTGTGTTTTTAGCTTCCTTTACTCCCTGTGGCCAAAAAAAAAGGTCTCATGCAGCTTAAAGGATTATAATCAACACTGGCAAAGGTGACAGGGGTCAATCCACTACTACTAAAAAAAAAAAGGAAAGATGGAGAAAATTTAGACATCTAAAATGAGTTGTTTCTTATCAGCAGCTGTACATGAAACAAACAAAGTGACAGAAGTTAAAAGTAGCAGAGTCAGTTCAAACCTTGGATGCCGACTCCTTGGGTTCGTTGCTATTGTCCTGTAGGGATGAATGGAGATGACAGATGAGCTGGGAGGGGGTGGGGGTTGGGAGGAGGTTGTCAGACAGCAGTAGAGAGTTGGAAGAAGGGGTGGGGGGGTGGGGAGTCTGGGCTGGCTGGACCAACAGCATACTTCGCTCTTGACCTCTGACCTTCAAGGACTAAGGCTTTGACAAGGTTATTACAGAGAGGAGAGGGCAGACGCTCAACACCTGGAAGGTCAATACTTAAAATAGAAAAACCCTGAGCATATATGAAAGAACTGCTAGTCAGATAACTACAGACATGTCTGCAAATTCAGGCAGCATAATATAAAAGTCCTACAGCGCAGCTGGTATTCAATACATCTAAAGTGCAAGTGCTGGAAATAATATGTGTGTGTGTGTGCGTGTGTGTGTATGTGTGTTTGTGTGTGCCTGCATGTGTAAGACAATCACTCAATTCTTATGTGCTTGACTGCATCCCTACAAAGGTAACTGTTGCTGTGACTTACAGTTCAGGAATGGATAAGACACAGGGAGCCTATTTCTCTGGTTGAAGGGTAAAATAAAGACCTATCACAAGCTTCCAGTGGTTTGGGCAACACTCCAGACGATTCAGGCTTCGCCCACTCTTTCCCTCCCTCTCTCTCTTTGTAGGGGCAGGCTTATTTTCCTCTGCATTTTTGGCTGATTCAAAACTGCGACATTCATTTTCTCCGTTGATCTCTGTTGCTGGTGGCTCTGGTTTCCCACAGAATCTTGCCAGGAGGTAGTACAGCTGCTGATGGCAGGTAGTGATGGGGATAGCGTGGTGGGGTCTGGCAGGACTCACTGGACACGCGTCTCGTGACGTGCAGGCTGCATGCAGGCCGTTTTAACAAACGGAGAGGAAAAAAAGGGGGACCGATGACTCAGCCGCAGCAGAAAGTTGCTCCTACAGCAGAGAGGTTTGCTGGACACCATCCGACTCTGCGCTGGATCCAGGCACATTGAGGGGAAAGCAAAATACTTTATATCACTTTAACCAGGGAATCTTCTTGGCTCGCAAAAGCAGGAAAAGTGATCTTGAGCACCATTTCATGTAGTGAAACACTGCTCAGGTGGAGGGAAAAAAAAAATTCGCCATCAGAAAATGCGAAAGCTCTTGATTTGGAAAGCCATTTTACTTCAGGTGGATATATTTCTCAAAAAGCAAAAAATTCACAAAGAATATAGAAATGCTTGAAAAACTTCTTTCTTCCCAAGGCACACTGACTGCTTTCATTAATATGAAAATAGATAAATATTTCAATATGAAAATACTTAATATACACAATATTCTCTTGGCTAAGTCCTTGAGGGGTTTTCTCCCAATTCTGCAAAATATTATGCTGATGTCCATGGAATGCTTTCCAACTCCCATGGATTTGGTTGGGATTTCCAGATGTCATGCCTGCCCATGTACGACAACTCTCCTCGATGGTCTTCGGGGCTGCTGGAATGTGCAACGGCAGGGAATGCTCCGGCAGATAGAGAAGAAACGGGCACAGCCTTCCTCAAGCCATACTAACCTTAACAGACGAGGAGTGGGACGGAGAAGAGTGACTGTCGAGCTTTCGTCTTTTGTGATCTGTGAAGGCAAAAACAGGCCAAAGTGTTGACTGAGTCACATCATGCAACATTGAAGAAAAAAGCTTCCACTCATCCGTTCCTGACTGACAAACAAAATCTACAATTTCTGTAAACTTCGATTTGATCTAATGTATTAAATTCTGTGTTGAAACAGCAGAGCATTAGGCTTCTCTTCTAAAATCTTAAATTACATCCATGTGATCAACATTATGAGACATGATGATAAAAGACATAGTCCAAGAAGTCCAGAAAGGCTCCCTACCCCTCTCAGATTCAGCTGACTCTGATCTGGGAACTGGTGACTTGAGGGACCCGGCCAAAGAACTCCTGTCTCCTTTCTCCTTGCTCTTGGACTCCTTGATGGCGTCGCGCTCTCTGGACGGCTCTGCAGGCTCCCCGTTGCCAGCTTTGGCCTTGTCATCTTTGCTGTTCTTCTCCTCGGCTTTCACTTTCTCCCTGTCTGCCTTGGGGGTCTTCTCCTTACCCTCACGTGCTGCCCGCTCCTCCTTCCCTGCTCTCTCTTCTCTCTGCTTCTCCCGCCGGTTCTCCGCCTTCATGTCAGGAGTGCTGCCTGGTGTCTTTTCTTTTTTCTCTTTTTTCTCCTTCCCGCTCTTCTCTTTATCGTCCCGTTCTTTCACGGCTTTGGTGCTGTCAATGAAAAAAAAAAAACATTTCATAAAAGATTCTGCTGATTCTCATACAGTTTTACATCCCTTCTATGTGTTTACATCACAGTGGAGATGTGAAGGTGCCAACCTGTTGATAGCACCGTTTCCGTTGCTGGTGGTCACTTTGGCTGCTGCACTGTTGGCTTTGTTCACTGGTTTTGTGGTCCCCTGAGATTTATCTTTGCCCCGATCTGTATAACAATAAACCAAGAACTGTAGTGGCAAACTATTTATTGAAACAACTCACGTGCATATTAGGTTCTGTAGCACCTGTTATGTATTAAATTGTTAAGTGCTGCTTTTGAATCACTTACCACCGTCCTCTGATGTCCCTTCCTCCGTCTTGCTCGTGCTGGTGGCAGGCTTGCCCGTGCTGCCGGGGCCGTTCTGTTGATTGGCAGGGGTGGCACTGCGCGCTGGCTGCTCCTTGTGGTGAAACTCATTCTCAGGAACCATGTGCACCTTCTGGCTTTTCAACCGACCTGAATAACTATAAGATGCATAAAGGGTTTGCACAAGGAAGAGACAAAACCTCACAAGAACGTGCCACACAGTGTAAAAAACAAATCAACTTTCAGACAGAAACAGGGAAACGTGTAATTTAACCTGGAACAGCGTTTCACTGCAATACAACCCTGTGCTTATGTAGCTATTCACACAAGCAGGCATGGACACTGCTTAGCAGTGATCAGACTTCACCAACAAAAGAATTTTGATTAATGTCTTTTGATCAACACTTGAAGAAAAACAATCCATCTTCCGTGTCCACTCTAAGGAGAAATATAGTGCACCAACCTTTCTAGATCTTTTCTAGGCAGATAGTAAAATAAAACAACTATAAACTCAACTCATTAGAAATTGGTCTTGTCTCGTTTTTTAAGAAGTCATCTTTCTGTGCTTGCATTTTATCACCACACTTCACATAACATATGTCAACTGTACGCTCCACAGAAAGCTGAACAGCACACAATGCTGTGTTACCCCATTGCTAAGGCATAGAGGTCTGGCCTCTTGTCCTTCTCCTCGAGGCAGATCTTGTGGACGCGGCACTCCAGCGCTTGGCCCAGGTTCAGCACCTTGGGGTAGCAGGGCAGGATCTTGGTAAGCACGATGAGAATATTCCGGATGTGGGTGTAATCCCCCGTCTCCAGGCAGTGAACTGAAGCCTGGATGGAGCAGAGATGGAGGACACAATTAACTCACAGCTCCTGAGGAGCTCTGATTGACTTTATTTAGACAGAATTTTTAGATGAAAGATAATCACAAAAGAGAGCTCACTTTAGTCAGCATGTAGTGCCACTTGTGCACTACATGCCTGAAGTTCTCATAATCTAACTGATCCGCTTTGTTCCCTCCATCGAAGCCTGTGGCTCTGAAGATGGTCAGGAAGCCGGGGTAATTGACACACTCCTACGACCACACGATAAGAAGAGACATTAATTTACAGCTTATCCAGCGTCAGAAAAATTCTACAAATACATCAAGGTCACAGATAAAAAGAGAGAAGTAACACTAACACTAACCTTCTCATAGATTGCACGGTCACTGTGCCAACGGGTCACCGTCTCCAGCATGCAGCAGAGGAAGCGTCCGTAGCGGTGAGACTCATTCTCTGTACAGCTGGCCACAGTGTAAATGATGGCAGAGAACACCTGCAGAGTGACAAAGGAGTGACCAAGGGTCAGGTGTTTGCTTGCAAAACAAAGAAAAATATTAAAAGAATCATATGCATGTGCAAATAGCCACAAGTCTCTAAGTTTTGCCAGATGGTAAGTTAAAGCTTTGATGCTTAAGTATCTCAGAGCAGCTATTAACTGGAGTCCAGAGTCTGACTGAATATGACAAAAATGGTCTTAATTGGCTGGCAGTTATTACACACTGCTTTCAGGCTTTCATCTGACAATGCATTTGCTGAACTGCTTTGACACATTTGTAGCTTTAAAAAGACTGCTGTAAAAATGTGGTTTAATTAAACATCATCACTGCAAGTGTGAAAATGCCAGAGTGTGTCTATATTAAAGTGTCTTACCCTGTCATAGCACAGGAGAGTGCAGAAGTTGGGAGTCTTCTGCTGGTGCACCAGCTCGACAAAGCGAGCGCAATAAACGGCATCGATGGAAGAGAAGATGCAGCGAGGGAACAGGCAGAGCTGCAGGAACTTTGTTATGGTCTCATTCTTTGTGGATTCTGTCGGTAAACATTTTAAGTTGAGTAAGTAAAAGAGAAACAAACACAAGATTAACCTCAAATGCTGATGCTGTGATCATCTTTGCTTTGACATCCCCAGATGTAGCGTCAACAGAGTTAAAACTGAATTTCTATTTGCTCATAAAATATATGATGTTGTGTCTCTAGCAGTTTTCTTGTTGTGTATCTTTTATATACTTTTGAAAGCTGGGAGGACTGAAAGCTTTGGTCAAGAAATGCTTATGAGTTTTCAAATGTAAATCACACTTAAATGGATGGACCTTTTTCTTCTCCCAGCAGTGAAATCACAACAATAGTGACTGTGAACATGAGATGCATCGACAGTGTCACTGGCATAAACATTAGGCTACTCACTGGCTAACAACCAGTTGTCTTTCTCCAGTTTGAGGCGGTGGAGAACCCTCTGGACGTGTTCCAGCTGCTTCTTCTCCTCTTCCTGCAGTTTTTCCTGCAGGGCAGTGCAGCGTTCCTTCTCCTTCTTCTTCTTATTCAAAGGCTACAGTGGAAGACAACCACAAGAAAATTCAGACAGTAAATATGATAAACACTGACATCTCCTATGCATTCCAGAGGCTTGCACTCCGCAGCATTAGAAGCCTTTTGTGAATCAAATGTATAGGGATTCCCCTGCTGCAGTTACTGTAAGTTGGGCTTCAAAAATGCTTTGGTTCATTTCAAAATGCAACAACAGTCATAAGTGACTGTAACAACAGCTGTAGACAGATTACTCACTATCTCTGGGTTTTCCTCAATGGCTTTGATCTGGGCCTTGAGCTTGTTGACCTCACGCTCGTAGGCAGCATGTGGAACAGCCAAGTCGTACATGGTGAGGGACCAGAAAGTGGCGTAGAACTGAGGGCGCAGGTCGTCCCAGACTCTGGCCGGATGAAGAGACACCACAGCCTCATGCACTGGTGTCATCACCTGCTCACAGGCTGCCACATACTTGTGTACCTTTGGCTGCTGCCGGTTGCCCTTTTCTGCCTTTTTCAGCTCATCGTACTTAGACTGTGAGTGACGAGTAAAAAGTAAGGATTAATTTTTTTCAAGATCCAAACATTTTACTCTTTCTTCACCACTGTTTGTCTTAATTTAAATCAGCTTCTTTGTAATTAAATATAATACAAATTGCACAAAAAGTAATATTGGACAAAATGAGAGAACTGAATGAACTTCCTAACATAATTTTCCACGCCTTTAATAAACTAAAAAAGATACTCCATTTTAGGAAAGTCACCAGACATGAGCTTGAAATTTAAAGTAAGAAAACCTTCATTATAAAGACAAAAATCTCTCTCCATAAAATAAATGTGATGCAATGCACACCGAGGTGCTTTCGGTATCCACTTACCAGAATCTGATGGGCGTACATCGGCCGAGACAGGAAGAAGGCAGCATCATGTGGCGTGTGGAACTGGTTACAAAGGATGTCAATGGAGGGAACCCGCTTGATGTAGTCCTCTGTGCTAAGGTTTGAGGCCAGAAAGCCACCAAACTGCACCAATGTGTCATGACACTGCAAAAGTACAAAATGTTCTTTCAGATATGCAAATTCAGGGATATTCAACTGTTTATCTTTGTGCTAAAAAGAGATGAATTAGATTTTTATGCAGAGAGAGGGTGCAAACCTGGTCATAAAGGTGGCCAACAAGTTTAAGGTGTTTCTCTCCACCCTCTAAGAAAACTACACCATTCCGTTGCTGGGCCATGAGTAAACACAGTGGCAAGGCCAATTCATGGTCTAACAGCACATCCTTCAGACGCTGTGATGACTTCTTAGTGTTCCTGATCTGGCCAAAGTACCCACCCTGTTGGGAGAGTCACATTTATGACAATGACATAAGCTTAAGTGCAACTCTAGCTTAGGTAAGTCAAAGAGATCGTGCTAAAGAGACTACACTTTGAAATAATGACTGCCCTTGAGTCTGTGTACCTCAGCTTTGAGCTGCTCCCCTCCTGTCATGGCCTCTAACTGCTCTGAGGTCATCTCATCCGTGATCTCAATGCCAGCCATTTTCTGCACAACCTCTTTCAGGATCAACAGGTCAAAACTGCAGGAAGAGGAGGGATGTTTTAAACAAAGAAAAGGACACTTCTTACTGCACTAAAAAATTTACAAAGAGAGAAGCGAAATTGCAAAAAATCCAAAGACTAACCCAGTGATGGTGGGGACTTAAACCTTACTGACACTCATTATATCCTGAAAATCCTGATGTTGTTCAGGGCGACTTACCTCTTCCCTGCTTTTAGCTGATTGGTGACATACTGAAGAAGGCCAGCCAGCTCAATGGGATACTTTCTGAACACTGCTCCGCACAGACTTGCCAGGCCTGGTTGACAAGCAGAACAGGTGTATGTTAGAAACTCATTAAAAGATCAAACAGTTTCTCTCCTTTTGCATGCAAATAAATGATGTAAAGGCAAGTAACGGCCAATGGGCCAGTTAACCATGAGGCCACATACTCTGAAGCCATGAGGAGATGGTGGTGTCGTCATGCTTCATCTTCTCCTTCTCGGGATTGGCCAGAGCCTCAATGATGCAATCTGAAGACAGAGTTAAGATGAATGGCACAAAAAACG
This sequence comes from Acanthurus leucopareius, assembly GCA_029814765.1. Classification (NCBI taxonomy): domain Eukaryota; kingdom Metazoa; phylum Chordata; class Actinopteri; order Acanthuriformes; family Acanthuridae; genus Acanthurus; species Acanthurus leucopareius. The sequence goes on along the minus strand of JAQMCX010000012.1, from coordinate 8,701,760 downwards.
AGACACTTGGACCCCACTGCCTCCAACAACACACTCACACACACACACATACAATGGTCTGTTGCTAGCTAAATAAAGAGGGAACAGTGTAGGATACAGGCCAAGACATCATAGTTGAGGGATGTGAGGTATTTCAAGGAGTCCACCACAGGAACAATGAGGTTGTCGTACCACTGGATCTGAGACAGCATCTGATACACAAGAAGAGAGAGGAGAAATAAAACACCACCAACTAAAGAGGATATTCACTATATCTGACCTGATGGCAGCTCTTTACCTCAAATGAGTGGCTAGGCAAATCTGCTTAAGTTAACCTATGTAATTAAGTAATGTGATTACAGCTGATAATTTAAATTTCCTATAACTGGCTGTCAGCACCAATAAATGTCCTGCATTCCTTTTTTATTTAACAATTCCCAGAACAGATGTTTTTAAAAAGTCCAGAAAAACTAAGCAGGGAAAAAACAACCAACCAAACAAGCCACCTCCCCCTGCCCTCCCCCCTATTTTACTTAAGTAAAATAAAATAACCACAGCAAAATACACTTACATAATCAAAAAGGATGGTGGGATTGCTATGGCTCAGCTTGCCAATTTGCCTTCCAGATTGCTTCACATTCTCTTTGGTCAACCGCCTAGGGAGGAAAAAAAAAAGCAGAAGATAGGAAATGCCAGATTAAAAACAAAAGACGATGCTGTACTCAAAGACTGTCACTTCTGAGAGCTTTACAGCTGCTGGAAAATGCTCTTATGTTTGTAGGCTGAAGATAAAAGTAGTGCCATTGATTTCCTCTTAAGCAGAAAAGTGTTAGAATAATGACTTGAACAAAACAAAAACACAGTAATTCAAGTTTTCATTTTTAATTCTTGTGCTGTCTGTGTTAAAATGGTCCTTTATTGGAACATAACTTGAGGTGGCTGGTGAGAACGCCAAACAACACATCTCAGCATGTTTTACTATCAAATCTAATTCATCCTGATGAGCGACAATTTGTCAAAAAAAACAAATAATGTAAGATTAGCATCGCCACAGACAAAATCTGTATGATCATAACAGAGGTAATTTCCTTTGGCTTTTGTATATGAATATGGGAAAAGCAAAACACAGTATTACCACACGTTGACAGTCTTGGACATTCAATGGACTTTGGCACTAAAGATTACTGTGAGCAGGGTGAGCTAGCAAATAAAGTGGGTGCTCCTGAGAAATGACAGATGGCAAGTAGATAGCTACACGTTTTTAAATAATCACATTCACAATAGGAAGCATTCAATCTATGAGGACAAAAGTACTGACCTGGTCTTTGGATTAGAGATGTAGCATAAGTCAACCAAATTTAGACAGACAGGTGATTGCACCGCAACAGTACATTGGGTTCTTCAAAGTGACTTACTTCATTATGTATTTTGCCCTTTCCACAGTTTGAGCTTTGACTTTAACCAACAGTGGATGGCTGGAATAGGTCTCATTCTTCCATTGTCCATATAACCGATACCTAAGGGTTCAAAGATGGAGGAAAAACATTTTGACTGTATGTTTGGCACTCAGAAAAACACCAGGACTGGCAGATGGGACTCAAGAACTCTAACAATAATGTCCAATTTAGGTAAGTACACAGGTGCACAGACTCAACGGTGGCTTCCATAGCTTGCAATTTGTAACAGTACTTGAATTGAAAATAGCCACATCCTGTCTAGCATTATGCTAAACTGCCATTTAGTGTGTGATTATTTGCAAGATAACAGCAGGCCAATTTCCACATCATTTGCATTTGGCCATCCAGTTTAATAAAAAAGGACTGCTTATTAACTATTGACTTCAAAATCTAATCAACTAATCCAGAGTGTGTCATATTTGAGGCAGGCAATGTCATGAAATATTTAAAAAGTAACAAAAAACTCCACAAAAAGAGGAACCCACTGTACAATACACTGACACAGCAGAGCATAAAGGTACTGAGGTATGTATCCACTCTCAGCTCATATCAGATCCTTCCTCTGACAGTGTCCACACAGTTTGGTGTACGAGACAGTGAAACACTCCACAAAGTGCTACTGAACTAAATAAATTAAGGAGTTGTTTTATTGGCTGCAACAAAGTGACAAGCACAACTCAAGTAAAACAAAACCTTTGGAAATGTGTTTTTTCACTGCTCATCAGGAGTGTTAGAAAATATTCAAAGAAGGGTTCTAAAAATAAAACTCTGACACTATTCAAAAGGAGAAAAGATGGTTTGTTAAAACAGAAAATATACATCTCAAACAGTCAAGCATGGTTTGAGTTTTTGCTTGTAAAAGCTACTCTTTTCTTGTTAGTTAGTAAACACTATCCTGGAGCACTGCCTGAGGGTTTACTATCTGAGAACTCTTTTACTCAATTCAAGTGCCACATAAAGTGAGAGGCAAGGAGTGTGAGTGTGTGTGTGCATCTTACCTGTGCTGGTAGGGAAAGAGTTTAAAGAGGCCCCACAGTTCCTCAGACATGCAAGCGTTGCACTCCATTAGAGAGAGAGAGGGCAGTAGCACCTGGTCTGCAATGCTCAGGAAACAACTCAATAGTGTATCCTGAAATAAACATACAACAACACCAATTAAACCTCAAAAGTTACATATACATCAGAGATAAACTGGTAGGTCAATTTACGCAAAATATTGCTGTTTTTACTTTTTTAAATATTGATCTACAGAGCACTCGTAGCAAAATTACCATTTTGTCTTTGAAATCAGCTCTGCCTTCATTTTGGTGCTGAGAAATAAAGGACACCAAATATGAGTCAAAACATGATTTAGGCTGAGGTGCAAATGTAGAAATGAAGTGGTTACACTTTTGTACCTCTTTCATGAAGGCCTTGCCCAGACGCACAATCTTGGCAAAGAGGATAGGGTCGTGGGAGAGGTGAGGGCCGAGGTAGCCGAGCATGCTGAACGTGTCCCTGCGTAAGTCCTCAAAGCTCTCTGCAGGCCGAGGGGCCTTCTTGTTCCTCAGCGGGTGCATTACACATCCCCTTGCCCCTTTGGGAAGGCCAGCCCTGTGATGAACAGACCAGTGAGTCAGAGTCTGTTTTCTTTGAGAAAAAAAATTTGGCTAAATTTTGAACTTGAATGCATGAAATGTTGGAATCAAGAGAGGTTAAAGAAGTCAGTTCAAACTGTGAATTAAGAGGTAGTTGAGCTTGTTCTGGTCTGACAACACACAGTGGGCAGCAAGTGAAACATGGAAAAATCATCACCTTCTGTAAAGAGGCTCCACAGTCAGGTGCACAAGCTGGCAGAGGGCCAGTGCAATAGCCTTGTGAGAAGTGGCGTAGAAAGAGGGCATCTGGTCCATAATACACTGGGCGTGGGGCCAGTCCCCGATTCTAAGCAGAGCCTCCAACAAACCGAGCTTCTGGTTATCAGGTGGCTGTAGGTACAGAAAAGAGCAGCAACTGAGTGTCTGTGGTTATTAAATGTGCTGGAGTTCAGTTTCAGTGAGGCTGTTAGAGCAGAGCACAGTGACGGATTTTAAACTTATTCCTGTCTTTATAACTGTATCATGAAGTGAAATCTGAAAATATGAGCAAATTGTTTAACAATTTTTTACAAAATTTGGACAGAAAAATCTAAAAGTCACAATTCTCAGGTGATCAGATTTACAACTGACCACTTTCTGATCCTTAATGAAATTTGAATTTGATGATTTGGTGCAAGTTTTTTAATTTAAATTTTAGTGTGTCATGATATTTTTAATGTTGACCATAATTTTATTTCAGGTGTTACAGAATAGGCTTTAAAAAAGTGAAAATTCCACACTTTTCCCCCTCTTGGTCAGCATCTATCAAACCTGACAGCACTCCTTGAGAACAGGCTTATGTTAAATGCTTTCATACCTTCTCATTCTTCTCTTCCTCCTTTTCTTTATCCTTTTCTTTGTCTTCACTTTTCTCTGAGGGCAACACAACCGTGACCAGCTTGCGTGCAATCTGCTTCGCCTCTGAGATGTCTCGTTTGTGTTCCTCTACGATGGCGGCATCTTGTGGCATAAGCTGGAATGACAGGGAAGTAACAAAAGAGCAGGGTTCTTCAGCATAGGTAGAAATTATACAACAGAAGCTACATAAATGGTTTTGATGAAATAGCATTACATTTTGTATATCCTAAAAAAGTCTGATTTACACTGACATGAATTTATTTGTCAAATAAATCATTCTAAAACTCATATTTCTGATAGACACAGGTAAATTGGTTTTAACTAATACAAAAATTTGCTGGATTTGAGCTTTTCCTTCTCCTTACATGTACGTAGAGGTCTTCCAGCTCTATCAGGTTATGGTGAAGCAGAGCAGCAGCAATGTGGTAAAGTGACTTGGGAGTTTCCTCATTAGGTTCCTAAGGACGGATACAAAAAACTGAATCATTTTTCACTTATATGAAAAAATTATAAAAATGATAAATGTCATGATCTTGGAGAGGCACCTTGGGAATGTTCAGGGAGACTGTAACTGTCATTTGAGATATCAGTTTAAGGTGCAGTTAAACAGCTAGAAAACACTTTAAAATATTAACTACAAAACATAAAATATACAAGAATACAAGTTACAACAAAATATAACAGTTTATACAAATGGGCACATTCCAGTTTTCATTATCTCTGAGTACCCATTCCTCATATTCTTACCTGGTAGAACTTGAATTTAAATCCCAGGATGTGGCAAAGTGTGAGAGGTTCACACATGTAAGACTTGATGAGAGACAGGAAGAACTCATCCTGGTCAGATCGACTCTCATAAACCTCCAGGATTATGTCCAAAACACGATTTGGGTCCAAGTTAAAACATCCTTCACAAAGAAGAAAAGCAGGCAATTGAGTCAAAAGGGAATTTATGAACAAAAGATAAGAGCTAATATGAGACCAGAACAGATACAGTTCGTCCAAAAGTCTCAGAGTACTAAGGCCAGACAAAGTGTATCTCAGGTGAGAAAATGTAAGAGACTTGCAGGATGCTTATGGGGACAGACTCTGTGATTCACAGCTGCCTGACCACGCAGAAGCACTGTATAAATAGCAGCAGAATAGAGTGAATGCAAAATCTACCTAGAGACCAACCAGGTGTGATGTGGGTTGTGGTGAGAGGCTTTATGATATAACCCCACTCCTTATATCATCAGACTCGTCTGATACATTATTCAATTTACAACAAAGAAAAACATGCCAAAATATTTAACTGTAGAAGTAAGAATTTCACTACAGTAGTTAAAGGCATACACATAGTAGTACCACATTCGATGCATTCACTCTGAAAAAGGGTTGTTTGGTACCTATGAGTGACTTGATGCTCTCCAGGACGAGGTGGCTGGTGATGTTGCCTGAGAGGTCTTGGCCAAGCTCAGTGATTAGTTTGGCGTAGCCCTCATTCTCCTCCCTTAGCAAGTTAAACTTCTGTTGCTTGTAACTGAGAAGAAATAAAAGATTCCACAAGCCTTGGATACACAATATGAAGAACAATAATTGTCCTCAGTACAGTAAATACACATTTTCTATTTATGTGAGCCTACATTTCTGCTAAACTGTGCATTCTACTTACAATAATTTTGTTTTGATTTTTACAATCTTCTGATTGAACTGATGGGCTTGTTTGATGAGTCCCAGTGATTCAAGGGTTTCTGGATCAAGCCTCTCTTTCAGAATGACCTCTGGAACAAAACACTGAGATAAACAATTTCATTAGTTTTTAGTAGCTCACCTCAGAGCTAGATATCAAAATCAATACTGCTTCTCAAACACCAACAAATAACTATCATGACGTACCAAACACGCTCCCACCAGTTGTGTGTAATGGTCACGTTTGTTTTTTTCTTCCAGTGCAACAGTCTCTAAATCTGTCACATATAAAAAAAAAAACCTTTCAATAATAAATATATGACAACTTTTTTTGTTTAATAAATAAATAAATTATAATATTCTATACTTGAGTCACTTTAAATGCAGAACTTTAGATACAACATATTAATATCTTAAATAAAAGCCTAAATTTACCTAGTATACTGAACACATCTGCTAAAATCGAAGGCATGTCATCTCGGAGTTCCTGAAAGCAAAACAAAAGTTTACTCACTATGTTAAAGCTGGAAAAAAAATATTGTTGCATATTTGATGACAAAATGATGCTTAAATAACAAAAATGTGACAAAGTCAGTATCAAACCAAGCATCAAAATGTTTACTAGATTTACAAATGTAAATGCACTTCAAATGTCTATAAGTGTTTGAAAAACAACTGTTATTTAATTTGTCATACATTTACAATTTTTATATTGCATGTATATTGAAATACTAATATTCAAAAGATATTCTGATCATCCTGCAGTTTAACACTGCAGGCTTAACCTAAGTCTAAATTTAGGAATACTGTAAATCTGTTCATTTATATATTAATTAGACAGTGCATGGCATTAAAAGTATAACCATAGCTGAGCTGCAAGGCCCAAAATTTTACATCCCAATGAAAACATAAAAAATTCTGTTAGAAAATAAAAGGTACTACATTTTATGCGTAGATAGCCAGCATGATGAAATAAAAAAGGTAATTAAAAATTACTAAAAAGGCCTGTATCTTTTTAAGTATATAGCACAGACACTGCAGTGAAGAAACATTGTAAAAGCTTTGTACCATCATGTCCCCAAGGACACTGGCGACAAGGTCCAACTTGAGGTTCCCCTGTACAACTTGCCAGCAGAGCTCATACAAGGCTGCCTGTATATCTGTGAGGACAGAAAAGACATGTCTTAGATTACAGTGACAGATGGGACGTACTCTTTAACATAAAACATGAGAACATGTATGCAGACATTGACTCAAATTGGGTATAATATAAAATCCCAAAAATTACTACATCAATTGTTCAGTACTTTAAGAAGGAATACAAGAGAGGCACCATTGGTAACAATTACAACCCTGAATGTAGGTGGATAGATGTCAGCTTTGCACAACTAGAGGCTTTAATCTTACTTTATTCCTCTTTGCATTTCTAGCCAAAAATTCTAAACTGCAGCGAGGCTCTGTGCTTTATCAAGCATGCAGTAGGGATCAAATGTGCATCACTAAGGCTTGGACCACCAATTGATATATGGATAATCATCACTAATGCTGTGTAAAACATCTTACTTTTCATGCATGTCTTTGTTTTGAAAACTAATTCTGGCCATTCAGTTTGGAACACCCTTGTTTTGGTGTTGTGCAACTACAAAGTCCTAGTGACATTCATCAGCTAATTACACTTGAGCAAACATACTGGTGTGACCGGGCTTATCTGTCTGTTACAGCTTGTCTAAAACCTATCATATTATGAAACACTATCTGCAGTGTGGCAGTATTTTGAAAAGCTGGAGAATTACACATGATTTGTTTGTGAACAATGTCAAAAGAGACTAAAATTTTCAATGAACACAGCCAAGTTGCTGAATTCTTCAAGAGCATTTAATTTATTAATAATTATTAATTATTCAATATTATGCCATTTTAAGAAAGATTTGTTGAAGATTAAGTTCAAAATGTGTTGAGTTATAATAATAAGGCTACGTTGTTATCTTCTGGCAAAACAGAACACCATGTTGTGATGCAGGATGTGAATGTAAACAAACAGCTGCTTAATAGATACACTTTTAAGTTACAATAAAATACCAACAAACACATCAGAGTTACAGACAAACAATATCTTAATGTCATACACGGATATTAAAACTGTGATTCACTGCTTTTTATTAATAGGGAAACTTAAACAAACTGACAAGCAATCAGTATGAGATGAGTCAATGACATAAATAAACTGATTTGAAACATACCTCTGATCTCACTTCCATGATCTGTTTTCTCTGTAAGTTCTTTGCAGAGTTGTACGCTATGAAGTAAAGAGACCAAAGTTGTGGTTAGTTGGGATAGTTTAACATGACAAACCATATCCTGTAGAAATGCCTACATCTAAACACATGATAGTCACTTTAGCACGGATTTTTACAGCTTATTTGATTAATTCCTACCCATGTAAAACAATTCAAACCATGTGGCTTTTTCAGTTGTAATCTATGGCACACTCATATTCTTGTGACATCAGAATCTCTTTTGCATTTGAATGGAAAAAATGTCATTTCTGCTGCTATATGTCTCTCTAACAAGACAACCCAAAAAAAAGACATAGTTTGAGGATAGTAGGATGTGATTTCTTTATATAATTGTTAATATGTGCTGTGTTTAACATTTAAGCACCAAATACAGTACAACTACTGCATGGAGGTCAAATTTGTACTGTGTACTGTATGTACAGGATTGATGTTTCGTTTAAACCATACTTTGGAAGTACAAGAGAGTATGGCTGCTTCGTAACTGTAAACTGAAAGACATACAGCTGTTCCTATAGTGGGAGTTGAACCCTGGTCACCAGGAGCTGCCCATTGCAAACACTGCACTTTTTTTTCATGGTTTGTCACATTTCACAACTTCCTTTCTCACTCTCTGACTGGTGTTAAACTTTTTTTTGTTTGGTGATGTTAATTGTTTAAAGTTCAGGGCCTAATACATGTCAGATTGGGTGTTTTGGTGAAAAACGCCAAGCCTACCATTCATTTTAGTAAAGTTAATCTATTTAGGCTGCAGTGGTGCAGACTGCTGTGTATACCAAGAGAGTAAAACACAAAGGTCATACAGCTACAACTGGATACATGAATGCAACCAATGTCACTTTGCAGTGGCCAATCAGCTGATTAGCAGATCAAACGAGGAGAGCTGAACAACCTTAACATGAGTGAGTACCAAGAAATTAATATGCGACTGAAAACCGACCGATGCTCCTACACCAGCGCACAAACCTTTGCTAATCACCATTAAGCTTCACTTGGTCCAGACATGGCACTATGTTACAACACTATGTTAACACCAGACTCTGCCTACAATATCCCCAATAATATGAGAAGTACACTCAGAGGAAACTGGACTATGAACCAAAGATCAACTCAAAGCTGTCATCACTGACATCTCGATTGATAGTATGGTATAGTATATAGCAGTATTGATAGTATAGTACTGATGGATAGTATTGATAGATAGTATAGTATCAATAGTATAGATAGCATTGTATCTGCCATCTCTGACCACGGCCTGACAACTCTACAGCTGTGCCCCATAGAAACCTATGCAATCTTTTCAGATTTCCTTCATTGTCAGGCTCGTTCCACGAATTTTGAGCTAGCCATGGTTTAACGTTTTGCATGGGGCACTTTTGAAGGTGATACTTGTTATTCGGTGAGGTTCGAGGAGATACATGTTCTTTACCTTTCCAAAATCAAATGCTGAAAAGTGTAAGGCTATGCTCTGGGCAAAACTGTTCTGGTGTCCTCATTCCCTGTTAAAATCCTTACAGTTCAACCAAAACAGCTATATCTGCTTCAGTAATACAAAAATAAGCATTGAGACCATGTTACATTGTTATTAACAGATATTAGCCTCTTAATTTGAGTTATTTATCAATTACTTTCACAGTTAGAGGGCTGTAGCATGTATCTTAATTTCATAATTTTGACCTGTTTTTGCCGCTGAGTCAGTTTGATATCCATTCAGCCTTATTACTGACCCTTCTGTCTGTTTTAGTCTGAAATCACTTTTTCTTTTTATCTAAAATTAGATAATATTTCTCCAAGGAGTGAAGTTGGTGATTATGTAAACTCCATGCTCATTCTGAAAGCTTGACAGATGTAGCAACAGTAACTAATGGGGGTGTGGCTTTGTGAGGGGTCAAATGGCCTTTAAGAACAAATAAACACACTGATAAAGCATTTGCTTGTCACAATGCCTTTCTCCAAAACTGACAAACGCATCCCTGCCATGATCCCATCGCATCCCATGCCTGACTACTTCTGCCACTGACTCAACATGCTCAATCAGGTTAATGGTTGGCAGAAGGGACTGACTTGAGCCTACAATGCAATGGTCAGTCATAATGATCAACAGCTCTAAACACACAAGTGTGTTAGGGCTCTACAATCAGCTGTAGCATGGATGAAAATCACATGAGGCTGAAAGGCAATGTTTATTCCTTTTTTGTTTTCATAACTACATATATTTTACATCTTGGTCTCTTTGACTTTGTTTACTTCCATTGTTTCATGAGCAAAAATAACTGATAGACACAGACAGATACCAATGTCTATAATAATGTTAGACAGCTTTGAGAGACGAAAAAATATTGACCTGAAAAGGTGGTTATGTAATAACAATGTGACACTTTAATTATAACCACACAGAAATTTACTCCTACTTCACACCTGCCAGAGATGCCAGTTGACAGGATGGCATCCCTAAGATTACAGGGAGTCTGTAAAACTTGCTCACTTGTTATTTAACCCAGACACTCTCAACAGCAGATTTACCATGATGCTGCCCACAAGGACATAAACCTTAGTTATTAATATTATCTTTTGGGAGGCAAGAAAATTGGGGATTTTTATTTAAAAGAACATTTCTTTAACACCTTTTATGACTCCTGAATTAACTTAGACCTTAAGCTCTGTACAGTAGATGACATTACATTACATATGAAATGTTTTACAGTCAGTGCGTAAGGTCTGTACTAGAGTCGGAGACACCACAGAAAGGGGAAATTTTGCATCGTTTAAATACATGAATGAGTTTGTCTCCTCAGGGGCGCTTTGAAAGTTGCTATTATGTCATAATATCTCAAACAATTCTCTGTCTATGTACTGTCAGTGAGGGTTAGAGACACAAGCTTTATGTACATAATGGAGTAAGGTTACTTCCAGTTGGTGCATCTCACTGCAGGCCTTACTAAAATATGCAAGGCCTACAACCACCAATAGTAGCTATCACCGTGGATGTGCCTATTGTGTCCCCGACTTAATATGATGGCTGCACTCTTGAAAATATGAAAATCCTATTCCTGCTACCTTTTCCCTTTAGAAACTAAGAAAAATTGGCATCCTTACGCTGCTCTTTATATGTATTTCAAAATGTTGTTTGAGTAGCCCAAGCAGTGCTACCCAGATTAACGTTAACGTTCGTGGGTATTGACGGTGTGCTGAGTTGATAAAATTTTCATAATCCAGATATAATCTATTGACATATAGTGACGTTAATCAAATAACAAGTAAATTAAATAACGTAATATTTTTGGATAGACGTTTCACAAGTATCTCGCTTACCGTTAACAGAGAGTACACCAACGCCGGCGCTTTTTCGATGAGTTTTGTATTCCAAATGAGAACAATTACTAAAAAAAAAATCACTAAATACCTCTTCATTTTTTTTCATACCGCCATGCATCTACAAAATAACGTCTAATAAGTCAGTCTGCATTAAAGATGCTGTAGCTAACGTTACAGCTAACTTGCTGAAAGGCTATGTCAAGACCCGTAGTTTCCCTCCACTTGATCATTATTACTGTTAACATTACACAGTGCTGATTATGATGTGCTTTTTCGCTAACTGCTCATTGATTATGTGTTGGCAGAAAATACTGAAAGATTATCTAAATGTTAACACTAAGTTCACTTCTATTTAGAAAGATGTCTATGCAGCTTGGGAGTGAGCTCCGGGGATGCTAACTAGCCTAACCTAGCCTCGACAGGCACCGTGTTTACAACTAACATAATGGTCTAATGACAGCGTAAGCTAGCAAAATTGCTAGCCTGTAGGTAGCGTTAGCTTGTTACATTTAACCACGTAACGACTCCGCTACGTAAAGTGAAGTAAAACGACTACATTCACAATCACATGTCAAAAACACTATTTGCTTTTTTTCAAATAGCACTGTTAATTTACGTTAGCGGGCAACTTGAAACGTTTTCTAGCTTGCTAACGTTACCGCTAATGTTAGCCCTAGCAAACACACTTGAAAGACTGGCCTCAAATTGCACAGCTAGCTACGTATTTTTATCACTTTGCTGACATCAAATAAACAGCTGTTAAATCACTATGATCTCTCTGTGTTGAAAGTTCGAGTTTACTTACAACTCGTGTTTTCCTGATTTTTCCCAGTTTTTGATCCATTCACCAGGGAGGATAAGTGTCGCCATCTTCCATACACACAGCCCGGATGTCTAATTCATCATGGCAAACACAGGGTCAAATGTGGTAGTAGTGGTTAGCTAGCTGCTGCTGCTGCTGCTAGCTCACAGTTGCATGGTGGGAAACGACTTGCTGCTTGAGGGCTTTGTTAATACGGAACTTTGTGTTCCATGAGAGGTACCACGGTTTGGGTGCACATCAGGACTCAGTTTGGTCCGACCAAATTAAAACGATATTCGAACACACTATTAATGTGACGAAATTTATATATAAACAGTAACGTCACACATCTCTTACCAGAATATTACAAATCACAGTAAAGTCATGGTTTCCAAAAACTGTACTTCTTTTCTATAATGACAGTGTTAATGTGTGGTAGCATTAAACTTAATGATATTGATGATGTATATTCAAATATGTTACAGTGTTCTTGATTATCTCCTGTTGTCTTGTGACATGTAAATATTATGCGGTATTTCTAAACATCTTTCAATTTCTTAGCTTTTAGTCATAATGGAAAGTGTGGATTGATGGCCATTTTCTTCAAATCATCACAGTTGCAGTGTTTACTTTGTTCATCATACATTTTTAGACCAAATACACTCTTAAAGGATGAAATGGGCACGATGAAAACAGAATAAAAACACAAATTTAATATACACAAATATTTAAATATGTGTAAACATACAGATGTATGCACATTTTCAGCAGTTCAATGCAAAACAGAAAAGATCCTAAATGTAATGATTAATGTAACATTACAGGCAATTCAAAGATGTACTTTTCTGCCGAACATGAATAGTTAGTATGTATATGGTAAGTTTAAGACCATGTGATCTGTTTCTCCAGTTTGTAGTGAGATTCTGAGGAAATCAGGGATTGGTTTCTAACTACAATATGAATACACCATTTCCATAAAATCTATATCTGCCAGCCAGGCCAATACACAGATGAAAAGAAATAATGTAACAACACATTGAAAGGCAAACAAAACCATGTACTGTATGTATACATACACTGTACTTGCAATTTAGGAGGTTAACTTCAAATAGTTAAAATTCTATTTCTTTAAAAGTTTCCCTAAAATTTCAAGCAAATATGAAATGAGCACTGATTCACAATATATTACACATCTGTAATTGTATAATATACAATTCTGATACTATAATAGTACTATAATTCTGATACTATAAAGAATTCTAAAACTTTATAATTCAGAATATTTTCTTAACTCTTAGACACTCAACAGTGGTACATCAAATAAATTGGTGTTTTGAAGAAATCCTCTGCACACTTGCAAACTAAAAGAAAAAAACAAAAGAGACAACACACAACCTTCTCAACCACTTCTCCCAAATTCTTCCTACTTAAGATTGCAGTTATGGCATGTCTGTATTAATAGATACTATACATTGGAGAGAAAAAAAATTAAAGATATTAGAGAGATTAAATGTTTAACTTGAGTCAAAATTTTATGCATGACAATGTGAATGTTCCCAATATTAAAAATAATTTTAGATGAAGCCATTGTCAATTACTACATTTGAGCAATGCATTACTTCTGCACCAATTTGTTATAGAGAAATGAAAAGAAAATACAAACAGTTGGCCATATCTATAGTAACATAATCATTTTCATTAAAAAGGATTATTTCAGCATCTATGTGAAATAACATGATTAGAAACCATTAATTTACATTTGATTGTCATTACAAAATATCTATAAATCAAAGTCATCTATAAGGTATAAAAGCAGAACACATACATTTCTAAAAAATACCATCACAAAGAAATCTGAGAATGTCGTATATCATTTGTGACAAGGCTTTTAAACAGTATGAGACGCCAGTTCACATTATACTTTACTGTGTACATGTTTGATATATGGCTACATGCCATGCCAAAGTCTACAGTTTAAAAAGTACAGCAGGTGAACACAATATCACTGACACCTTTACAATGTAATGCAGTCCAATTCAATGGTACTGCAATAAATTGTGTCTTAATGAAGCTTATGATGTTCAATTTATGTTTAAAACTGAGAAGAATTTATTAATGTCTATGATAATTTTTAAAAATATGGCTGTAAAATTATCATAGAGATGAATTAACACCTCTATGACCAAGTGCATTGTCACTGTATAGTGTTTAACAACAACTGAATGCTCAAGCTTCATAAAGGTAGCGTTATTTTGCAGGGCTATTATATTATCTACTGGTGTTCATGAAATCGTGTTCACCCACTCTGTATATTGGCCACTATGTATTTACATCAGACAATTTTTGTCTACTGAATGAAAAAGATTAAAGGTATGTATTAGTAATTTGAATTTCAGTCTGTTATTTTCGCCTCACCATGCAGCTGTTACTAATGTCTGCACTGCTTCATCTTAGCGCAGTGGTTCTCAAACTTTTTATGGCATTTAGCCTAAAAAAAAGTTCACATCCCTCTCCCCCATAAATTTTATCTATAATTAATAATAAGGAAAGCAGCCAATAAAAAATGGCTTAGTCTTTCAAAACATCAATAAACTCTTGTTCAGGTTCTTTACAAAAGTCATATTTATTAATCTCTATATTTTTCCCTGGTCACCCCCCCCGCACTGGCTCAATGTCCCACCAGTAGGTTCCTCCCTACAGTTTGAGAACCACTGCTTTCATGGATGCTAACATTAAGTTGTTTTAGATTAACTGAACAAAAGCTGAAACTTTTCTGCTGCAGTGTGACAGAAGTGCGGTGTGTGAAAATATTAGAATAAAATTCAAATTCAGGCTCCCCCTCTTAAGTTTTAACAAAATGTTAAAGAGGCAAACGTTGGTGTCTCATAAACTATTTATAGTAGTCCATTTTGCTCCATTCTGATTTCCACAAAAATCCATCGAATCTTCCAAGGATTTTGATAACCCATTGTCTTTGAAGCATCCCACTGTTTTAGAACATTGGAACATTGAGGACCTAAAGAAGAATACAAGACAGTAATTTAGAAATCCACGTGATCCACAAATCCACATATAAACTGGTAACTGTATACATACACACACACACCATAGTTTGTTTGTGCTTGGGAGAAAAGTGATTTTAAAGGCATTTAATTTGCAGCAATTTTGACCCTTTTTACCATATGGGTACTAAAAAGATGAATTTTCTATTGGAATAATGCTGTAACTTGTAATAACCAACCAAATGATTGATAAAATCATATTCATAATTGTCCTAAAATAATTAGTCATGATCATCCATTACCTTCAAGTTAACAGAACAAAACTAAATATTATGGTCACCCATAGCCACTCTACAATACCACGTCATGTTTACATATTGAATTATAGAAGAAGCAAATGTGAAAATTGCATTATGAAAAGCAGAAAATTCTCACTGAATCATCCATGATAGACGATGGATCAAAGTAGTCTGGCTTTAGTTCAGTTCTTTCTCTGCGATTCTTCGATGCCGGCTGAAAAAACAAACAAACAAACAAAAACAGCTCGTTTTAAACAACTCATTGCAAAATATATTTAAAAAATGAGACAAACAGGGGATTTAAACTTTACATTTAATACTCAAAGTGTGGTAATCAAATGCTGACAATTATGCTGATGTGCAAATGTAGTATTTGGTGCCACAGGAGAGAAACAACAAGGCTTCTATTCAAGAAAACTTGCTTGTGCTGCTGTAAAAACAATGTAATGTTGTGAAAGAGGTCATTCCGAGCAATTAACCTACAGAGAACTTTCACCTGAATATGCAGCTTTCCATGGCTTTACACAGCTTTAGTGTTAGTTTCAGTTCACACTGTTTGTCTGGTTTTCAGCCACAACGGGAAGCAGTGTTCCTACATCTGCCATTAAATCAGAAATTAAATTCAAGGAATTTTTATTATGAGAACTAGCAGGCTTTACTAGAGCTGGGAATCACCACAGACTTCCCAATTCAATTTCATTTCTGATTCGGTTAGATTCAGTCAAGTATATTTCAGTTACAACACCACTTTTGTTTTGATATGAAAGGAATTCGACTGACTATTAAAACTCCAGCTACTACTTCTGTAAACTTTTCTGGCGCATTTTAAAAAGTATCAATGTTTGGCCCTTTGAACTTAAAAACTGAATTTATAAGGTCCATGTCACTGCATTATGAAGTACCTATCAGCACCCTTGTGCTTTGCAGGTTTCACGTTTTAAGATGCACTGAATACACCACCAAGTGGCTTGTCCACTATATGTGTGAAACTGAGACAATGATAGGTTAGACTGAAGCAGGGCGTCTCTAAATGACAACAAATTGTTATGGAGACTCAGCATTGCTTTTTGAAATAGTTCTGTGCTGCAGTGATGGCTAAATATGTATTATCTTAGTCTTTTCTAACACAACACAGCGAAAAAAGTATGTGCATTAAACAATGGCACAACTGCCTGGCTCATTTACTAACATTAAGTACAAAAAAAGGAACTTTAATTTCTTTGCTTGCAAAAAGCCAAAAAATTGAAGCACTTTTTATAACTCATGACTACGTATATCTTTTTTCAAAAACGTACAAAGGCCCTTGACCTTTTCCACAAAATTCACAAGACTTCAAGATTTCAAGGACCCATGGGAACCATGAGAAAGCTATTTTCAGTGAAAAATTTTTAAAAGCTCACTGTACACTTCCTGCTTGGCATTAATTAAAAAAGCTACATACAATTAATTATTAGCTTGTCAATAAAGTGGAACTCGTAGTAGCTAAAGATTGAGATATTTCTCTTAGCAGGAGGTAGAGATTGAAAACAGAACTAAAACTGGCTGTGAGTAGCTTACAATTGCAAGGTGGCCACAATTGACTCCATGATAGCTAATGTTGCTCTGTCACTGCTGGATGTGTAAATAATAATAATAATAAATGTGCGGTGTTTGCTCACAATTTTGACATATCAACTTCGAAAGGTGATTATATGTCAATCTTAAGTTCACAAGTTGTTTCCTTTGATCCCAAGTGGCCAAAGAGGTCAGGCTTTGGAGGATTAAATTACCAGATCAATGTCCATCGTGTCAAAATCCATGCCCTCATTGATGTCCTCTGATGACATCATAACGTCCTCTACTATTGGCTCCTCATCATCCTCCATGATACCAGAGCCTCGGCGACTGGAGAGCACACACAGACAATCTGTTAGGAGACTGTGCGTCCAGCAGACTTTCTAATAGCTAAAAGTAATTGTAAACATTACATTTCACAGCTCTTTCCACAGTTCAAACTTATTAACGGTAATCTAAAGAAAAGTGCCATCTTACATTGCTTGCTGCATGTGGTTCCTCATTTTGGCGTAGTGCATGCTAACCCGCTCTTGCTGCTGGCGGGCTTCAGCTTGTTGCCTCTGGGTCAACATCCATGTAACCTGGGTACTGTGGGAAAGTGTTCAGTATATAACATGACTTCATAATTCTTATACTTCAACAAAAGTAGTACACAATGCTGTAAACAGAAACATGCAAACATTTATTTCAGGGTAAAGCAAAGAATTAGATGTGAAGATTGCTTCTCATACTTGTAATCAATGGCAGGCTGGTGGGGATGGTGTGGCTGCTGCTGCTGTGGAGGCACAGGCTGATGGGGATGCTGCTCTGTTGGCATGGCGTATGTGTAGCTATCTTCTGCCCTCATCTTCTTTGGATCCCTCAGTGCAGTGGAGGTGAGGTGAGGTGAATGCATCATCACCGGCGTCTGCACGTTCTGTTCACGGTTCACCCAAACTGCATCGGTGCTGCTGCAGCTGTTCTCTTCTGCTACAGAAAAGAATTGTTAAATGGAAAAACTCATTGCAGAATCAGTGTTTCCTTCCGATTGACAGACATTGCTGAAATATTGTAGTGTATTGCATGAAAATTTTAAAGTAAAGGAAAAAAAAATCCCCACTTTTCTGTGCATTAGCCACTACCAAACATTGAGCAAGTAAACCTAAGAAAAGGGCCACAATTCATTTCATATTTTGAGTAAATCTATAAAGGTAAATATCTGTCAAAATTGTTCACCTTCAGGTAATTTCCTTTTGCTAGCAGTGACTGGCTTTGACTTCTTACTCCTGACGGTGGACCCTCGACTGCTGATTCCACTGAGGACAGACATGGTGTCGTCATCCCCTCCAACCTGCAGGGAGTTCCTGTATGAGATGAGGGGCAGCCAGCAGTCCTCTCGCTGCAGGGCCATCTGAAACGTCATGAATCGCTCCAGATACATGTGACTGCAGAGGTGTCAGAATGACAACAGTCACAGTTAGGGACCTTTTCAGAGTTCTTTGGCAGACCTCATGCTCAGCAGAGGCATTAACATGGCTCAAACTTACACTGTTCTCTTGTCCTGCCGAATAAGTTTACTGGAGAACTCGCTCAGGATGTCTAAAAAGGCCAGATTGAGAGGTGGACTCCCCTCTCCTTGTGGACTTGGTTCCTTAAAAGCAAACTCAATTCCATCCCTATGACAATACAGAAGGATATAATGAATTAAAAGCTCTATTCATTAATACACAAATGTCATTGCGATAAGGAGAAAGTCTGCAAGAAGTCTGGTTACTTACTTATGTAACATGGCTATAGCCTCCCTAGTCTTCATCTGATCCAAGCCAAAAGTCAAAGAGAAGCGTCTGGCAAGCTCTTTTATGCCACAGAAGGATGACGAAGAGCGATCAACATTAAAGCCAAAATCAGACAGCATCTCATTGAATAACTACAAAAAACAAACAAACAAAAATACATTATCCTCTCATTCTTTAAAAAAGAGGTGATTTTACATACTCAGAGGTCTGAATTAGTGTAAAAAAGGCAACACTTTTTCACAAATGATCAGGTCTCCACCTTGAAAAAGAATCTTACCATCTGCAGGCTCAATATGAGTGTCTTTGCACATTTGACTTTGTCGATTTGTCTTGTTTTACTCATCGTATCTTTGATGATGTCTCCATAGTCATTGTAATACTAGTGAGAAGAGAAGGAACACAGTGTTAACAAGAGGAGCCGCGTTGAAGGAATTTCTCATAATGGATTGTAAAAAAGGGTTTGAACCTACCCTCATATATTGTTTGAATATATCTGCTCCAGTGTTCATTTCAACGACATTGTAAACGATTAATTTGCAATAAGCAGCTAGAAGGTTTCTTCTCTTGTGGAGAGCCTCAATTTTACTGGCTTCATCATCTTGATGCCCATCTTAAATGAAAAATGACATGAATAAATGATTAACATTAGCAGCCTACTTACTTTTGTCATTTTAGTGTGGTTGATTAACACAGCGGTGTTTGAATCTGACCTGTGCTGTTGTTGTCATCATCCTGATCAATGAACACTTGATCCAGAATGAAGTTGAGAAGCTCCGCCTGCAAAGAGGAATCTGGGGTGTGGACCAGAGGCTCAAGTTGTTCTCGGCCTGAAGACATGATTTGGTGACTGAAGATCAATAGCAGATCACACAGGATGGTGAAGGCCTGGAATAAGCAAAAGACCTCAGCATTTATATAAATACTGACCGACCTTATTTTCAGTGGCACAGAGGAATGGCCATGTAGGAAAGTCAAGGATGAAATAACAGTCGGTGTCTGCCCACCTGCTCCTTCACTGCTGTGTTGATGCTGTTTAGGTAACGCTGGCACATTAAGCAGAAAGCTCTCATTTGTTTTCTCAAGGTTCCCATATCACCCTGAAATGAGCAAAAGCTAAGTTAGACAATCCCATGAGTGAATAAACCAATAACAGTCCAAAAATGAGACAAAACTACAGCAAAGTTATTTGTCATTACAAAAAATAATTTGTGATGTGCACTTAATTAAAACAGCACAAAAACATTATTTGTAATATTTAACCCAATCAACCTTAATGATATTTTTTTTATAAATATATGATTATTCTGAATCTGATGCCATTAGTCCATTTCAAAAAAGTTGGGACAGGGACAACAGATGATTAGGAAAGTTTGAAATTGTAAGAAACACCTTTTTGCAACATTACACAGTTAAACTGGTTTATTGGAAGCAGGTGATGGTATAATGATTTGGTACATGAAATGGGGCATCCTGGAAAGGCTCAGTCATTCATAAACAAGTGTGGGGTGACTTGACTTACATCACTGGAATTCTGCTTGTTCTCTTTCTTCTACACTAATTGTACTAAGTTTCCCAAAAAGTGCACCACGACCAGTATGTAAATACCTTTAATGAACTGCCATCAGAAACTTTTGCCAGGTGCCACAGGATGATGTAATGTGTGCACTGCATCGCCTGAATCACAATCTGGGGTAAAGAGGCATAAAGGTCAGGAGAGCCTTAATGTTTGTTAGTCCATGCATTTACAGATACTTCAGTGACCACATTATTCTAGAAATCAGGTTAGACAGCTGAACAGAACAGCTGAACATTCAGTTTCAGTTTCAGTCTGACTGTGGATACTATTATTTTAAATACAAGAATGTTTGCTCCGTAACATTTCAAAGGGCAGGTTGATTTTTTTAAGGTTTTAATTTCATTCTCTAACTTCCTCATGTGTTAAAACCCTAAATTAATTCACCCTTGTACATTTTTGGCTCTCGAGGTTCCTGCTTCGCTGTAACCCATGTTACTACTTTCTACATATTGCAAAGTTTGACTTTCCACCTGAAAACCCCATAAAAGAACACAGATTAGTAAATAGATTACTCTTAACCTCTACTTTCATAACACGAACCAAGTTCCTTTTTTTGCATTATGTTTGAGAAATCACCTTACTAGAGCAAACCAAGTGTGACTGAGATACCTAACTGCCTGTAAATGCACAAATTGACAGAATTTACTGGTTGGGTATTTTGGAAAAGTCACTGACAAATGTAAAGGACGACAGCTGTGAGGGCTAAAATACCTGCTCAGGCATATCCCCGTTCTGCAGACCTGTGCTGAGTAGCCTGTAGGTGCTGGGGAAGAGATCCCACTTAGAGAGGTCGTGTGCACTGGAAGCATAAAGAACACACAAGATAAATGACACATATTACAATAAATCACGAATGTCAAATGTCATTCACAATTTTTTTTTTCTCGTGAGTGAAAACCAAAACTCAAATCTTAAAGACTTAGATGCCAAACTGTAGAACTGGAAATGCTATCACTCTGTTTTCATGAAGTTAGAATCCATTAAAATTATAAGCACAAACATGTTGAATGTTTTACTTGTGGAAAGCGCAGATCTTCTTGAGTGTTGATAGAACCTGGTAGGCATCATCCTCATCTGGTTCTTCACCCTTTAAAACGAGACATCAAACCTGTGAAATCCTGATGTTCCTTCATACTTTTAAACTGTACATACAGAGAAATATCTTACAGCCCCCACCTCCTGCAGGAAGTCCTCTAACAATCTGTTGAACTTGTCTATAAGCTCATCGAGAAGCTGAGATCGGGTGATGTCCACACGATTAAAGATGGTGAACTCCTCGTTGGAGAGATAATGGTAGGTGGTAGAACAGGCTTCCAGGACCTCAGTATCTGTGTGCTTATCCTGAACCTCCCAGATTTGCCGTAACAAGGCATCCAAATGCTTAATAAAAAAGATAAAAGCACATTACCTTGTTTTACTGGCATTGCACACAACACAAAAGTTACGTTACATGAAATGAATGTAAAAAGTGACAAACCTTTTCTAACCGGCCAGTTGTGTAGATGTCAAGATCAAAGTACTTTGGTATTTGTAACAAATTGGTCACCTTGTCGATATCCACACAGTACTACGACAAGAAAAGAGAGGCAATTAGATTAAATGGTCAGGAATCAAACCTGTTGCACAAAATTACAAGGCAACTCTCAAAGTTTTTGGCTGTAGGGCAGAATCACCTTTGCCAGTAAGAGAGGCAATGCCACTGCAAACATCTCTGTGATCCGTGTTCGATCATCCAGCTGTGTTTTCTTCTCCTTTGCAGTCAGGACCTTTTCAACACACATGAACAAAACCGACGTTAATGAAATTAAATTGTTTAACAATCCTCTCTTTAATCCCCTCTGCAGGACAACCAGACACTCACCCTCTTCCCTGTGCCTCTGCCTACTGGAGGGTGACATTCACACGCCTGCCGAATGGCACAGAGCATGATCTCAACCAGAGCCGTCTCCTGGCGATCAGTAAGGGCTAAAAATTGGCACAACCAGTTACTGACAATGTAATTAAAGAAATCAAAGTAAAAAAAGGGCAGAAAAAAGAGAAAATTGATGCCTTTGCAGGAAGACTTTTTTCCTCCTGCTAGAAATTTGAGCTGGTAAATGTCTGAAAAAAGTGGATTCTCACCTTCCTCTCCTGGCATTGGCTCATCCAGTAGCAGGCTGATCATGGTCTCCCAGTCTTTCAACAACTCTGATGCACACTCCCACAAGCTGTCCACCAAGTAGGCCCCATGCTCATGGAGCTGTAAACCAAGGTTAGGTGTTACTGAATCAAATTTAAAAATATTCTGAACAAAGATGGTCCATGGTTTATATCAGGATAATATTTGATTAAATTTATCTTATTCTCTCTGAAAATAAAATGATTATTACACTGGGCACAGAGTTAACATCCAGAAGCGAGACACAAGAACCTGGTTACCTCACTCTCCAAGAAGAAGAAGACAGTTGTCTTGATGAGGCTGCCGTTGAGGCTCTGCCTGCCCCTCCTGGGTAATCCCTCCTCCTCAGGACCTCGATGGCTGAAGAGCCTTCGATCAACGCAATATAAACAGTTGTTAAAAATTTCTGCCTGCAGCCTCTTAGAAAAAGCTATGAGGTGGGACTCTACATGACTAATGCATATTCTCTATATAAATATATATATATAATAATATAATCTCATATAGTTGACTTGGCAAGCCCAACAATACTTGCACTGCTGTGGAACAAGATAAATCTAATGTGAGCTCAAGTGAACCCATGCTAACAATAACCAGCTTCTTTATACACTCCAATCCAGTGATGTAATCTAACATTAATGTGTTGGAGGCACAACATGTTTTAGAAAATGCAATAAAACACTTACTTCTTAAACAGAAATTCTCCCGCTGAAACAGCAATGGGTCGATGTGCTGAGTAAACTAGATGATATACACTCTCACAGTCCTCTGCAGTCAGAACCTCATCACTACTCCTGTTAGATAAAATGCATACATTCTTAGTGTTAAAGACCAGTTAGGTGAACTTGTGATTGGCAGAGATGTGTCTTTTGAATTTGACATAGGGCTAAAAGTATAAATTGCTTTGTTATAAAATGTTCTCCAGGAGCCTTTTATGGAGTACAAGAAAATGAAAATATAAAATGTAGTATTCTGCCCATTTTAGACTTAGTAATATTCAGCTGTATAACAAATAAACATGTGAGCACTAGAAGACAATTCATTGCACTTTGTTTCAAAATGTATTACATCTAAAATTGTAGAGGGATTTTATATGTTTATCATGTTAACCTGATGTCTAAACGGTCACAAAACACAGCCTCATGCGACAAGTTCAAATAAAGAAAGATTCAAGAGAAGAGAAGAGTAACTCACTGTAAGACAAGTGTCAGTAGTTTAATGGCTTGCACTGCAACATCATATTCCTTGTCCAGAGTCATAGACACAATGCGGTCCTGTCAATACGTAGAACATCATGTTTCAGATGCTAGATGATCTCCATAATATTAGTTGTGATATAATGCACGAGCATAACAGCCAAATAGTTGAACAGTTGATGGCAGAGACTGTACATGTAAAAAACCCGTCAATTTCCAATAAATTTCAACGATGCACAAAGAGCCTGTGACTGGTACTAAGGCGATGCAGCTGCTGACTCACCTTGAAGCGACTTGTGAAGAGCTCCAGTCGTGCGCCGAGCTCTCTGCTGTAGAACAAACCTTGCAGGGCAGTCAGGCACTTCAGCCGCACCTCACCTTGCTAGAGTCACAGCACACAAACATCAAATGTTTACCTTATTTGGATTTGAATTAAATTGGTGTCTTTCTTTTGTTATGCACCCTAATAAACCAAATACTAAGATTTACCTTTACATGAATTTTTTTTTTTTTTTAAATTTCTATGCCACAGTTGCAATAACTGATTTTGAAATAAAGATCAGTCAAGAGTTCTACAGGTCTTACTGTCCGTGGATGCAATTCTTGATATGCTTTGGATCATAAAACTACCACCAATCATAACCGTATCCAGTGAATACAATTAAACAAAGTACAAGTGCTCCAGTGGTGCTGAAGACTAGAATGAGAGAGAGAGAGAGAGAGAGAGAGGGGAAATAGGGATTTGGGGTTTTTGTTCCTGTCTTGTTGATTAGAAAATCAACACCATCAGGATCTGCTCTTTATCCTAAAAATTCCCAGCAGAGAAGACTCAACACAACCTGTATTCAGCAGTGAATGCAGGGGCAATAGAAATGGTTGGTTTGAGTTGAAATGAAGCTAGAAGTTCATCTACAGTCAGATGATACTTTTTAGACATTTTTGTGTGTTTGATCACCTCATCACTTTTTTTCACCTGGTCCATTTATTTGTATACAGCAAAGATGCTGTTTGTTGACTCACCTTGTCATGCATTGTCCAGCCAACATACTTCAGGTAACTATCATTGAGGAAGGCGTCACTGTACAGCTTCATCCACATTCCAATCTCCTCAATACAAATAGCTCGGATTTCAGCGATGGCATCACTGGTTAACACAAGAATATTGATTAGATGCAGTTGTTAGGCAAATAATTTACCTTTTTGTTAACACAATGGTTCAGGGCTCTTGCGTTTTAAATTACAACCACATGGACTTATATTGGTGTTGACATTACTTGTACACTAGAGGGTGCCAAAAGGCCAGAAAAAAAATCACAGAGAGGTTCACTGCTTGATGTGAGAGGACTCAAGTGTGATTACCAGCACATCAGTGAAATATCGCAGACAACTAACAGTTACTATAAGTCAAACAAGAGTTCACATACCGATATCTGTGAACAAACACGCCTTTGAAAATTGCATTCATCATGTTTTCAATTTCATCTTGATTTTCTTGAAGCTGGAAGAGAAAGGAAAAGGGTTATTTTTTTAATTATTTGCATAAAAAATCCCTTCCATTGGCCTCTTCCAACCCTAAAATACAAAAACAAACATTATGGTTTAAAAAACCCCACCACATGGTTTGATGTTATTGTTGTAATGCTAAAGGGTGAGACTGGCATTATTCCAAATTTTTCGCACTCATCCTAACCAGCGTTGTACTGATTTGCCCATAGACCACTGTTTTTTTTTTCCAGAGAAGAAAATCCTTACAAATGTCTTGAAAATGGGCCGTAAATACTGTAAGTTGGATTACCCAACCTATCATTTATTTTAAAAGAACATTTTTCATATTTTTGAGTTTACGAATGTTTAAAGTCAGATTCACTACATTCTCTTGAATGAAAAACTTGCCATAAATAGCTGAAGTGAGCCACCAGTTCATTACAACATTCATAATCATTATATTGCAATAAGCATAATTAATGCCCTTTGAATTCCCATATAAGATGATCTCCCCCATCTATGTAATGTGACAGACATTAAGAAGGAATGAGCTCACATAAAGACAAATGCTCATTAACTTCATTCAAAGGCAAAGTGGTCCATCACTAATATAAGAGGATGTAAAGGGGGGGGGTCACAAAATATTGGATGAGAAAACATATTAGCATAAAGCAGGAAAAGGGACACTGCTGGTGCAACAGAGGATGAAAGTGGACAGCTGCTTGCATTCAAACCTTAAGGCAGCTGTTCAAGTGAGAGTTTTGAGATAATTTTCCTTTGTATAAGTTATATACAGTTACGTAAAAGCCAATATATTCCCATAAAATCTCAAACTGTAAAAGAAAAAAAAACCCTCAGGTTTTCCCCTATAACTTGTACCAGTATTTTGAACCATTCATACATTTCATTCAGACTTGAGAAAAAGTTCTGAGTAGATAAAAATTTGTAAATTCCACAAATTTTCTTAAATTACTCACATTAGATGTGTAATGGTTTCATTTATTCACATGCTCAGTTCTTGCATGATGCTCAGTTTATGTTTACATCTGACACAACTTTACCGTCAATGCACACATTAAGTATCTGTTCAACAAAATGCATTTTAGAATCCAACAAGATAGCGCAAGGTGCACATAAATGAATTTATGGAATGAACAACACATATGTATACAGATATATAACTACACAAAATGTGTTGTGAGCTTCGAAATGCTGTCAATGAAAATATATAGACAATGAATTATGACACTCCAAAAGACTTACTGTACAAGCTTTTGGAGTAAAAGTCCATGTAGTCAATATACGTTTTTTTCTCACCTCTTTACGCTTCTGTAACAGAAGCTCCAACCTATCGTTGGCCCTTTTAGCAACGACCTTGTTCCTCTCCGCCTCATACTGTCTTTGGGTGTTGTCCATATTGATGCTCAAGTTTAGAGCCACATTCACCAAGGCTGTCATCAATTTCATGGCTGACAAAGGCAAAATTAGTCGGATACATGTCTGAAGGAAGAAAAGGCTTTTGAACAGTAACAGCAAGCAGACAGGGATGAATGTGGCTTAAAACTGACCTGCTAGTGTGCTTGTGTGTCTAAAGGCCCTGACCTGTGAGTCAGACAGGCCGGTGAGCAGCGAGATTACTGTGTCCATCATATACTCGTCGTAGATGATGCTGTACTGACACTGACGCACCAGAACTGCGATGAAGTCACAGAAGCTTATCCTGAATTTCTTCCACTGTGGTCCTGACAGAGTTAATGGATAGTCGCCGCTGTCCTGTTTGATCACAGCAGAGAGGTAATCAAATTCAGGGCAGGAGGATCACATTTGTTTCATACAGTTGATTCCCCTTAATTAACTTCCACATTAAAAACATCTCCCATGCTTATATGAGATTACCGCACATGTTAACGGTTACACTTCTATTTTAAATGTATATATCAAAAAAAAAAAAAAAAGCCTGCATCACCTCATCAAACTCCTCAGTCATTTTTCTGATGATTTCGGAGTTCTGCATATGTCTGAACATCTCTGCACTCACAGCACCTGAGGAATCACACAATGGAAGCAAAGTTTACAATATGAACTTGCTTTTCGACTCCAAATCTGCTAGATATTCAGATGCATTATGAAATATACTTGCCTTTACAGCCGGAGCACTGAATAAAAAAGTTGATTAAGTCCAAGAGAGCGATGTCCCGTTCCTGTTTGTATGCCTCAATCCAGTCATCAACGACAGACTGAAAAAAAAACACAAGTATAACAGTTAGAAGATGATTAGATGAAATTACAACACATGATCTGATCTCTTTACCACTAGTCTGTACTCACCTGTGTGGCACTCTTTCCCGCTTTAATCACCTCGAACAGGGTCATATTCTCCATTCCGTTCTCCTGATGATGGCCATTCACCCAGCCAGCATTAGAGACCCTCCCAGCTCCCCCACCCTTGGTTTTGTCCCCAAGTGCCTTCTTCCCCTTTCTGGTAGCCTGTTGGGGAGAAAGATGTGAAAGATGGAAGATGAAAATATGGTATTGTGTTATCATATCTCTGAGGACGGAACACATGCACTAAATGTGTTTGGGGACTCACTTAATAGCTTATAAGGGAATTAAAGATGTGTCACAGTGAGGGAGTCAACTACATTACAGATGTTTGATAAAGACGGGGATGGGGTTTTGACTTATTTTCTCTTTTGACACAAGGTTTAAAAACATACCTGGCCCTTTCCTGTCTTTGCATTTTTGCCATCAGGATCCTCAAGGTCAGTATCTGAAGACAAGTGAGATTCTGCCTCTCTGTGCACAACACACAAAGCCATTACAAGTGCGAACCGGACAACAAAAATAACTTTTAAGTTTTAAGGGATAACATGACAGCATGTAAACATGCATACAAACTTAAAGACATATTCAATTTAAAACAGTTTTCATTTTTGTGATGCATTACTTACTGAGGAAATGGAAACTCTGTGTGCAAATCCTGCGCTGCTATCATTTCTCTGACATTTTCTGGATCTGGATCTGGAGTAGTTCTACTGCTTTGGACCCCAAGCAATAGGGTATGCTTTTAGCTGCACCTGGAAAATAAGACAAAACAGAAGAGCTTGTTGATGAACAACAACAGTGACACTTGTTGCAATTTCTCAAAAATGACTCAGAAAAAGTTATACAAGAACTTAAACTCAAGACCAAGGATGAGACCAAATAACAATATGGAAATAACTCATATTACTTCCTCTTGCTACACATTATTAATATTGTGGTGTCATATTATTAATTAATTTTTAAACATGCAGGATTTTACAGCCAATTTCACTAAACAGTCACTACTTCGTTACACATATCTAGAGGGGCACTAAGCTACCATTCAATGCACCTTTGTGTAAAATGTTACATCTGAGTTTTCAAATTCTGCAAAACTGACACTACGATACAGTGAATACTTAATTAAATAAATTAAAATAATCACATAAATGAATTGAAGAACATCATAATGATTTAATTTATTTTTGACTTCTGAATAACAGCAAGTTATTTATCAAATAAAACTACCAAATATGTGAATGCATTATGTAGAGATTTTTGTGTAGTTTATGAATATTTAACACCCTTTAATATTATTGCTAATTAAACAGCCTTGGTTTAATGACTGCTGCTAGGAGAAAATAAGCAATCTGAAGATACTGGTTTGGATTCTGGTAAAAAATAAGATTAGAACTATCAGAATTGGCAACTCAAGTCCAAAACAACATGGTGTAACAAGCCTGAAATGAAGTTCAGCTACCAGGTTTGGATTGGTTGTACAAAGTAGGAAAAGGACAAGAATATTCAGCACTGATTTTTTAACACTGGTATGGCATATTCAAAGAAGCACAGCTTTGTATTACAACCTGCAACACCATGGGAGAATTTGCAGCTGGACAGTGAAATTTCATATCATGACTATTCTAAAATAACATCTTTTATTACTCCTTTCAATTGTGAAATACTATACAAAGAGGGATAATTAAAGGGGATGGAAAAAGAATTGCTTTGGGATAAACTATTAATATTTTTATACAGTGTAGTTTTTAAACTTGGCAGTCACAGGCACCTAATGTGTAATTCCCCCTACACTGTTACATCTGTATTGACCTTCTGCACACAAATTGTGATGAGCAAAATAAGTAGCTCATTATTATACCGGTCATTTAGCCTTCCTCAGGTATCAGCACGGAATTAACAACTTAGTGTCAATTAACTGGCACAGATGTTTTAATGACAGCAAGCATAGAGCTGTAAGACTGACAAGATTGTTACTTTTTCTGAGCACAGATAAGTTGATTTAGATTAATTCAAAATAAACAGTATTCTCTTGCAATTATGGGAAAGAATCTTATA
This sequence comes from Acanthurus leucopareius, assembly GCA_029814765.1. NCBI lineage: Eukaryota > Metazoa > Chordata > Actinopteri > Acanthuriformes > Acanthuridae > Acanthurus > Acanthurus leucopareius. Next base: position 8,672,343 of record JAQMCX010000012.1, on the reverse strand, counting down.
TTATTATGATTATTCGTAGTTAAGTTGAAGCCTGCAATTTTCACTTGTGTGTGAATACACGTAGAAAATACACAACAGTGTAAATACGTGCACAGTTCGAGGTTATATTGACTGCATAACTGGACTGTTATGTTAACTGTGAAATAGAAATAATCAAGTAATAAGCTAAAAAAGGAATGCATGTTTCATTGCTTCCCTAGTTTATCAGTGGCTTATGTAGGTATTTTAGGAAAAGTTAAGCAATTGGGGTGTGTGTGTGTGTGTGTGTGTGTTACTTGTACATTCTGAGGGCAATACCAACATGCAATGTAAACATAGCATGGTTGCTCTAGCTTCGGACTCCAGGAACCATAAATGGTAATGTAAGCTATACTGGGTTTGAGTACCGCACTATCAACGCTCGTTACTTTTTTGGACATTCAATAGCTATTGCTCAAATATCTATTTATATCAGGTCGTTTTGATTGCGAACTCTGACGTAACTTGACTCTGTAACAAGTTGATCCGCAAACAATTCTGACACGCGCAGTTGTATACTTCCGAACTACAAATGCAACTGCAGATGTTTCCGAAGGTGCTGATTCCTATCCACTCTCATATCCTCCTGACGTGCCGTCATTGCTACGACGGCCAAGCAGCTCTCTGGCTAATGCGAGATAATCTAACTGATTTGTGACATGTTAGCCGAGACATTATCTTATTAGCAACCTTTTAACACCGTCCTCGACTGCTTATTCGTGTCGAGCTACGAACGTTTGGATTAGGCTTCAGTTTAGGATTTTAGCTAGCTCGGCTAGCATTACCATTAGCTATAGCTTGCTAACGAGACCACTAGTTCCTTAGCACCATTTAGAAGGTTAGGTCACCATATTTAACCACGTTAATTCAGATGTGTTCCGTAAAAGTCACATTTCTATTTTGATGACTCCCGTTGACACAAGTGACAAATGCCTCGCCAGCAATTCAGCACAGCAGCATCAATGACAAACTCCCTGGATGATAACGTTATGCTATCCGCCATTTTAACGTTACAACTTACCTCGTATTAACGTTGAATCAAAGACAGACTGAAACCAAATAACCCAAACGTTGCGGACTTTTCAAAGGGGGATTTTCCGTCAATTCGCTGCACAAACTGTCATTTTCCAGATCTCAAAAAGAATCGCTTCATATGCTAGCTAACGTTGGTAAGCGGCTTGGTGGCTAACATAGCAAGGCAGTTTGTATTTTCGTTGTTATGCACGCAGCACACACACACCACCTGTCGGTGGCTTTGTGAATTACTGGTAAGAGGGGTCATGTCGTGTCTGTAAGAGCTAACAAGCAACTTCTTACTTCTCTCCTGTGTGATCTCAGCCTGAGCCTGGAGAGATACTTACTACCCAGATTGTATATGTAGTCAGTATTTACAAATGTATTTTTATATCGAACACAAAACGCATAAACGTGAAATTAAAAGATCAAAATTAGATTAGATGGAGACCTGTAACTTATAGTAAGATGACCATTGTAACTCAAAACATGACTCTTCATTTCAATTTAACAAGCATTAATCTGTGTTAGCCCACTTTATGTGTTTGCTCAACTTGCTGGTGAGACTACTATGTTTTGTAATCTGGATTAATTAAAAGTGATATTTATCATATAAATTGTTATTGTACACTCACAAAACATAAGTAACTTTTTTTTTCCTTTCTGTTTTTTTTTTTTTTTAACGGTTTTTAGGTTCTTCGCACTGTTTTTAGACATAACTTGTTGGACAAGAGGAATGCATACTCTCCTGGGATATCCGTACCTTTTAACTACAGCAAAATAAATATACATTATACAAAATATAAGTTTGCTTTTGGTAACATCTAAACATTCCAAACACTTCCATCAGTTTGATAATGTTAATAGTGTGAGTAAATGTTTGAGCATGATAGAAAAACATCCAGCTATGCGCACACACATACATACATAGATAGATAGATAGATAGATAGATAGATAGATCACATGCATATATGTTTGTGTGTGTGTATATACACACACACAATCTATCACATCCAGCTATCTGTCTATCTATCTATCAATATCTAATTATATGTCAGTCTAATGTCTTAATTTACATAAAATCTCTCTTTCTTTCTCTATAAATCACCCTTACAAAGTTGTTAGACTCTGTTAGAGAGTATTTAAAATGTAATTTAGCTGGTGTTGTGTTAACTAAATATATAGTTCTAAAATTATTTCATTAAATAACCAAAAATTAATTGTCACAGGATCTCTTGGTAGAGCGTAATTCATCTACCATTTTTAGTCTGCTGTTTACACTTTTCCAGGTGGGTATGATGAATGCACAGAGATTAAGAGAAACTGGGGCAGACTGGGGCCCAAACCAATGCTGTTGTACCATAACCCTTAAGAGGGATTAATCCTGCCAAACAGCTCTGAAATGATTTGCTGTTTCTTGCTGTAAAACCTTGTCCAAAAGTTACTTGTACAAATTCAAGTCAAAACACTCAAAAAGGGAAAGTATTTTGGATGAAAAAACTTCTCTTCACACCCTCTGTTCGACAGCTTTAACATTTTATTGTTCCATTAATCATATCTTACAGGTTTTGTAAGCAGTACCAACTTGAAAAGCCACCAACTGTTAGTAATAATGACTAATGCTATAATCCATGTCATCTCTTTTTTTTTCTTAATATCAAAATGTGGGTGTACAGTATCTTACATTCAAAGCCCAAACTTTAAAGGGTAGTGTAAGATGTGATGGAAACAAATGTGATGTGACTGAGTGTCACATGTGAAAAGGAGAGAAAAGTCTAAAGTTCTGACAGGCCACACTCGAATAGGGTTTGATTTTCAGCTGGAGAGGCTTCATCTACAGGAACTCATTGATGAAACTGTTTACTGTCCCTTCAGGTGTCTCTTCCACAGGCTGCCCCAGGCAAAAAGGAGGCACCACAAGGAGATCGGGATCCTTGATCTCAAGGTCAACTTCCATATTGCTATGAGAAAATGATTCCAAAATTACATGGACAGTTCTTATAAACTCTGATGCCAATTTATGCTAGAAAGCTGCACACATATCCCTGGAGTCTGAATAAAACCACCCACCTGGTTAAGACTGCTGTGGACTCCAGAAAGAAAAATGTTGAAATAGGCACGCAGCCCATGGTTATAGATGAGGAATATCCCCCTTTAAAGGTAAAAGACAAAAAACACTTATGTAATAATGGATGCCATCACAATTTTATAACTGTTTCACAATAAAAAACATATGTACAGTTTTATTGCACTTCTTCTCACCTTTCTGGCCTGTTAATAATCCTGTCCATATATTGAGTTTTAATCCTTCCCCTTCAATGGTTCGACTCCCACTGGTAATTTGACCATGATATTTTGCATCATCAGGAATATCCAAAGGGTTCATAGAGCACTGCAGTGTTTTTTTCTCACAGCTCTGGTTTTTGCTGTCAATCTCGTAAAATATACCCTGTCACAAGTTGATAGAAACTTAGATGTCAAGGTGCAAATAAGCATCAGGTGAACAGTGAAGCTTTTTCTAAAGAAGAAAAAACAGTTACCTCATCAAAAAACATCAGTAGATCCAAAGCTATTGATGTGTTTGTGGGGTAGCTCTCGTTTGATCTGAACCGTAGTTTCTTGCTCATTGAATCAAACGTGAATGCGCCAAGTGCTTTTACTTCGCCCCTCATATTCATCTGGTTTCATTCAACAGCATCCATTCAGAAGGAAACAAGGTTTAATGCTATGATTTTATAAACCAACAAGTACAGGAAGATTGGTCTCAAAAGATAAATTTTAAAAGAACTCACCACAGTCATGAATCCTGTCATATTTGGTGGATCTGAAAGGCAGCGTATACTTAGACATTGGACACATTTTAAACCAAAAAGAAGTTTGACTTTTGTGTTCTGTGATAAATGGACGTTCACAACAGTCAAGTCAAAATCGAGTAACAAAAAGAATCAAAAAGACAGAAATGCAAAAATCTTACGACATGGCTGATGGTGTTCTGCATGGCTGGTGGAAGTCAAGCACATGAAGACGAAGAGCCCGACAACTGCGTACATTCTTCTGATCCAGAGAGAGTCACACAATAAACACGGAGAAGGCAGAACAACCCAGTGCATCCACTGTTCAGTGAAGTTACTGCTGCTTTTATAGAGATGAATTCCTATTCGGGAAGTGTTACATCACAAGACCTCTTGGACGCTGGACTCAAAACATCAAGCTGGATAAATAATCTGCTCTTTTCTTGGCCAGTTTGAGCCCAATTGTTTATTTTGAGATTACGCAAGTGTCCTCAGATGTTTTTGAGACCTGCTTTTTTTTTTTGCTTGACCCCACAGAGATAAATTAGTCTCTTTTAAAAGTGTCTCAAGTGTAATCACGGGAAATAATATTGAGAATATATTCTATATAAAATATATACTGTAGAAGTACTGTATACTGTAAAAGTGGACTCCATTTTAAGGGTGGAAACAACCATGAAACAGTTCCTTTCTTATTTACAATTAGTTGTAGCTGATCTGAATACAAGATGGCTGCAGGTCCCTTAAAAACACTGAACTTTTATGACTTCCATGTGGGAATTAAATTTTGATTTAAAATTTCCCACATTTTACTTGGATCTCCAATCAGTGTTGATGCTAAATGTAGTCAGTTGAAGCAGTACATTTCTTAACACATCGTATATTTACCAAGAGAGCTGAGTTCTGTAACTCAACACTGAGTTATGAGAAAGACAAGAAAAGTAATTTTTTTTTTTAGCTGTGTAAACCCTGGATATGCAAGTTGACATAGCCCACAGAGAACAGATTTTTGCAGAGGGACTCAGATTTCTCTGTTAGTAAAGCACTACACTTACCATCAACACTGATTGGACATCCACATGAAAAAAGGAGAATTTGAATTTTGATTCATGAGGTCCTGAAGATGAACATTTCATTTCATTGCATGTAACTTTCCTTTTTCTCAGAAGTGGCCGATTGTTTTTGGGATGGAACCAAATCCAATAGTTTAATTTAATGTGTCGTTCAATAAATGGTCCCTGTTCAGCCTCTGGTTTAAAGAATAAAATAAATGACAGAACTGTTCAAGCTCTGTTCAAACTTTGCTACATGTCAACTTAAACTTTCCTGCATGATTTGACTTAAAAATCAGTCTTCGGTGTATTTGCAAATGATCTTAAAGGTTTTAAAACTAAAAAGAAGCGCAAATATAATGCTTTGTGTTGACCAAATTCTTACCTTTGTTATTCAAACGTCCAAGAATGTATTGATGAGAACAGTTATGTGTATGAATGATGCCTCAAATTTTAACAGTGAATCCACACATTAAAAAAAACCCAGTATAAAGCTGTGCAGTACTCTGAAGACTCTTGGCCAGCAGTGAATAAGGCCAGTCTCCTGGAACATTTCGCCCTTTCTCTTAAAGTCATCCAAACTAAATAGAAAGTCTGGTTTGTTTATACCAGGTCAACTGCACAAACCAGGCCAGAAATGTGTTGTTGTCACAACCACACTTTTTGCAGCTGTACTCAACTCAGCTGTGCTTCTGCACATCAAAATGTCCCTATTGTGTCAGTGCTTTCAAGCGGACAACTCAGTGCTCTCTGTCAGACAGTTGGGAAACAGCAGTAACTTGTATATCTTGTGTTGTGCTGTGCTGCATCTCTGTTGGCCCCTCATAGCCTGTAGGTAAGCAGAGTCTTCACTGGAAAGAGGTGGCATTTAACAAATATTGATGAACTATGTAACGGAAGAAAAAATAAGTTTCCAATACACTAAATGTGTCTGTTAGGATGAAATATGTATGTAAACATAGCAATAATTTACGAAAGTAATTCGATTAACCTGTATAAACAATTATGTGTTTCTCTCATTAATCATTTTTACCCATCTGTTTGAGCTTTTTGATGTGAGCAAATGGTGCAAACTTATTTCAGTAATGAACACGTGATACCTCATTTACCATAATCAGGGTTGAAAAGAGAATTGGGCCTCACAGCTCAGCATTAGATCTCGTTTATTGAAGAAGTCTCAAATGGGAAGGAAATGCATAACAAAACTGAACATCTTGCTTGAAAACCAACATGAATGATACTAAAATTAGACTTCAGAGAGTGCAGATCACTAGGGAATTTTAGCATTACTGTGCACAAGAAAGGGACTATAAAGCCAAAGAGGTAATGAAAATGAGGGAATCCCTCTTCATTAGGTGCTCCTTCCTCTTCAGTTAACCACCATTTGTGACAAATCAACAAGCGCTGACATTTTCATTTTCTGAGAGGAAGTTTGCTTGTTGATGAACTGATACTCACCCACTGACCCACAGTTTATTATCCAATAGTTTGCTTAAGTTCTTGTTTCCTAATGTAAAATATACATTGATATGTCTTTTTGGTACATTTTATAATGGCAACATCAAACAGTACAACAACTTAATTTATGAGTCAGACTTAATTTATTCTAAAAAAAAAAAAAATACTGTAGATGACATGAACAAAAGAGAGTTCAGTTGGCAAAGGACAAACATAGTACGAGGAGCATAAAGCCCAGGTATGGAGGAGGCTAGGGTCACACACTGAACTTTGGCAAAGGGGACCCAGTTTTATTTTCCACAAGAAACCAAAAGTCAATGTTGATTGCCTTAAGGAATTATTTAAAAACTATGATCTTTTACCTGCCCAAGTAATTTGGTGCCCAAACCGAACCAAACTAAAACTGAAATGTTTTCCAGTGAGTTTGATTTTGAAAGCCAAACCAGGTCTGGAAAAATTAATTATTGCTAGACCAATGAACTAATGTATTTTTTTACATATAGACATGACAAAACGTGCCATGGTGGGCCTATTATACACAAAAACTGGATTACAGGATCTTGAATATCTTGACAACTAGCAAGACTTTATATATGAAAGCGTAAGTGTGCTGATGCCTTGTGACAGTCAATGATCGTCTAACTTTTTCACATAACTCATTACGTATAGTGGCATCAGTGTGAGAATAAAAGAAATAGCCGTTATCCATTAGATAGATATAATGGATTTTTATTAAACAAGCTGAGATATAGTCTTAGAAATCATTATGTATTTTAAGTTTTGAATTAGATGTTCTTATCTGATCAAAATCCCAAATCTGTATTTCTTGGATTTCCATTGAGAGCACAGATTGAAATAGGAATCATCATCATCATCATCATCATCATCATCATCATCATCATCATCAGCATCATCATCATCATCATCATCATCATCAATCATTCATCTGTGGTGAAAGCTTATATGTTATCTTTGTGGAGTGAACCACCACCTTGAAAGTAATTCAGTGGGTCACAGGCCTGGTTTGAAGTGCCATATAGGATGGACTTGTAACATGCAAGATTGACTTGTATGGAATGTACTTAAAAAAAAAAATTCTATATATAGAGATTAACAGGAGGCCTAAAACTGATACTTGTGGGACTCCTTGATCAGCCAATTGAAGGCTTGATTTAAAGCAACTGACTGAACTCTACCAGAAAGATCTGATATAAACCATCATATAAATAGACTACTACATAACTGCTTTGCATTTCCATTCCTAAGTTCTAGTTACTGTAATGTCACCCCTGGCCCCTCTTTTCTTTCATTCTCATCTGATAACTAGACATTTGAGGTTGTTAAGAATGTTTGAAAAGATTGATCAAATGAGATTTTAAATAATAATATTCAATAGAGCTCCTATAAACATGGTATGCCAGTGCTCTTTCATAGCAACAGTGTTAAAAAAAAACTCACTTTTATACACTGATTGTAACAAAACCAAGATAACTGTATTTATCAGGAGTAATACTATGTGATGTGGGTTAATTGAATGAGTTGCACCATAAATACCTTGGGAGTTATATAGTGTAAAGTTATGCTGAGTTATGAGTTATGCTGAGTTGTACAGTGTAAAGTAGGGTAACTGTAACCATAGATGGGGAAAGAAAGTACATCAGATACAGAACAGTTTATAGTCTATAGGTGCAAACAGAGTGAACTTTGAACCCTCTTACTGTAGCAGTGGCAACGTATAGCTTCAGCTGTGCAGTGGCATGTTGTAACAAAACATCTAACTTTCCTGCTGCCAACCATATCCTGACACTGATATGCAAAAGTGAAATTTCCACACCACAAAGAGGTAGGCTGAAACTACAAGTTGTTTAATGTTTCTTTTGAAGAGACATTTTATTTAGGGCATATTTTGGATATTTAGGAACTAATTTTTCTTAGGCCAGTTTCAGAGGAATTTTTACAAAAAACCTTATCACTCCCCGGCAGATATGCAATCAGGAAAATTACATTGTGAGGTTGTCTTTGGTATACCTTAAAAATCGGGAGAAATAACCATGTTCTTTTTACAACCCTGCACTAGGGTTGGTTTTATTCTGACAATGTGAGCTGCTACTACTGGTCCCATCAGATTATTTAACAACCAGGTGTGTTCAGTGACACTCCTACATCGAATAGACTCCTTCCCTGGGTAATATTTTTACTCTGTAATTTACTCTGTGGACACATTTAGGGGATAGTATGTGTGGCCCTGTGTAGACCACATGTAGATTATTACACTCAAATAAGATTATTCGTATTTATTGGGCCATATTCCTAAAGTTAGATCACTTAAATCTATGACATCCTAATGCTGGATTGTAACAATACTACTAAATATCGAGTGAAGTGAAACAGAGGAGTAATCAGAGATGTTTCTCTGTCCAGATTGTTAAGTGTAGTGTTGTTGAAGTGCATCAGTAGCCTTGTATTTTGTTAAAAAGACATGGCAGCAATAGTACTGTACAAATTTCCAGCTAAAGAGCTCATCGGTCAATCCATGAAAGCTCTAATCACTTCAGTATTTAGTTTAATTTCCAGTATGATAAAAGAACATCCCCCAGTTATAATTCCTTTGAGTGGTGGGTGGCTTCCCCTTTTCTAGGCATTAGATTAATGATTGCTTAGGAATTTACCTCCGAAGAATTATCAACCCCTATATGGTTGTGCAATTTGTGGAAGAGAGAGCTGTTCCCTCAGCCATGAGGAAAACCAAAACTACAGTATATACTTTCAATAACACTTTCAATTATACTACCGAGATTTCTGTAAAGGAAGAGGGAAGGATCAGACTACATTAAAAATTTACCATTTTAAAGCTGCACTTAGAGATGCCACTGAAGGCTGTATAGAAACCAACAGTCAATGCACTGTGAATGGCATGTCAAAGTTATTACACTGTGCATCTTTGATGATTTTCATTTTTCTTGAGCATTTATGATACGTCAATAAGGAAAGCCTTGACACAAATACACTACTTATAAATTATTATTATTATTATTATTATTATTATTATTATTATTTATAATAATCCAAAACATTATTGTCAATATTATTATAATTAATAATAATAATATAGCTCTTTAGAAGACAAGAAAAAATGCAAATGGAAAAATCTATGGGCAAATAAAGGTATTAGAAACAAGTTTCAAATCTGTTTGGTCCCCCTCTATTTCTCCGTGGCTTAAGGAAACCATGTTTTCTATTAGACTGGAGAAAATCAAATACACACTGAGAGAATCAACGGAAAATTTCTCTCATAAATAGCAACCTTGTATTTTCTTTACAGAACTGCAGGTGTTGCCTGGATGACACTTATCTGCTATTATTCACCCCTTTTTTAATGTTAACAATTTGGTTGCACACCGGTCAGGTTGAGACAAGGTGTGGTGGGTGCCAGTGTGAGGCTGCAAATGTGTGTTTGTCTATTTTCTGTAACTCACAGTGGATGAATTTGTTATTCCTTCTCATTTTATTCGTATGTCTTCTTAGATTTTTCCTTCATGTTATTGTACTTGTTATGTTGTATGTGTTTTGTTATTCCTTTTGCATATTTTAAAAATGAGAATTGTATTTCATATGTCCATGTTCAATTGTATTTTTTTCAATAAAAAAAGAAATAAAAGAAAAAGAAAAAATATTTGGTAAGATGAAATTTAAGTAATCTAAAGATAAGATAAGATAAGATAAGAGCTCCAATGAAAGTATCTAAAAAGATGACAAAGGCTCTAACCACTTTAGTTTCAAGAAGTAAGAAGATTAAAACAAGTGGGATATGGTGGAAAGAAATATTAGTAAATGGAGAGTAAATTATAGAGGCATAAAAATTGAGCCATTATCTGGAATATGGTCAAATATGCATTTCCAATAATGACTGTCCTGAATTTAGGGGTCTTTTTTTCGTGCGTTTAACTGAAACCGTGTCCGTAATTACTCATCAACATCATGAGACTCCTGAGAGATTCCCTAAAGAAGCACAGTCATGACTCAACTTCAGTGCCTCAGAGTGAGTTTCAGACCCTAAAAGTTTTTACCAGTTTGTCACTCTCATTACCAAAGTTAATTTATTATATGGTAAAACTTTGTAGATATTAAGTGGTTTATTTATTTAATCAATTGGAACAGTGCAAATTAATACACGCTGCTGTTACTGTACCAGAGAATGTCACAATTAAAAAGAATATAAACTGATGCAGGTAAAACTAGATATTCGTAAACAGAACAATAACAAAAGAGACATAACTCATACTGATGGAGATTTGCCCATTTTCTTTCTGTCCTGTGTGTCTAACTGTGCTCACACATACATGTAAGTAGATGTAAATATTCTAATAAAAAGGTGATGCATCTTGAATTTGCAACCATACTCTATACTTAAATTCACAAGGGCATAATCACACAATTTAAGTAGAATCTGTATATTATATGTTTGAAAAATCCTTTCAAATATTTCTTCTTATAGACTAGAGAGCCCTAAACATTTTTTAGTGCTCCTGAAATTCCATTTCCCACAAAGAGAGAGAGAAAGGAGAGCAAATCCCAGCATCGTATTTTGTTTCGTATTAGAGCTTACTCATTTCTTCCTGAATCACAAAATTTAACCACAAGATACTGAGAGAGAGTAAGAAAGAGAGAGAGAGAGAAAGAGAGAGAGAGAGAAATAAAAAGAAAAAAAAATCCCGACTTCCCTGAAACCGAAAGTAAGATCATGACAAATATATAAACTGTACATGGGCCTCACTATAGCATGAAACTGTCTTGCTCCTGCTTCACTGGACTTCGCTGTTCACTGCTTTTCCAAGGTAAGCCCATTTTAAAAGACATACATCTTGAGGTATGGGGGAGATGATGTGGGCTTTAAGCTTGTAATATGAAAAAAGAAAACAAAAAACAAAAATTGCTGCATTCATTTATATAGACAGATTTTTAACTTGTATGTAACTTGTAGAACTATGTGAGCACATGTGAAAAACAAAACAGTCAGATAGAGAGGCAGAGTGGACACTGTTTTTATTTACGGGCATATAAATTGATTTTTTTTTTAATATGTTTTAATGTCTTAGAGACATTTTTTTCTCCATCATAATTAAGATAGAGGCTTGTCAAACAGCTTTAATGTTTTTGTTGGCTTGATAACATGTTATTTATAATCAGTTTAGCTCCAATAACTATTCTGTTGTTTGAGTACAACTTTTGTAAATTTATTTTTGGGACACTTCATTAGAAAAATAGTGTCATGATTCATCAGAAACACAGTGACTCACCAAAAAGACACTGACAACACATGATGCAACCAGATAAAAATATCCAAAACAAAAAGGAGGATTTGCTTCTCTTTTTTTACAGATTAATCTAAACAGAGCAACTGAACACAAAAGAAAATATAAATTAACAATACTCTTCTAAATGTGCTACCCAACTACCTGCAACTGGTCAGCAGTGATATTGTGTGCTAGCAAAGTCTGTAATTACTAGTGTGGTGATTGATATTTGGGACCTTTCAATGACATTTTAGGATACAAGGCCACAAAAAAAGGAGACATTATTGAGAAATTACGCATTTCACACGGAAACTATCTAAAGGAGTTAAAACACTTCTAGTTACATGCTTGAGAAACCAAAGCAACTGTAGCATGTCGGGTTACATACAAAAAGAGAGCTTGCATGTACATGCCTTGTGTTGAGAATTGGAGGACGTTAGGTGGAATTTCTTTCAGAAATATTAATGAACTTTCTTTGTAACACCAAAAATAAAAAATAACTGTCAAGTTCCCTTAAAGAGGTCAAGGGTCTTGAACTGATTGGTTGCATTTCTTAGCCAGGTTATAGCTGAAAAGCAGCTAAGCATATAATTGCTCTGACAGTGCTGATTAAAAAATGGATGACGTATAACCCGTTACTTTACTTATGTCTCTGATTCAGATGGCTGTTTGGTGGCAGGCTCTCATTCTCCTATGCTGGATACTGAACTGTGTGGAGTCCTTTTCTCCATCCACCCATCCAGTTCTCCAGAGGCATAAATATAACAATTCCTTTCGTCTTACAAGATCCACACGAACCCGTGTCCAGCAGGTGCAAGAGAAATATGTGAGTACCGAAAACTACTCTGTATGATCTGACTGGACAGCTTATCACTGCAAGTTGTTGGTGTGAGCTTGACCTAAGTACTAATCTTTTATTATTATCATGTGTACTTTAATAGAAGGAGCAGCAGTTAGGAAACAGACATTTTGAGGACAGAAGTCGGCAGTTGAAGGACCTGCCATTGCTTTCTACAGATTTCTACAGCTGGCTACATCTGACGGTTAGTATCTGTTTTAATGTTGCAAAACAAGTCCATAGAAAACCACTCTGACTGTTTTTCTGCAAAATGCATTCTCAAAATTTTCAGAGAATTTCTTCCATTGTTTTGATTTTTCAAAAACATTTTTTTTCCTTTATGGGATTAAAAGAGAAAACCTGATGACAATGTCAGAAAGTCTACTCTTGCAGAATGTAAATCTTGTAAAAATTTGAGTGGAATTCCCCTTTTAGAACTTGAAGCTCAGAGAGGGGGTTGTGCAACATTTTGGTTATGTAATCATGTGGTTGACTGTTGTGTGTTCAGGACTGGGAACGACTGCATGCTGCTTTCTCGGACATGCAAGCCTACTGGAATATGCTGGAGTGGAAGAGAAAACAACTGGAGAAGGAGGAGAGAGACCACATGGTGGGACAGGGGGTCCAAAACACTTTACCTCAGAACATCAAGCACATTCAGCTGGACCTGAGAGACCTGATGAGCCAAGTCAGCAGTCAGGTACCCACTGTCTTACTGAAATCCACCCACGTTATGTCATTCTTTTACCCCACGCACAGATCTTGAAGGAAGTAACACAGATGTCTCACAAAAATTCCTCTGCTTTCTTCTTTAGATGAGTTACATACAGAACTCTTTGATGAAGCCGTCCTCTCCTACAGTACGAGCTCGCTTAAACCCAGAAACCAGCTCTAAAACAGTATGGGACAGCCGAGTGGAGGGTTACATCATTCTGAGGGACCTAGACCTTTACCTCACCAAGCTGGCAAGAGACTTTCTCCTGCTGGCTTCAAAAACACACACAATTCAATAATGAAAAAGGGCACTGACAACACACAAATGCACACAAACAGGCAAAAGAAGAAAAAAGGACAGAAAATTGGAATAATTGTGATAACTTTATAATTGCTTTGATGATGTTGTCAATACTTCACATGAAGCTGTCATTTTATTTTTTTTTACATGTTTTACTATATATTTATTGGGTTTCTTGGGTATTTCCCAAAGTCTCTGTATCACTTTAACTATAACTCAGTAGGAGGTTGCCAGAGCAGAGCAGAGCACGTCCCAGCATCCTGTTTTTCCCCCAAGCCTCCAGTCTGAGGGACTTTCCAAAGATATATTTTTGCTATTTATTATTGTATTTATTAACATGATATTTATTTCAAGGTTACTTTTTTTATTGTTCTTACAATACAGATAAATGTTTTACATTGGAAGAAATTTTATATGTGAAATAATTAAATATATCCGTATGATTTGTTTGACTGAAAATAAAGAGATAAAGCATTTTAGAACAATGATGACTTCATTTTCTAATCTCCAAAAATATTAACAGTAATTATTACAACATTGAAGACATTCTTTTAATAGTGATGATGTATATGACTTAATAATTGATCTTCCTTCTGTGAGCTGTTTTTGCTTTTGGTATCATCCTCTTGACTTTAGACTAACAAATAATTTCTGAGTGGCAATCCTTCAGTTAGCTATAAGGATTACTGTATGTCTGGAGGCTGTTTCCTGTTTCTTCATGTTGTGTTGATCTGAGGGGCGGTCTGCAGAGGGAAATCAGATTGAACACAATCAGCCGGTCAAAATGTTTTTCATTTACAAAAACCCCCCTCCCTCACTGCAGGCTTCACACATGACATTAGATCAGCCACTGACTCACCACGAGCAGATGTCCTCGCTTGCCTTTGGCCACCTTGAGCTCTGATCCCCTGACGAAATCAATGAATCCCTCCTTGCCTCGAGCGACAGAAAACCTAATACTGCACTCCATACATAAGGTGACAAACGAAGACAAGATAGGGAGATAAGCACTGCTGGATTGGCAGAAAACACCAAAAAGAAACAATTGGACGGGCCTCACCTGCCCGGGCAGATGTTGACGTAGTTGACTTTGCTTGCCATCATGGACAATTTTGTAACCACCTCAATCACATGGTCACATTGCAGCACCACATCGCCCTGAGGAGGACAAAGCTGCATTTAGAGTGGGTGCATGGTTGCACACTAGTAAACAGTCATGACTGCTGTGGCTTATCATACCTTCTGCTTGTTGTCCTCGTTGGGCATGTGCACGACAAACATCCCGTCACTGAGAGAGCTCACAGAGATACCTGTGTTAACAGAAAACCTGTTACTAAAGAACACACTCCAAATTAATCATCAGTAACATTTTAGCTTTTCAACATCTGTAACACTGTAATGATCAATCAGAAACTTAGGTAATAATTACTGAAAAGCTATGTCATCATCATCTCTTCAATCTGTTTTATTACAAATGGTTATCCCGTCTGTAAAAAATAAGCACACTGGACATAAACATCACTTGGTTGCCATGGATAAAAAAGTGCATGATTGTTAAAGGTCGAAGAAAAAAGATTTATTTTTTAAACTGTGAAATCTGTTAGGATTCTTTAGCAACAGAAGGACAAAGTAAACAGATATGAACTTAATATGTGAACATAATACATTTCTCAATACTGTCCTTCCTCCTCTCTTAGAGTTGGTTTTCACCTCTCAGTGCTGTGTAGTCAATCCGTTGTTTGATCTTGGTCCTGTCCACCAGCACGGCAAATGTGTTAGTGAGGAGCAGCTGTCGAGGTCGAGGCTTGAAACCTCTCCTGTCATACTTTATGACTGAAACACCATACTGAAAAGCACAGTGAGACACACTACAGTTAGGCAGCTGAAAGGTTTCGTAGCTTTTATAATCATCATAACTTTGAAAAGAAGATCAGCCCCACCTGCACTTTGTCATTGCCGAGGGTCTGAACCACTTTGAGATTGATTTGCTCACGTTCTATATAAAACAATGGGAGAGCCTCTGTAAATGTTATGTATTTTGAACATCTTCTGCATGGTGTTTAGTGTGCACAAAAGCATTGAATGCACGTGTCAACATGTACCCAGCCTGGAGTCCAAAAACAGCCTTCCCACACTTTGAGGGTAGCTGTCTTTCTGATCCTTGAAAATCTCACTGGCAATAACCTTCTGCTTCATCTAGAGACAAAAGAGACAAAAAAATCATGAAAGTTTAAAAAAATAGAAGCTTTAATAAAATAAATGTTAAATCATGCCCTCAGTAGTTAGTGTACCTGCTTCTTCCATTCAGGCTGGACCCTCCTGCAATACTTTATGACCATGTTTCTCATGTGCAGCCTCCGTAGGTGTTCTGAAGCCTATAGGGCATGGCGGAGTTGACGGTGAAGAATTTGAATAATTGGCTCTACAGATCCTTACTTGTATCCATTCTTTTATCTCTATTCAGTGCTGTCAGTCAGCAGAATGACTTTATGTGTATGTGCTGTTACCTCAACAAGGGAGGGAGGAGGTGTCGGCCAGCTTTTGTCCAAAACACTCCTGGGCAGGCTTTTACGTAGATTCTTGAGGAAGGAGTAGCGCACATGATCCAGGAAGTATGCATTCTCAGGGCAGTACTCCTCATGGCGGTAGATGAAGCCTTTTATGAACCTGGAGAAGAGACAAATGTGGGGCATGAAATTAAATATACATACAAAATGCAGTTGCAAGAATAAAAATACAGAAATAAACAGTGGAAAAAGTATCAATTAAGCACCTGCGAATTAATTCAGCAGCCTGACGACGTTTCTTTGCTCTCCTGCGTGCCTTCATCCCTCGCCATCCAGACTGGATCACTATTGCTATATGTACACATAGATGCATTTGTCAATGCCAAGAGAAGAGAACATCCCATGGATAGTATGACATACTGAGAGAAAATTCAGCTTAGGCCCAAGAGAACATGCAGCTAAAGTGAAATAGAGTGAATCTCTAGTTTCTGCCCCCTTGCAAAAAAAAAAAAAAAAAAAACCCTCAAACTTAAGTGAGACTGTTCTGTAGAGAAGAGGAAGGAAAATGTGAGGAAGTAAATAGTGAGAGGTTCTCTGACCTGCATGTCTGATGCGTTTGTATTTGGCTCTCTCTCTGTAGCCTCGCCATGATGTCTGCAAGGTCAAAGCTGGAGGACAACAAAGGAAAGAAAGTAACAAGGATTGAGGTGTTGAAGAGCTCCTGCTGATGTAAAGATTAGTGTAAGGTAATGTTTGACAGGGAGTCAGTCACCTCTTTTTTACACCACTGTTTACAATTCTTATCAGTTACTTACCTATCTCTGGCTTCTTTGCTTCTAGTGCATCCTCAGTGGTGAAGAGAGTTTTTGGGAAACGGATGAAAATTTTTGACCTGCAAAAAGTAGACAAAGAAAAATTTGTGATTATCATGAACGTACCAATTATTTAATGAACACCCATTTAGTGTGGGTGACACAGTAATCTGTTGTGGCTGCTGAGCTGTTTGGGAAGAATCTTTCTCACTCTATCCTCCCCCTGTCCCTCTGATAAAACATTACCTTCCCAGTTTGTACTCCTCTGCTTTGTAGCCAAGGTGGTTGACCAGTGTGGAGACACCATCTGCAAGTCTGCCATGCCAATTGGGCCATGTCTCAGGACACAGGGGCTTGTACCTGAGGCCATTTGTGCATAATTATAATGACAGAAGGCAGAAGACAGAATAAACAGAATGAACAGTTATTCAGGCTCTAAGTGTGTCAGAGAAAGAGCCGGTCACCTCTGCAGGAAGGCTTCAAAGCGACGTCGATAGGCAAAGCCAGCTCTCCTGACCCTCAGGTTTTCCATCAGGCCCAGGTACTTCACCTGGTGTCTGACCAGAACTTCATCAAACCTTCCTGCAGAGAGAAATCTTATTCGCTGGTAACAATACACCTGTGGCAAATGTTAAGGCACACATACGAGACTACAGCGTATCTCAGAGTCACATGACTTGGACTCAGTTTGATGAATGCAGATTTGACTTGAAAAAATATTAAAAATACTTGTGACTTAACTTTAACACCAATGACTTCTGACTTCACTGTAACTTCAGGCCTTTGATTTAAAAATCATTGATATCTCTCTCCAAATCCCAAGAATAAAAGCATGTTATTTAAAAAGCACACCATTTCCTGAACTGACAAATGAACAAAATATAAAAAAAGCTTTTTGTTGATAGTGGGTCGACACTTAGTTCCACACATCTACTTTGTGTGAACCAATCCAGCAGGGGGAATTAATTAAGAACTAATGATACTGAGCACCAGCTGGAAAAAAGTGATACAAAGATAATTTCGCTACAGAAATATGTGTTGGTAAATATTACATACAGAGAGCTTTATTTCTAACTTTCCTTGATTTGTATGTCTTTTTTTAGATTAGTGATAACCATTCTTTTGTTCTGATCATAATTCCTATGTTACTGCACTACAGTACAGTACAGTTCTACACTTCCGCATTCTCTTTTACATCAAACTGCTTTAGAAGACAAACTTTATTCCCTGGGGTGCTTTTATCCTGAGACATGTGAAGGAATTGTTCCGTTTTATTGAGGGCACTGAACCTTGAGAAAGACTGACTGAGCAGAATCATTTAAAAGAACAATTTAGTGAGTGAATGTTTCCAATACAAAGAGAAAAATAGATGAAGGGAGTAGGGTAAGCAATTACAGCAGTTTAACATTAACTTCAACAACAGTTGAGAATAACTGTCCTGTAATATACAACACATTTTTATTAAGAGATGTAAAAATGTACCCGGCTGTTTTGCATCATTGGGTTTGATGCAGCGTACGTAGGATGGCTCTTTAGACATGAGGATCTCCATTAGTTTCATCAGGCTGTTTTTAAACTGAGTGGCAGCCTAAAGGACAAACAAAAAATTTGAAACTCTGCAAAAAATATGTGAATATGTGTCTTAACTTGTTGTTCTTTGTAAAAGAGAGAAAGCAACTCTTGACTGAAAAAAAACCCAGTCCTTCCAGGGTGTTATATGTTAACCACAGACACACCTTTAATTCAAAATGAAAACAGCTAAGAGAAAAAATAGAATAATGAACTGAACCGAGGAGAGAATGTGAGTATGAAAGAGCGTGTGAGTGAGAGAGAGAGAGAAAGTGAGAGAAGGGAGAGAGAGAACATGATTCTCACCATCTCAGGACGTTTCTGGTCTATCACTTCCTCTCTGCGAAAGCAGTGTCTTAGGATCTGGTTGTCTGACTGGCACATGACCTGAACAGGGCAAAACCACAAAACCACATGTCAACACGTTTTTCCTCTTCACTCAGCAATGACAAGACACACAGAGGTTTTTAATGGCTTTGGCAAAACTCTATACTCTCTTTTTCATCATCCTCACCTCTTTCAGGTTCCTGTTCAGCAGATCATTGTTTTTGTCAAGGAACCCTGAATAAGATAAACAAATGAACAGCATTTTTTTTCAGCTTGTTTTTGGACATGTTTTAAAATAAACATCACTTCTTACAAGGACAAGAATGCATCAATAACAATAGTATGCTGGTTGATCTAGTGATCAATTTGACTTTACCATTGACATTGTAATTGACCTCTCCAGCATAATGCAGCAGTCTGAACTCCTCTCTGCTCATCACCCTACGAGTTTTTCCATTTGCCAACTTGTGACTGTAAGACATAAAAACACAAATGTAGATATACATAAATTCATAGGCTTGTTGATATCAAAAGCTGTAGTTAGAAGAGTCTTTGTTTTGTATGTAAAAATATTATCTGATATAAGATGATACTCACGTGACAAAATGGGGATGGCCGCCCAGTGTATCCTCCAATTTCTCTAGGAAGGAGACATCACAGGTCTCTCCAGGTCTCAGACACTCCTCATCCTGAAAAAATTCACACACCTTACTTTACCTTCTGTGACAGAGAGTAAACACAATACCATATACAGAGACAGACATAAAAAGTAGGCACTTTCATACCCACCAGAATGGAAATGATGCCTTTGTGCTTCTCCTCTATCAGGTCACAAATGATCTTGTTGTCAAAGTACTGTACCGTCTCCCACTGACATTAGATGGAAACATTTGGAGGAGAGAACAATGCTGTGTCAGTATGAAAATATAAATATTGATTAACACATACAGAATATAACTTCTGTGTTTTATAATTTATTCGTTTTCACTACCCAAACAACAAGGACTCACTGCTATTCCCTCTGTCTCATACTCTTCCTGCTCAGATCTCAGAGTGAGCTCAATGAACAGCTGCTGGAGCTTCTCATTGCAGTAGTTGATGCAGAACTGCTCAAAACTGTGGGCAGAAATATAAGAAATATGCATGCTGAAGTTACATGCAAAAGCTTTGTGTATTAGAGACCTCCACTAACAAAGAATTTGATTTATAGATTGTGTTACCAGGTGGGATAAGATTTGAAATGATATCTTACCTGTTGTGCTGCAGGACTTCAAAGCCATAGATATCTAGAAGCCCTATAACTGAGGAGCCCTTACTGCTGTGGGAGAGTTCATCCTACACAACATAAGAGGTACACACCATGCAATCAATGGTAAAAAAAACAACAACAGCCCTATAGCAACAGCCATAACATTTCCACTGCTGTCTTTGAGTTGCTATCAGAAGTATTATTGCACCTTCAAAGCCAGAGACTGGTTGATCTTCTCCACCAACCAAGAGAAAGTTCGACCATACACAGCTTTGGCCAAGGCATCACGTGCAGACACTGCCTGTTCATAATTTAGTGGGCTGATCATCTGTAACATAAATTTTAAGTACAAAAGAAAACAGTGAAGTACATTATACATGACAAACAACTGAACACATGAGGAACAAGGACAAAAAGATCTTCACCTCCTCTCCCTTGGCAGTGAGTTTCTTGTGAGTGAGTGCCTCCCTCAGGGCTGAGCCATCAACGCCCAGCAGCTGGAAAACAACAACACATCTGCACTCAGCTGTGCCTTCTTGCTAGTTTTTGGAAGTATCTGAACATACTGAGACACAAGTGGGACTGTTCTGACCTTTGTGAGACTGTTCGTCTGCGTCTCAGTGGTGATATAAGTTTCTCCTTCCTCACCTTCCCCAAACTGAGTGTTCCCCAGATGGAGGATGCTGGCGATGATATTCAGCAATTTCTGTTGGGAGTTAAGAAAACAGTTTGAAACAACCTCATGGATGAACTATCTGTTTTGTTTTGTTTTGTTTTTTTTAAACAAAGTTAACATCTGGACAGTCAGTGAAAAAATGAATAATCAGTATACAATAAAAAAATCTTTAAAAGGCCCTCCTATTTAAATCATCACAGCAAATACATGAGGCAGGATTGACACAATCAATGCAGGACTAAAACATCCAAACATTTTGATAATTATATCAAGAAGTTAAAATTACACAAAAAAATCACTAAGCATGCATTGCTGTTTAAACTGTACACATTATTTTTAACAGTATATTTTACTCATCACTTCTAAATATGTTCACAATGATAAGAAATGTAATATTTGGCCAGAGAAAAAACTGTAATGCAATTAATTTTTGTGGTGGAATACAATATTCCCTGTGTAATTTAAACTGTAAGATCATTGCTAGCCTTGTTTCTCGACTCTCCCATTTAAACTCCACTTTGATGTGGTAGATGTGGTGAACCAGGGAGCATGGGTGACAAACACAACAGTAAAGTCACTGCCTACATTCAGAGAAGTGATTGTTACTGACCTGCACTTCTTCCTCGGTGAAGCCAATAACAGACAGGGCCTTCATCACAACTTTCCAATTATTCTTGTCACTGACAGAGCTAAGTCTTGGGCAGTTCCCCTGAATAAGACAAATAAATGTTACAATGCAACTGATGGCGAAGTTGCATGAAACTCAGTTTGTTAATAAGTAGTTAATTAAACACTTGCACCACACACACATTTGCACCACACGCACCTTGACCAGATAGTGGTAGTTCTGAGGGTTTCTGTCCAGGTCCAGTGTGTAAAGCAGGTCATTCTCCCCTCCATCTAGAAGCTGATAGAAGATGTGGAAGTTCCTCTCACCGTGGTTCTGGTGAACAACACGTGATTTCTCCAGCAGGTAGTTCAGGATGTGAGCGCCCACTGGTGCCCCCTAGGAGAAGTTTTAGAAAGAGATAAAAGCAGAGAACGACTGTTAAAAATAAGTTTAATTTTTAGGCTTCTATTAATTATTTAGATAATGCTTTCAGTATGGTGTTAGAAATTATGATTCCAATAAAGAGTGAAAAAGCCAATTGGGGAATATTTACCCTAAAGTCAAACTGTACATCCATGTATTTGCCAAAGCGACTGGAGTTGTCATTGCGTAGTGTTTTGGCGTTTCCAAAAGCCTGCCCAAAGCAAAAGAGCCAGGAAATTACAGGGAGGAAGTGAAATCAAGAGAAACAATAGAATAACAAAATAAAAATGAAAAAAAGCATAAAAATGTTTTTCTAAAAATAACACATATGAAAGGAATTTGAGATTTCCCAGATCAACTGAATATCCTGCAATGTGTGTGGCAAATTAATCTGTGTGCTTGCTCAGTTTGGAAAGCCCAAAGTTAAATACCTCCAGAACAGGGTTGGACTGCAGTAAGCGGTCACCAAGGGCAGCCATGTGATCATTAGTGGGGCAGGTGACAGCGTAGTAAAGGAGGATCTTCTTGGAGGCCTCGGTTTTACCTGCTCCACTCTCACCTGATATGAGAATACACTGGTCCTTTCTCTCGGTTCTCATGGCCCGGTACGTGTTGTCTGACACAGCGTAGCTGAGGTCAAATGAAAGCAGCTTTAAATACTGTTCAGAATACATTTGAGACATGGTAGTGGAATTAACTCATGCAAACACTTGTACACTTCAGACAAATGAAGACATTAACAAGCTGTGAGCTGTAAAGTCAGTTGTTTACATGCTTCATATTTTCTTATTAAATTGCATTTGCTTTCTTCACCTTTTTCATTTCCAAATTGCAAGACCTCATTAAATTAGCAGGTCTGTCACTTTGGGTAAGGCAGGAAAAATGTTTTTTTGTGATTCAGCATATTCCTTTTTGATCAATATATTGAATAAGTTAGTCAAAACCACATACATTTTTTATAATTTTAGCAAGACCTCAATGTTTGTCAGTAGAATAACTGAATTTAAAAAATGAATTGGCAACAAGTCATTTGATTAATTGATTATGAAAATACTTGGCAGATGCAGCCAAATAGTTATCCTCCATTTTCTAATTGTTTTTTTTTTTTTTTAGCTTTTTTATGTATTAAATTTTGAAGCATATCATAAACACATACCCATTATATTACTGAACGATTCATGCCTCAAAAAATGTTGTCTGAGGACCATGAAGTGACTCACATGTGAGGCGATATCTCATAGAAGCTGACCCCTCGGTAGCGATCCATCTGTTGCTTGGAGTAAATCTCCAGCTCTTTGTAAGGGTTCACTGACACCAACACTGAGCCAATATATGTCTGAGCCAAAACATTGGAACATATTTAGTATGTTTCACCACACGAACTAAAATGTTTTCGAACATATGAAGAAAACTGGTATAATTACATAGATAAGGTTTTCTCTGAAGCGCCTCCGCAGGTTCTCTATGAAGGCTGCCTCACTGTTGTAGTTTTCCAGCAAGACAAAGTCCTGCACTCCGACCCTGTCCCGGGCAGTCAGGGCGCTCTCCATCACTAGGCGCACTCTTCCTTCAATATCCACCTCCTACAGGAAAAGAGAGTAGGAAGAACAAAGAGGTAAAGAAACTAAGCAGCACTGCAGACATATGAGGATTACTTACTGACAACCTTCCAGTAGATGTCACTACACACTATCAGCCAGCAGGGGGAGCAAAAGGCCTACTTCTATATCATTTGAGGCATGATACATCCACCCACATATGGAAGAACTAACATCTGGTGCTCAATATTACAGTTACTGTCAAATGATATGTTACAGAATATAATCCATTCATGAAGAAAGTCAGTATTTATCCTGAATATCTTCAAAATATCAAGGCAAATGACTCGAGACTTACCGACCACATCACCAAAACATCACACTGTAAACATGCAAAGTAAGAACAATCCAACCAAGAGTTGCCAAGAATGAACAAAGAAGACATTTAGAGAATCCAAAGGATAAACAGACGGGACAGGACTTTACTATTATGCAATAGTAAGATCGTGTATTACCATGTATGTACAATACACACACTTGTATATCACCAGACAGGATTTAACCAATTCCACAGGGAAAGTATGTGTACATGTCAACCCCACTGTGATGACAAACATCATCACGCAGGCAGGAAAGAATTACTAGTCAGCAGAGTGAAATTCTCAGATATGCACTGAAGTAAGATATTACACAAACAACAGCGAGCATGGACCAGAGCATGTGCATACAAAGAGATAAAAATGTCAGTAGCCAATACTTACGGATGATAAACATCCAGATGCAGTCGGTTTTTAATCAATGCACTACAACCAAGCCAAACCAGCTGCTCTCTATCTTCATCACAAATACATGTGTGAGAGAAGCCCTGCTGTTTCCATTTACAAGTTCATGAACAGGCAGAAAGTGGAACAAAGGGGATAGACTTCCACAGTACTTCTGTTTTTCTTGAATGCAATGAGTCTCTCAAGGGTCTCATTTGGCTGGTTAATGCCGGTAAAAGTTCATTATCTTTGAGCAGTGGATGCAGGAAAGACCTTAACAAAACAAGAGGACAACAGTGGAAGACAGCCAAGAAGTGAGAGCAAAGGAAAGTCAGTGGACGCTTTAACCGCAGCCCCTCCTCTCTGCTTCACCTTGGAGTATTGTTCTCCCACTTCTGCAGGTGGGCTTCCTACAGATAGTGATTACAGTTCACAGTCAGATTTTCCAAAGG
The DNA here is from genome assembly GCA_029814765.1 of Acanthurus leucopareius. Lineage (NCBI taxonomy): Eukaryota > Metazoa > Chordata > Actinopteri > Acanthuriformes > Acanthuridae > Acanthurus > Acanthurus leucopareius. The sequence goes on along the minus strand of JAQMCX010000012.1, from coordinate 8,647,937 downwards.
ATACAACTAAGGAATGTTAGGGTCGTGTTAAGGTCAGGTGCTTAGTGGATGCCACTAAATGTTTCTATGTGGGTGTAAGCAGCTGTGAATGCTTTTATATCTGTCACTAAGGATATGTGTTTTTGCATGCCCGGTCAACAAGTAATTTGCGCTTCCATTCATGAAAATTGTGCAGTACAAGTGGAATACTTAGCTTTGCAGACCAAAAGTTATCCTTAAACAACTTTATGTGAGGGAATTCAATTAAAGATGCAGTTGTGGTCAAGTACACAAAAATGTTTACTTGCTTTAGTCGACATTTATCAACAGTGCAGATGCAGATTATCAAGTATCAGATCACAGAGCTAAAGGTTGACTTCCACATAGTTATGAGGCTGAGAAAGCACATCCATGTGTTCAGCAAACACATCAACCTTTCATGGTAGATGACGCTGACAAGACTGCCTGCCTCTGAACTGTAACAGACTTCTTTGGCGCAAACCTTTTGATCCCATCTTTTTCAGATCTCACACTTTTTATGTTTATCTGTAATGCTATCCAGATGTACAGTAGCCGTGGTGCCGAAAAAGTCAGAAACATTCACATTGGGGTAATTATCTTGTTTTGCTCACTTGATTTTTTCTAGAAGGCATGAAACACGCACTGATACATCAGACCCTCTATGCAACAAAACAGAGCAAACATTGTTTTCAAACAGTTATTTCTCAGCAGTCATGAGTTTCATTTTTAACTTTTTTTTCCAGGAATATCATATCATGAGATGGGAAAATAAATATCCCTTTTAATGACAAGACCTCATCCAAAAATCCTCTTATGATTCGCTCCAAAAGACAAGAACTGCTTTGGTAGAGGAAATCATTTTTATGCAGACATTGTGGTTGAGATACCTTCAGTTCTACAGGTCAGGGATGAAGATAAAACCAAAATGCAATGTAATCCTTGCAGCTTTGTTTTCAGTGAACTGACCTTAGGCTTGGTTATTACAGAAGTGAGACTTTGATCTAACTGACAGGCTCCCAGAAGTATTTGAGTGCTTTATGGGGGATTTGATTCTGACTACCAGGGAGCTTTGGTAAAGCTGTAGGTCTGTAGGTGCAGCAGCAGTGACAGCCAGCAAGGAGGCTAACAGTGAGACTTGGCTCCATACCCCATGACTAAGCTCTACTGGGCCGTCTACATTCATATTGTCTTCCTTATATGGCATGGCCCACTACTCTACCCCAGGGCGAGCTGCACTGGTACCACAGCTGCCTGGCTACTCTAATGTGCCAGTAATGGATATAGTGGAAAAATACCAAGTTCATCCTCTTTGAACTGCTTGGGTTAAAGCTTATACAAAAACTAAAATACACCCTGACTCACACACCAAATATGTCCAAGTGACTCACTGTTCTGTTTTGTTTTCCCTCCGTGAGTGAAAACAGAGAAACAGTGAATTGTGGATCGGATATGTTGCTTCTGTGCAAGAACATATGATGTAGACATTAACACAACCCAGTCAGTATGGATGGAGCACTAAACATGGAAACACAACAAGGAGCATCATGGTAGTCAGGATCTTACCCTGCCTTGGTACCTCATCCTGTCCTGCTGTTGCTGGAAAAAAGTTGAACTGGTGGTCACCCCCCAAGCTGGTGCTCCTCCTCCCGTGTCAGACGGACTCCTCAACTCTGACTTCTCATTCTCCGATGCCTATGGGTGACAGAATTATAGGTAACTTATCTTCTTCTCTCTCCTTCCACGTCAGTCACTTTCTCTCAACTTTCCTCTCCTTCTCCACGACTTTCTTCCACCTCCTCGTCTGGATCCCCTGTAAGTCCAAACCATGCGCACTCGGGCCAAAAGACCAGCAGTTTCTCTTGTTTACACCTTCAATTCATCTTTCATTTGACAGGTCAAGTAAATGTCTGCCTCTCTGAGTCCCTCTCCTTTCCTCTAAACTATACTGCACAGAACAGGGGCAGGAACTCCTCTCACACGTCACACAGCTGGACTCCAAAAAAAAAAAAAAAACTCAAGGGAGAGTAAGCAGAGAGCTGAGAGGGTTTGGAAAAATTTGCTAAGAGCCCAAACTAAAAACATGTAATCACTCTGCAGCTATATAAAAAGGGAAAAAAACAGAAATCACATGATGACATCTCAGTACATTCTTTCTTTCCTTCCCTCCCTGTTTGGTTTGCTCCCTCCCTCTTCTCCACAAGCTGAGACAGATTCACATGGGATGTGAGTTATGGAGAGTTTCACTAGCAAGACTGCTTGTCTCCTTGTGGCTGTCTCTCTCCATGGTGATGAAATAACTTACATCATAACATCCCTCTGCAGATAATTAAAAACTGAACGAAATAATGCATGGATAGACAGATTCCTCACTTCTTTCGTTCCCTCCCATTCTAGGCATTTTTGCAAGAGTGCAATCAAGGCCACATTGTCTCTGCGAGAGAACAGCGCCCTCCTCTGGTACCCCTCCCCATATATTTTCTCTCACCCTTTTTTCCTTCACTCTGTATCCACGCCTTACTCGCTTTCCCTTGCCAGCATCATCAAATATCCAACACCGAGGAATCTGAACAATGTTACCCTGATGGAGAATGCCTCTTGTTCTTTTACTCAATCTCTGGCTGTCTTGACAGTTCTTAAGGCAAGGAAAAAAAAACAGTTCACTGCTCCCTCCGTAACACTCTTGCTGGTAGACAGCTAAGGGAGAACTGATATTGCACCATTAATTAAAGAATTTAAAAGATCTTGTTCTAATCGGTGGAAATCTAAACGTTATTCTGAGCCCCTGCCTTTCTTACTTTATATGGTAAGCGGGCCTACAAGGTCCATTCTGTGTTCCCACACTGAACCTTTTAGTGAGAATATTTTTACACAACTCTTTTTCCAAAAATGTGGCCTCAGTGCCCCATTAGTTTACTCGGTTACATCATCCCTGTTAATTTTTATGTACTACATACACACCCACATAGCCTGAGATGATCAGTCACTGCAGGTCAAATTTGTATAGAGCGCAAAAATCAAAAGAAACATATACAATGAGATGACAGTTGATCATTTAGTAGGAACAGAAAAGTTGACTACAGCAGAATGGGTGATATTGTTGTGTTCCCCTATCAACACCAAACAGTGATCTGGGGGATTATTCTGGACAAGAGGTTATGTGGTCTGTGTGCTAAAGGGTGGACTGCATTTTTGGTTTTAAAGCTTTGAAAGAAAACATCTGAAAATAAATGCATTATGAACAATGGGGCTTATTGCTGAAATATTAGTAAAGTCTTTTGAATAAACTTTAATAGCTTTATTTTGAGTTTATGTTCGCAAAATCACCATGTATCAATGCCTGGCCACCATGTGCTCACTTGTTGGGTAGGTAGGTAGGTGACTTTATTTGTACCCGTAGGTAGATTTGTTTTGCAGCATAACAGAGAGAGCATCCATGTTAATTTAAAAACATTAAACAAAGAAACAAAAGAAGCTCTGACAGAGGACACATGCAAAACAGACAGGATAAACAGCAGGTACTCACAAGCTTACAGGAGAACAGGACTCAAGTAACAGGACTCAAGAGAAGCCACTAAAGCAGAGCTTTAAAATCAAATACAGCTTAAAAGGCAGATAAATAGTTAAATAAGTAAATATAAATAAATATAAAAAGGTTAAAAAATTTGTGTGCAACCCATGCTAGGCTTTGTTTAAATGAACGATAGCAGCTGGCACAAAGCTGTTCCTGTAGCACTTCGTCCTGCATCTAGGAACTTTAAACCTTTGCCCAGAAGGTAGAAGCTGAAATTCCTCAGAAAGAGGATGGGAATTGTCATTTGTAATGTGACTGACTATCCGCTGCAGCTGTTTATTAAACAGGGAGTCAATACTCAGCTGTGACTCACCAATCAGGCGACTGGACCATTCGACAATCTGACTCAGTCTGTTCCTGTCTTTCAGTGTCAGATCGCCAGACCATGCCACCAAAGAAAAGGCTAAAACTGACTCAATAAAAGCATGATAAAATAGTGTGAGCATGGTTGGTCCAATGTTGAAGTATGACAGCTTCCTCAGGCAGAAAAGACGCTGGTGCCCCTTCCTGCATACAGCCTCACAGTTTGCATCGAACCTGAGTAAGCTGTCAATAATAGTCCCAAGATATTTATAGGTTTCCACAGGTTCAACAGTTTGACCCTTAATTATTGTGTCTTCATTTAAATTAACGACTTCTTTAAGTAGGCTGATTGCATATTAAATGCACAACACTTTCGATATGATTATATCACACACACTACACAACTTTTATCACCAACAACTGATCTTTTTTGCTTTTACATTGATATATATCAATGTAAAAATAATATGCCCCTGATAATGCCTCGCTTAATTGAGTATCGATAAGTACACTATAGCAGTCAATGCACTGATCCGTTACACTGTGATTGAGTTATCACAAACTCCATCCACATCCAAGCAGGGCCCTTAAACCTGTAGGCAACAGAATTTTTTGCTCTATACATGCATGCAGCAGAGCTTTTGCATACCATCGTCATTGACATTTGCTATGCTCAGATAAATAAGCAGTTGTGTGGACACTGAAAACCTGTGTAGGCCCACTTTATTTATATGCTCAGATAAATAAGCAGTTGTGTGGACACTGAAAACCTGTGTAGGCCCACTTTATTTATACACCGAAAATTCACCAGGACTCGAAGGGAATTGAAAAAGATTTAAAACAATTAGCAGAATCAATAATGGCTTTGGTATCAAGAAAAGTCCTGTTAGTTCTTATACCTATCCCCAAACAATTCTGTGACAGATGCAGCAACACAAGACAGTCAACAACAGAAAAAAAGACTGTGTCTGAACCAAAAATCAGGCCTGTTTTGTGGTTCAGACACTCAACAACCTCTCTTAGAGAACTACTTAGTTTTAGACAGCCCCTGCGATCACCCAATCTGTGTGCCTGTCTGTCTCTGTCTCTTGCAGGTGGACAGCTCAGTGTTTGACAGAAGGGAGATGGTTCAGAGCCTTGCCTTCGGGCTCTCCTTCCTGCAGCGGATGGATATGAAACCTGTGGTGGTAATGGGCAGTGAGCACGAGGAAAAGGAGCTCAAGGAGCCAGTGGCCAAATCTCAGAGCACCAAAGGGCTGGTGGAGCGGAGTCAGCAGCTGACGGAGGCTCTGCAGCAGCACTCAGCCACTGTTCTGCCATTCTTCTCTGCTGAATCCTTCATCCAGCTGCATGAAGGCCCACTTGGAAGCAGGTGAGGGTTGTAACATAACAAGGCTTCAGGGACCCAATCATAAAGCTTCCAATATAAAGCTTGTAATGATGAAATACTAGAGAATAGTTAGAATAATGATGATTTTTTTAATAACTTATGCTTGACTTAGGACTAGATTCTCTTAAAATTATTTCACAAAGCATCTTAGACTCTTGTGAAGACTAGTGCAAAGGAAGTAACATTACAAGATGAAATCCTCCAAGACCTTAACAGCTGCCAGTGGCTTAAAATTGCTGTCATTTTTAATGTTTAAAAACTTGTTAATTGCTCATGAAATAAACATGCTGTAAAAGGTCATGTAAACTGCAGTTCCTCAGCTTTTTTAGTGTTATTGCATTTATCTTGTTTGACCTGTGATAATGATTAAAAAAATTGCTGTAACTTGCTCAGGGTTTGGTTTAAGTTAATCTATTTTCAAACAAAGCAAATGTAAAATTAGGACTTCAAAATGGACAAGGCTGAAATTTAAGGTTCTCCTGAATCACATGATGTGAGACACTTGATACTGACTGCTAGAAAAGGTCAAGAAAAACAAAATACAAACCCTTACAGACAAATTGCCTTAGACTTTAAAGATTATAGATGTTAAGAAACACAGTGTAATTTTTTTATTATTAATATTTTAAAAGTAATAGTAAACAAAAAAACATCTTTGAAAGTTAAACCACTATGTGCTGCTACTTTGACAGACACATACATCCTTTTCATTCGTTACTCTCTCTTCATCCCTTTGACCCTTCCTTCATCGTCTTCTGCCTCCTCTCTTCTGCAGTGCCCCACCCTCCATAGCAGTAGACACCGGCCTCCTTCAGTGGAGCCTGGACTGCGGAACAATCCCATTGGTTTGTCCAGTGGGAAGGGACGGGCGAGGTTGCTCTGTAATGCTGGACCCAACGGAGGTGACGGCAGCTATTTCCCGAGCCCTGCAACCTCACAAAGTCATGTTCCTGAACAACTCAGGGGGCCTACGCAGCCAAGACAGCAAGGCATGATATTTGATTATAACGTCTGTGTAATACAGTTTGTAATGTCAGGTTTGTAAGTCAATCAGATTGCAAATGCTATCTTAATCAAAAAAACAGTAAGGTCAGACAAATGCACAGATGTTTGGTTCTGCACAATAAACTCCTACAACTTCTACTGAACAGCGTATTTATATTTTAGGTGCTGGGCACAGTGTCATTGCCAAGCGACCTGCCCAGTCTGTCCACAGCACCGTGGCTGAGCGCAGCAGAGCAGCGTAGAGTGACCACCATAGCCAGGCTTTTCAATCAGCTGCCTACGGAGTCTTCTGCTGTAATTACCTCTGCGGACACACTGCTCAGCGAGCTGTTCAGTCACAGAGGTGAGCCTGCTGACTGACTCACACTCTCATACACCACGTGTGAACACACATGCACAGGGAGCTGACTATTTTGAGGTGTAACCTAAGAGGGCAGTGGTTTGTGTGGATGTGTGTTTGTTGGTAGGTGGTTTTGTCCACCTAACAGTGATTAACACTAGTTTATAACTACATATGATATCTATAAATGTTCTTTTCTTTTTGTCCTTTTGCCCAGGGTCTGGGACACTCTTTAAAAATGGAGACCCCATACACAGGTAAGAAGTATAGGCAAAAACAAACTTTAATTTTAAACATAACCCAACATTCAAGCCATAATCCTAATAACCTCAATAAAACTTTTCCTTTACAAGTCTAAAGAACAGACACTGCATTTCATCTCTTGCCTTTAGAGTAATATATTGTTTTGTGTGTGTGTATGTGTGTTTGTGTGTGTGTGTGTGTGTGCAGGTACAGCTCTCTGGATGAGATTAATGTAGAACGTCTGTTGGCCCTCATCAACAAGTCGTTTGAAAAAACTCTCAAGCCAGACTACACTGAATCTCTGAAAGGACGCCTGCACTCCATCTACCTCTCTGAAGGGTGTGTGCAGCTGTTCAAGGAAAAAAATGACTGCATATAAATAAAAATCTGTGTTAGTTTTAATCTGCACCCTGTCTCCCTTAATCAGCAAATTGGCATAAATATGTCAGACATTTGGATCTAAACCTAGAAAGCCTCCCTCCTGAGCATTTTGTATCTCTTTGTCCCTGCAGCTACAGTGCAGCAGCAATCATCACCATGGAGCCTGTGAACAGCGGCACCCCCTACCTTGACAAGTTTGTGGTGAGCAGCAGTAAGCAGGGTCAGGGCACCAGCCACATCCTGTGGGAATGCATCCGACAGGACCTGGGCAAACTGTTCTGGAGGTCTAGAGCCACCAACAGGATCAACCCCTGGTGAGGCACACACCTCTTGTCCAGATGTTCACAATACAGTTACAAAATGGATTTACTGAACCGACTCAAGGTGAAGTTTAGGAATCTTGTTGCTCAACAAGTGTAGTTACGAGTTTTAGGTTGATAATCAGAGCACTGGGAACATGCCAATGTCACTGACCCGCAGTGCAGCCTCACATCTGATCTTGGTGCCAAGTTACTTTGCTGCCTCAGTTACATGCTAAAGGTTGCACTGCAGTAGTGGGAAAATTGAGAAAATTTAATAAAGCTATATGTTTGCTCAACACTGTAAGGGATAGTTAACCCAAAATTGAAGTTTCACCCAATGTCCACTCACCACCATGCCAATGGAGGTTCTGGTGACATTTTCTAATCCATATAGCCCCTCTGGAGTTTCACCACAGGAAAGAATTCCACACCATGCCAATACAACAGAAGCCTATGGTAACCACGGATTCAAACAGAAAAAAACAGCAGAACAAAACATAATATGCCTCCATACTGCTTGTGTGGTGTCAACCAATAATCCAGAAGAATCCATCATCTAATTTGACTCTAAACAGCGACCTTAACACTGCGTTTTTAGCCCAAATATCAACTGTTGCCCTCTAAATGATGAGATAAGACTCAGGCTGACTCAGCAAAGAGAAACCAGAAACTGCGGTGCTCTCATCTTTACAGAGACGTGGCTCCATAACAACATACCGGAT
>JAQMCX010000012.1:8599330-8639580 GCA_029814765.1 Acanthurus leucopareius | reverse complement strand
AAAATCAAATACAGCTTAAAAGGCAGATAAATAGTTAAATAAGTAAATATAAATAAATATAAAAAGGTTAAAAAAAAATGTGTGCAACCCATGCAAGGCTTTGTTTAAATGAATGATAGCAGCTGGCACAAAGCTGTTCCTGTAGCGCTTCGTCCTGTACCTAGGAACTTTAAACCTTCACCCAGAAGGTAGAAGCTGAAATTCCTCAGAAAGAGGATGGGAATTTTCATTTGTAACACGACTGGCTATCCGCTGCAGCTGTTTATTAAACAGGGAGTCAATACTGAGCTGTGACTCACCAATCAGGCGACTGGACCATTTGACAGTCTGACTTAGTCTGTTCCTGTCTTTCAGTGTCAGATTGCCGGACCATGCCACCAAAGAAAAGGCTAAAACCGACTCAATAAAAGCACGATAAAATAGTGTGAGCATGGTTGGTCTAATGTCGAAGTACGACAGCTTCCTCAGGCAGAAAAGACACTGGTGCCCCCTCCTGCATACAGCCTCACAGTTTGCATCAAACCTGAGTGAGCTCTCAATAATAGTCCCAAGATATTTATAGGTTTCCACAGGTTCAATGGTTTGACCCTTAATTATTGTGTCTTCAGGTGTGCCAGTTAGTTCCACTTCTAAGTTAGAATTCAGACTCAAGACCTGATTTCTCTCAAATAGGTATCGAATGAGCCTGGCTGATAGTCTGGACCTTTGCTTAGTACAAGTTTCATAAAGGAGGACCTCCTGAGAACCTACTGCCTTAAGCAACACAGATACCAGGGTCAGAAAGCTCCTTTAGGTAAGGTAAAGATAACTGGAAGGAACCATGATCTGTTTAAAAAGATAGCAACTGCCCAAAACAGAGGAAACAATGCAGATAGAATGCAGGCAGCATTTTGGATTAACCTTTGAAGGGCACTCAAGACATAGCATGGGTAACCACATGCGTGTGGAAAACATGAGGGCACTCTGCTTACACACTGCACATTGCAGCATCTGGCACAACCTTACTGCCAGCAAAACAAAAAACCCCTCACAAATGTAAACCAGATAGAAACCACAGATCCACTGCAGAGTTCATCTTCAGCACCTGGACTTATGATGCATCCTCTTGTGTTATTTTCCAACGATTTTTTTTCAATAAGTTTTCCTATCTTTGTTTGGCAGTTCCTGTAAGAAAGACTTCCTTCCTAGCAGTTTCCTGATATTCAGGGTCTTCCATCATGACCATTTGTGTGAGCTCACATCTAATGTGTGAACTGTGCCTTTCTAAATTATAGTTCAATCATCTACTCACTTTCAATAATTTCCTTCCTAAATAAGTTAGGAATTCAAAGAACATTAGAATTAAATTTGACAAACTGGAATTTAACACTTGTCAAAGGTGCTACTACTATTCAAATTAGTGTGGCTGGACTGAGCTGATTGATTTTAACTGACTTCCTCTCGGGAGTACACCCACATGAACTGTCACCTCACCCATTTTAGTCAAACTCAAAACAAAACCACGGTAATATTTGAGACTGTAACAAAAAAGAAAATTTCTTGCAGATACAACCCCCTGCCTGACTTCAATTTTACTTAATTACTTCAAAAACTAATTCTGATCTGAACATCTGACATATTATGAAACAAAGAATCCTAGCATAACCTTCTGGTCATAAAATGACTGTGAGCCCAGTGTTTCTGCCTGAGGTGTAGCAATCCTTCTTTTACTAGTTTTGTGAATAAATTGTTAAGGTTTTATGATCCATCTAATAATGATTCCCAGTGTTTTGGGTGGGGTAGAAAAAAGGGTCGATTCTTCACTCTTCTATTGGTCATTTCTCTCCAACTGTTACACACATCACATTAACAGAGACAGAATAAATAACACAGTGGCTATCAGACATAACCTGTGGAAAGTATCTTACCATGCTAACTATTACTTTGTCAGATTGTCTTTTTTTTCCTTCTCTTCCCATTTTAATACATGTTGCTGCATTAATCATGCTTTTGTGCAGAGCTTTTATAAAGTTGATGAAAAAAGTATGAGCGCTGTTTGGGTTTATTATGTCTCTGGTAAAGACACCATTTCCCACCTACTGTCCATCTGTGCTGAGCTCCCCCAGCACCCATCTGCTATCCCCTTCACCTTGCTCTAACCTACTCTGCCTCTCAACCCCCAGATCCCTGTTACATCGAAACAGCTACTTTCTAAATTGATCAAAGTGTAAAACAAAACCCCATGACACAACAAGCTGTGGAGACACAGTGGTATATTTTGCAAGAATTTAGAAACAAGCTAAAAATAAAGAGAAACATCTATTGGGGATAAAGTTATCTTAAATCTGTTTTCTCACAGTAGACATGAAGACAAGTCTTAGGTCAAGTATGTCTTGCATTATTACTTGGACAAGAACAAGCACAAGCTTATCACTAGATCAAATCCTCTTCATGTTCAGAATGTTATAAAGGCTTAGGGCTCTGCCTAGTGGTAATACTATCAATTACACTAAACTGGCTTCAGTGCCTCTATTTTTGTAAAAGGGATGGACCCATTAACTTGGGTTCCCAGAAGATGAATCCTAATGAGTTTGATGACTGCTTGACTATTCATCTAGAGTCACCAAAATGTCTACTGCCTAAAAATCTAAGAGTTTAGAACAGAATATTTCTACAAACCAATGACAGAATGCCAATCTGCATGACGTTCCATGTAATGGTACTTTGACACCACGGCAATTCCGTTTTTAAAGGATTCAATATTTCTTCTACCACCATTGAGCATGTAAGCTTGAAACAATTTAACTGAAATACAGCATGTTGCAAAAAGTAAATACACAAGCTTACAAATATAATGTGCATGCACATCTGTAATATACCATACACACATACATACATACATACATACATACATACATACATACATATAAATATGCCTACCTTGCCTGAGTTATTAATCAGGGCGCATAAACAGCCTCACTGGAACTGACCATGAACACTTTCTTCCATATCCTTCTCCAGTAGCAGTCTGAGTTGGCAACAGCTCGGTCACTTGTACAGCTGAAGGTGAAGCTCTAGACTACACAGTCTATTGCCAGGCTGACAGTCTTTTACCAATGACCTAGACTAAATTCCCACTCCCACAGGGATCCACTGAATCCAGATGGATAAAACTACTGCACATAAAGGATACTTTCTAGAAAAAAAGCTTGCAATCTTCACAGAAAGTAAAAACTGTGACAGCATAAGGCATTCATTTCAAAGTTAATCGAACATTTCAGGGGTTTTATAGCCTATAAATCCACTAGGAGGCGGCAACGCTAAAGTTAATGGTCTGCACAAAGTAATCAGATATGATGCTGATGACTGATGCCAGCCTCTGTGAAAGGTGGAAAGCTGAATGACAGTGTATCATACTATGAACTTTTACAGGCCAACTTTTGAGCACATTAGATTATACTTGGTTGCCTCCACAAAAATTTACTCTCTAAATATTTTAATATTTCTATTGAAGTGATATTCCTTTCGGCTTTGGACCTTTAAGAACTGCAAGAACTTGAGAACTTTCTTATGTTTCAGATGTCCATAAGCTGTTTACTATTCCATCATAGCAAGATACATTTCCCCTCTAAACCTCCCACATGATTTCACATCATTCTAATATCTGTTTATGGCAACTTCTCTGAATTATCTTGTGATCCTTTGGAGGGACCTTAACCCTAAATTAGGAGCCACTGTTTTAAACTGCTTGATTGTATTGAAAATAAAACTGGCTGTATTTCAAGCAGCTAGATACAATATTAAAATGACCAGTAGGCTACCTGGTAGATGAACCAGATGTAACTGTCAAATAAAGTCTAATATTATAATGAATCAGACACAATGAATGGCCAGTACTTTTGCTTTAGAAAATTTAAATACATTTAGCTGATAATTATGCACTTTTTGTCAAGCAGGATTCTGAATGCAGGATTTTACTAATGGGTAAGATTACATTTTTGGTATTCCACCTCTTCTGGACTTTCCTTCTGCACTCTGTTTCTGTTCGTGACCTATCAGACTAACATATCCCACTGTAGGTTTTGTTTTTTTTTTTTTGTAGGATTTATACTTCTCATAATTCAAAATTAAATATCACTAATGCTATTGCTATTATGTAACAACAGTAGATCTCATACCTCTTGTCCACTTAAAGTTAACCAGTTTGTCTCTCAAGTCAAGTGCACAGAGGGGCCACAATGATGCCACTGTTGTTGGGATTTAGTAGTTAACTACTTTAAAATGGAAATAAAATTACTTAATTTAGTCTAACGTGAGTCTAACGACCCTATCACACGAATAACTACCATCGTTACCATAAGATTAACAAAAATTAATAAAATCTTTACTTACTTAAAATTGGTCTGACCGTGAAAAATGAGTTAATGTAGGTAAAAAATACTATTCCTGACTGAGAAAACGTTTAATATTGATCTAAAAGTCTTTGACATGATGTTGTAACGTTACTGTTAGCAACATGCTGCCAGAAGCCGCGGACCTCCGTTAAACGTCGACGCAGTTCGCGGCACGCGCAGTAACGTTTGCTAATATTGAGTAACTTCTGTGCATTTTTTCAACGTTCGCAAACGATGATATAGCACATTTTTTTTAAACCCAAAATGATTGAAAATAATTTATCTCAGTAATTAATGAGTCTCGGGCAATAATGGAACAAAAATTAATGCGATACTTGTGGAAAATGGACGGACAACTAAGAAATCGATTACTTTTGTGTAACGAGCCCCGCATATGCAGTATAGTGGTGAGCTAGCAGCAGAGGAGCGACCTGCTGCAGTTGTGTGAGAGCGCCGCTGGGTGAGTCCCTCTCTCCGCCGCTTCTGTCTCCACAGCTCCCTTTTCCCAAAGAAAAGAAGAGGAGAACTAGGTCCTGGGAGGAGGGCCGCCGCCATTATCGGAAAGCTGGCAGAAATACCACCTTCACACTCGCGATCTGCTCATAAATTGATCAGGACATGAAGAGTTTGTGTTGCAGTGGAAGCATATTTCAGACGAAACACCACGGCGATTGCAACAAACTCACCGTTGTCTCGTGTGCGCGACCGGCCCAGCGTTATGTGGGCACAACAATGGACAGAATAATTATTGAAAAAGCAACGTGGTGAACCGAGAAGAATACGGCCAAGCAGACTTTTAAAACGCCCGAATTTCTTATAAGGAAAACCCGTTGCAGGAACAGAAGTGGATTATTTTATCATTTGGGATATTTATTTCTTCCCACCCCGTGTTTAACGTTATTGCAACGGCCAGTGATGCAAACAGGAGAATCCAGGCATGGGTAATGGATATTTAAATCAAATTAGCCCATCGCACAAGTTGTTGTAATATTTGTATTATCTGTAAATTGAGAGGACATACAGTGTATTCTGCGGCTCTGTTCTTATGCACATCAGGCGGCGAGGGCTGCGGCAAGAGCTGGCCTGACAGATGCAGGAGGAGAAAGGGATAAATGCGATGGTATGTACCCTACATGCTTTCTCCTCGCCTTTATTGGCTATTTCCCGGTGAAGCTGTCGAGTGCTACACCCTCGACAGCTGGGTAAATAAAATCCCTTTGACCATTGTCTGTCGGTGTGGAGAAGGTAGGCTATCCCATATTTCGGCTCTGCAATTTCATTATGTAGACAGCAAGGCCTGGCGTGGTCAGCCCCTCTCTGTGCACCCTAAAGCCCATGTTAACTGTTAATCCTTTGCAAAACATGTAACGTTACAAAACCTTATCCACGTAAGTAGGTTATGTGGATGAAATTGCTTGATGATGCGCTTTGGTGAACTGTGTTTCGATGTTGCTAGCAAGGGCACTTAAGTTGTTTTTATTTGCAAAGAACTTGACTGTTCATTTGGGTATCAGGCCTAGCTCAGCTGAGCGCCGTGGACTGCCCATGGTTGCTTTTGACCCTGCCGGTGCTGTTTGTGTCCAATGCGTGGTCACTTCATGTGACAGGACGTTTCATTCTGAGCCTTCAATTTCCTCTGTTTGTCACATTATTTGACGCTACCCGATCATATTACACATTTGTAAAAATTCAGCACTTGATTATTATTTTTGTCTCTGTGTAGAAATTAAGAGCTGACTATTCAGAATTGGAATCAGTGCTGTGGCAATTGAGACAACAATGCTACATTAATGGAAGTATTACCATTAAATGGCTTGAGAAGGTGAGCAAGTTTAGTATTCTTTGGCATAGATTGTAGGTTAAATGTGTCTGACTCTGTTGATAGTCATTCATTCATTCATTCATTCATTCATTCGCTGTTTCGTCTTTAGAGATCGGACTGATAGCTGCTGTTTCGTTTAGGTTTAAATACTGAGGTGCCCACAACATAGTCATTTTCATGCTTGTCACTCCACTCACTGATCAGCTGACATGGTCATTTAAAGAGCACCACTCCCAGCATTCTATTGGAATTGATGCAATCATTTTGATTCTGATTTGACGTGGGATTTATTTTCAAAAGAGTGACACGGAGCTGAAATGAGATGATTAATCAGTTAAGATTATCAATGGTAGATTAATTGTCAGGAGTTTTTATATTTAAAATAATGTTTGCAGTGAAGCACTGTTGAAGCAAAAATGTCAGAAACTGGTTCAGCCTCTCATATGTTTGCAGTTTTTCTCTGATTTCTACTCTAGTACATAGAATACATTTGGATTTAAGATTTTTGGTCAGTTGAATGACGTCCCTCTGAGCGCAGGGTAAACTGTGATGAGCTCTAGAAAATAAATTATATGAGGAAAGATCATCATCATAATGGCATCCCTATTATGGTCATTATAATGGTCAATAAATCTGCAATTCAGTAAAATTTGCAAAAAACAGTGTGACTCATCCTTTTAAATTATGTTTAGTTTCATGATAACTAGAACTAAAATTTATGGCCCCTGTCAGAAGATGTTGTGAATGGTTACTGATACTGCTGCATTGTCTTCATTAGCTTCTGCTGATAGTTACATATGACGCTAAAAACTGCTGCACTTTTTGATACTCAGTGTGTACAGTAATAGTGATTTCACACATTTTCAAACTTGATACATGACGAAGGCCATAGTCGTAATCATGGTCATGAAATGGGCTGAAAATTAAATAACATGTACCTCTTGACATTCTTACAACATGTTTTCATCAGAGATAACTCAGTTTATAAGAAGAAGAGAAATATTATACTTACTTATGCAAGTTGCAGACATTTGAAAAGGATTAAACATGTTGTAAGCAAAAATACTGTCAATATTACTATTAAAAAAAAGTACATCACAACAAAAAGAAGCATGTTTTAACAATATGTTAATTTTATGTCCAGTGGTTAAAATTATGACATTTCCCCAAATGGTTGTCTTTTGCTTTTGTTCATTTTAGTATCCTCTTTTAACTAAAACATAGCTCTGCTAATTGCCTAGTTTTTGTCTGATTTCTGTGTTGTTTTTTGTTTTTTGACAGGATCTGGTTCATATAAGGAATGAATGAAAAAACCCTCTGCTCATATCACTACGCTGACATTTATTAATATCGAAGCCCGGCAGAAGAAAGTGAATTCTGATCTCCACTGTGGATCAGCAACTTTATGGACAAACATTCAAGTGAACTCCTTTATACAGTGCCTGTTTATGGCAGGATGAACGTCAGCAGACTATGATGGCGAAAAAGCAAGATGCCCGATCGCCCATTTACAACCTCATTGTGGTGGGATTGTCAGGAACAGAGAAAGAAAAGGGGCAATGTGGGGTTGGCAAGTCCTGTTTGTGTAATAGGTTTGTGCGGCCGAGTGCTGATGACTTCTACCTGGACCACACATCAGTGTTGAGCACCAGTGACTTTGGGGGTCGAGTGGTTAATAATGATCACTTTCTGTTTTGGGGAGAGGTGTCCCGGGTTCTGGAGGAAGGGCCTGAGTGCAGGATGCATGTTGTGGAGCAAACTGAATTCATTGATGATCAGACATTTCAGCCACACCGTAGCACTGCTATGCAGCCCTATATTAAACGGGCAGCTGCAACCAAGCTGGCTTCAGCAGAGAAGCTTATGTACTTCTGTACAGATCAGCTTGGCCTGGAGCAGGACTTTGAGCAAAAACAAATGCCTGAGGGCAAGTTGCAGGTTGATGGCTTCCTGCTTTGTGTAGATGTAAGCAGGGGCATGAACCGCAACTTTGATGACCAGCTGAAATTTGTCACAAACCTGTATGGTCAGCTTAGCAAGACCAAGAAGCCCATTGTGCTGGTTCTTACCAAATGTGATGAAGGAGTTGAACGCTACATCAAAGATGCGCATACCTTCGCTATCACAAAAAAGAGTCTACCAGTAGTTGAGACGTCTGCACGCTCAAATATAAATGTGGACCTTGCCTTCCTCACTTTGGTTCAACTTATTGATAAGAGCAGGGGCAAGCCCAAGATAATTCCTTATTTTGAAGCCCTAAAGCTCCAGAGTCAGCAAATAGCATCTGCCAAGGACCACTATGAATGGCTGATAAACCGTATAGTAAAGAATCATAATGAAACCTGGTTAAACACCAGTCGACGCATGAACACTTCCCCAGAGTACAAGGAATATGTGTTCTTAGAGGGAACGGCTAAATGCAAGAAGCTTTTTCAACAGCATGTCTACCGTCTGAAGCAGGAACATATTGAGAGGCGTCGCAAAATATACTTAAGCACTCTTCCTTTAGCACTTAGTTCTTTGGTGCCTGACCTGGATGAGATAGATCAGCTCAGCTGGTCTGGGGTACAGAAGGTCCTAGAGTCCAAGCAGCACTTTGCCCACTGGTTTGTTGTTCTGGAAGACTCACCATGGGAGGATACATCTCACATTGATAACATGGAAGACGAGAGAATCCCTTCAGACCTACTGGAGACTGCTGAAGCTGAGGAGATATTTTATGCCCACTTGGAACATCTGCGTAATGAGTGCAGAAGGGCAGAGATGAGGCTGGAGTTTAAACAGAAGTTGGCTTCCTCTCCCTTTGTTACACCTGGTAAACCTTGGGAGGAGGCCCGCAGCTTTATCATGAATGAAGAGTTCTATCAGTGGCTTGAGGAGCCAGAGTACTTAGACTTGTACAACCGGCATCAGAAGGAAATCATTGACCGTGCTAAAGAAGACTTTCAGGAGCTCTTACTAGAATACTCTGAGCTTTTTTATGAGCTTGAGGTGGATGCCAAGCCAAGCAAGGAGAAGATGGGGGCAATTCAGGAACTTTTGGGGGAGGAACAGAGATTCAAGGCACTACAAAAACTGCCAGCTGAAAGAGATGCTCTGGTATTGAAGCATATCCACTTTGTCTATCACCCTACCAAGGAGACCTGTCCAAGCAGTCCTCACTGTGGAGATTCAAAGATTGAACAAATCTTAGTTTCACGTTTCCCCACATGTTACCCTTTTTTTGACGTGAAGGCCCATTTTGGAGACACCAAGGCCGACAGAATTAATCTTGTCATACTAGGGAAAGATGGACTAGCCAGAGAATTTGCCAATGAGATTAGGGCTCTCTGCACGAATGATGATTGGTATGTGTTAGATGGGAAGATGTATGAATTAACACTGCGGCCTATTGAAGGAAATGTGCGTCTTCCAGTAAATTCTTTCCACACCCCCACTTTCACACCTCACGGATGTTTGTGTCTGTATAATTCAAAAGAATCCCTCTCTTATGTGGTTGAAAGCCTTGAGCGACTTAGGGAGTCCACTCTAGGTAGAAGGGATAGCCAGCTAGCTCAGCTGCCAACATCACTGCTTTTAGTCACGAAAAGAGGCGTAGGATCATATGTAGATATAGGTGGAGAAACTGCCTTAAATCTAATAACACAGGGACAGCAGGTTGCTAGGAGACTGCAGTGTAGCTTTTTAGACCCTGCCTCCCCTGGTGTGGGCTATGGCCATAATGTCAATGAGACCCAAATCAACCAGGTGTTGAGGGGCCTTCTGGATATTAGGAGGAGCACATCCTTCAGTAGCAGCTCCCCACCCCTCCTCCCTGAGCCCCCGGGTCTCAGAGACTCTCCTCATCAGCCCGTCCCAGAGGCAGACCTACGCATTGTCATGTGCTTAATGTGTGGAGACTCCTATGACATTGAGCAGCTCCTGTCCCCTTTCTTAATGCATCAGCACTGCAGGCCCATGTCAAATAGTGGCACATCTGTATTGCTGGAGCAGACAGTTGGTGGGCACAAGCTTGCTATAGAGCTCTCTCTGCTCTCATACCACGCCTCCTTCACTTTGCGGAAGAGCAGGCTAGTGCATGGCTACATTGCCGTGTACTCGGTTTCCCGAAAAGCCTCCCTGGAGACCCTCTGTGCCTTCTTGTGTGAGGTTCAGGACATTATCCCAGTTCAGCTGTTGGCAGTGGGAGATAGCCAAGCAGAGCTCACTGACAGCGACTATGCCTGTGAACAGCTGATCCAGGGAGAAGAGCTAGCCCATGAGATTGAGGGCCGTTTCAATAGTGTGGTTTGTGGATCTGGGGGTGTGGTGGGAGGCCTGCACAGGATAGAAATGTTCCATTCTTTTCTGATGGAGGTGGTTGAGAAGCGAAACATTGTGGAGGCCACACACATGTACGATAATGTCGCTGAAGCATGCACCAATGAAAATGTGTACTCACCACGCTGCAGTTCTCCCAGTCCTGTCACCATGTTCCTAGATTCTGAGGATGATGTAGAGCCATCACCACCATACTATGATGGCACACTCACTTCACATAGCGGGGGCTTCAACCTGCCTGAATTAGATTCCAGTGACATCTCTGTCATATCTGATATCAGAGACTTTGAGAACAAACTCAACAACAAAGTATCCCCTCAAGTGAGAGTTAAACCAGGTGTCACCTTTGACTTCCGTAAGGTGAGCCGTAACCCATATATCGATACACTAGGGCATCGCCGCTCCTTACCCTCTGCTGTTACCTGGGTTCCCGGTGGGGATGTGGGATACGATCCCTCAGACTACGCTGAACCCATCGACGCAGTTTCAAAACCCCGCCCTAGCAATGAAGAGATCATATACTCAGTGCCACATGACAGTACACAAGGCAAAATCATCACCATCCGCAATTCCAACAGGATGCACTCCAATGGAAATGGCTCAGACAGTGAAGCAGACAGCAGCTCTCTGGAGCGAAGGAGGAAGTTCTCAGCTGCAGGGGTAAAGCCTCGCCTTTACCGTGACCGTTCCAAGCGGCTGGGCAAGTTCAGCAGCTTTCGCACAAGCTTCATAGGCAGCGATGATGAGATGGGAGCTCTCCCAAAGTCTAAGGAAGACGACTTTGGGACCCTGAAAGGGGAAAGTCTTGTTAATGAGGAGAGTGAGGACCCCAAGAAGAGGAACATTCTGAAGAGCCTGCGACGAACAGCCAAGGTATGATTTCTACCACATTTTTTGCTTTAATTATTGCTTACTTATAGCTGTATTCTTAAATTTTACCCATATGAAAAAGTACTGTCAAGTCTATGGGTGTTATAGTACGCAGATAGTATAAAATAAACTAAGGTTACTATTGAGCCAGCATTATATTTTAACTGTGGTGATGTCTGGACATTAAGCCTGTGACTAAGTGTTAGGAACTCACTCTGCCTATGGGGAAGAACACATTTTGTTAGAATCTAATGAGTGTCTATTATTGTCAACATCATTATCTCTGCTTTAGACACTTCAAGTCCTCTGTCTTTCTTTCTTTCTTTACAGAAAACAAGGCCAAAGCCCCGTCCAGCTATCCCCAAGCCCCCCGAGAGTCTTTACTTTGGGGTCCCCTTAATAAATGTAGTATCTTTAGACAGACCTATTCCACTCTTCATTGAAAAGTGTGTCCGCTTCATTGAGACAACAGGTATGTTATTTTGTTTTTTTATACCTCATTTTAACAATAACATGTGCATGTGGTGCATGTGACATCAGATTTACAGCTTGATTTTGGGAAATACAAAAAACTGTCATTCATCAGATTTAATTCTTCATTATGAGAAAAAAAAATTCTTTTATAAAATAAAAATAATTGTCACATCATCACATGCTTGACATTACTGAATTTAATGTGGAAGAAATACAAGGGTGTATTCAATGAAGTACCACCAGCATCTGTATTGTCATGTCTGTTTACAATAAGGCTAATGAAGTGTTTGTGCTTTGCTTATTTCCCACTGTGCTTCCCCACGTCCTCCCACTTTTCTCTGCTTCTCTCTTTTTCCTCAGGCCTGAATACGGAGGGTTTGTACCGCGTAAGCGGCAACAAGTCAGAGATGGAAAGCATGCAGCGACAGTTTGAACAGGGTGAGTTGCTCATCAGACTTGTTTAAACCAGCTGTTTGACATGTAATTATGTGGCTGTCTAATCAAAACATAAACAGAGAGTTACAGAAGGAAAGTGACATGCAACTGATTGTTTGGTCCCGATGACAGCTACTACTGACAGGCTTATTTTGTCGAATCTCTTTAACTCTCTCTCGTTTTTCTTGTGTAGATCATGGATTAGACTTAGTGGAGAAAGACTTTTCCATAAACACTGTGGCTGGAGCCCTCAAAAGCTTCTTCTCTGAGCTGCCTGAGCCCCTGGTGCCTTGTGCTCTGCAGGTGGACCTATTGGATGCTTTCAGTAAGCAAACACTGCTGGGCTGGGAGGGTCCTTGCTAGAACATAAAAAGATTATTTCTTTAGGAGGGAAGAAGGTAGGGAAGGTTTTGGCAGACATGAGAAGGACAAGAATAATTTTCCTGCTAGTGTAGAGAGACATTTTATTTTAGTTTCAAATTACTGTGTGCGATGATGGAGAATCAGTTTTAATGGTAACTTTTCTCTGTGTGTAGAAATCAATGACAGAGAACAGAGGCTATATACCATGAAGGATGTCCTGAGGAAGTTCCCCAGGGAGAATTATGATGTTTTCAAATATGTAGTGAGCCACTTGCACAAGTAAGTTTCCTGTCTAAATCACTTTCATGCATTTTTCAATCCCCCCGTGGTAGACACTCAACTGTTTTATATGCACCCTTTGAAGAAATTGGTGTCTGTTCGTGTTTTTTCCTCAGGGTGAGCCAGCTGAGCAGGTTGAACTTGATGACCAGTGAAAACTTGTCCATCTGTTTCTGGCCCACCCTCATGAGGCCCGACTTCACCACTATGGATGCCCTGACTGCCACACGCACCTACCAGACAATCATCGAGACCTTCATCCACCAGTGTGCATTCTTCTTTTACAACCAGCCCTTCCTCGACTCCCCCACTGGCCTAGCAGGCCTCCCTGCCTCACCCACCACCACCCTTAGCGGGAGCTCAGCCTACTCTTGTTACCGCTCCTCTCCTCCCCACACCACCACACACTTCAGCCCCCTGCAGCAGTCCCCGCCCACCACTCCCCAGTCTCCCCTGCAGTCTCTGCTCCCTCCCCTCCACCAGCACCCCCACTCCCACCATTCTCCTGCCGAACAAGAGACACTGTGAGAGAGACACTGAAACCACGTGTGCCCATGATGATGCTGGACCTTATCACCACACAAACACACACACAAAATAGAAAACAGAAAACATGTGCACTTGCACACTACATTTTTGATCATGGACAACCTAGGTTATGATGAGAGGAGATGGGAAATGTCTGAGAAACGTCCCTAACCTGTCATTTGTATCCATACTTGTGTGCATCAGGGCTGGGTACCATTTATCAGTGACTCTCCCTCTGCCCTCTGAACCCCTGATGGCCTGGAATGTGACTTCAGGCAGAAACAGAGGACAGAGGTTGCTGTCACAGCAAGCCTCTCTTCTGTCAACAGCCGCCACTGATCCTACACTACCAACAAATAGAAACCTCTATGCCAAGCTGGAAGAATTGATTTGTGGCTACCATGTTTTTATCTGCTCAAAACTGTTTTTAGTTTTTTTTCTCATGAAAGTACTGCCACTGGATTTTTAGACTGTTCCTCTGTAGGTCCTCTGGGCTGCAGTTTGCTCCGTATAGCAGAGGTTCCTCGGTCTGCCTTTGGGGTTTCTCTCATTGGCTCTACTTGAGGGGTCAGCATGGGGAGGGAAGGGAAAGGGGTGGGGGTTCATATCCAGGGATGCACTTTAATGATCACTGTTAATTTGTCCTTGAAAGGGTTTTTTTTGTTTTTGTTTTTTTTTTTTGTTTTTGACATAATGTTTTCTTGAGTGTTTTTAATTTCACAGCTCAAACAGCCATACCCATTGCCTCTACAGAGCTCTGGCAGATCAAACTTTGTTTACATCAAACTTGTTTTTGTATCCACAAACTTATCTGAAGCACTTTTTGATAGTGTAGTGTTAAATGAGAAGAAATGCCACATTGATTATGAATTGTTCATGTTGTTTGTTTAGTGGTTGAGTGTGGCATCAGTGCAGGCTTGTGAAACTAGATCTCTTTTTTGTAAAAACTTAAGTTGTTTAAGTTGATCCAGAGGTCCCATTTTAGGTTGATGGGAAATCTGAATGAATCTACTCCTACTCCTCGTTCATCCAGCCATGTGAAAAAATAGTTTTCTTTTCGAGTTTGTCCTCTTTCTAGCTGTCAGTTGATCAGAGTGGATGTTTAGGGAAGTTTGGATGAATTAGACCATTATAATATCAGAGAGGACTTTGCCTGCCATCAGTCAAGTGAAGGAGACGTTTTTGTCATTTTTGAATGTGTAACCTAATCATACCATAACACAACTCTGCATTGCCATCTGGTGACCATGGAAACCAAACGCTTGAAACATGATAGGTTGCTGGATGTGTTGCTGTGGCTGTCTATCAAACCAAGCTCTTTGTATTCATCTAATATTAAGGACCTTTAACTCTGAAGGTTTAGTATTCTCAACGCACTGTTACTGCTAGTCCTGCTATACAATACAATGACCAGTAGAAGTTAAATGTTTGTGAATGGGACACATTCAGGAAACACCACCGGCCGTTTACCTGCTCTAGTGAATTAGTTTTGTGCTGGCATATTGTCGTTTCTCTCCATGGAAAAAGCAGCACAGTTTCAGTGGTAGCACTGTAGATGAAGACCCGATGATTTTAACCATTAAACTTGTGAGAGGAAGCACCGTCTTCTCAGCGGGGGCAAGTAAAAATGAACCCCTAGACATAAAAGTTCTGGATGATTGTGGTTCTGTCATGGTTCTTGGTTGCAACAGTGACCGGACTAGTTAGATGGATGTAGTAGGAATTGGGATCATCTCATACTGGTACTTTTGGAATCGCAATGCTGTTGGAAGTCAGTCATGTTATGTGTTCATTGGTCAAAACGGAGAGCTCTTCTCAAACTGCTGGAAGCTGGAAGCTGTAACATTAAGACTGGCACACAAACAACAGTCCCACTATGACACGATTCCTGGGAGTAAATAATCCTAATGCATCACTTGATTTCTGACACAGCCTTGGAAAATCTGCCGTTTAATGAGCAAAAAGTGAGTGCATACTACTCTATAATGGTTGTTTATTTGTATGTTGGGGAACACCACCCTTTAGTCAATGGTAGAAAACATTTCTAGTGTGTATTTCAATGATTGAAAGTCCATTTTTACAATTTTTGTGAATTGTTCAAGGCCACTTAAGTTTAGTGCATGATTTAAAAAACACACCAAGGGAGAAGGATAAAAGCCTCTTCCTGTTTTAAAACATGAAATTAGTACAAGAACAAAACAAATACTAAAGTGAAATAGCTGAAACGTGAAACTTTATGTACTGTGCACCAAGAGCAAACCATGGAATTTGTCTGACTGAGAAAAGTGTTTGAAGATGAAGGCCTTATGTGAACTGTATAATAGTTAATAAATTAAATCTTGTAAAATTGTCCTCAGCTTTCCTGTGGTGCATGTTTTTGTGTCTTTTATCGAGCCAGCACAATTTGAGAGGAACCTTCATCCAGTGAAGTGACAATTTATGAACCTCAAGGTTGAAAGGAGATGGTAACTTTATAGTTTAAATTGCATTTTTCTTATTCTGACTTACAAAGCCACACAATAGCAGCTAGATTAATTTTTGTCACAACAAAGGATCCCAGGGAATCAAGAATACCAATCGACTAATTTTGTTGGTTACAATTTTCGGTATTGTCTGAAAATATAGTGGAAGGCTTTGACAGTTTTTCTGTTAAAAAGCCCCATTGCTCCCTGCTGTCATCTGACAAACTATTAGACATGCTATTATTACCCTCATTTTCCACTGTGGAATAGAGCAGAGTGGTTTAAATTATTTTTCTGACTGACAGTTTGGTGAACAAACACAACAAGGCATGCATTTATGACCGCTGATCCCCAAAGATAATCAGGGTCCAGACTGAATCGTTCATAAGTACACTTATTAACTCCTTCTAATAAGCAAGCTTAATTCTTCTCACACCACACAGTGGAAGACCTCTGCTATAGTAGCTGTGGGCTGTAGTGTTTAGTCGCCAGTGCAGGTGACTCTGAAAAACATCAATTATTCACAGCATACCTGTCATGACTGACTGCACGCTTCGTCACAGTATCTGTTAACCAACTGTATGCAGGAGGGGATGGGTATTACAATCTTATGTCGCCATCTTGTGGCTGTAGGGTTGTAGAGCAAAAAATAAGTAGTTTTCTTTGTGGTGTGTAGTGTTTCATTTCTATAAAAGTATTAAGGGCTCTATTGATCCCTTGTTGTCCCTTTTCTTATCCTCTCATTATATTCAGATACGTGTTTATGTTCAGAAACATCACTGAGATCAAACTAAATAATAACTGAACTGGTGATATATGAAACATGATGAGCAAAAACAACGCACCTTTAGTCTCAACTCTTATTAACACATTATCAGGTTGGTTGCCATTCACTGTCTAGGTTCTCTTTTTATATACTGTATGCTCGCTATTTATATGTTGACACACATTGTGCTAACAATTAAGTCCAACCATATTTTCTGCATATTTTTACACATGGAATAACACATCTGATTAATTCTTAATACCTCCTACTTGCACGTTTTGCTCACAAGAAAAAGGAAAATATGTCTTTTGTACAGTGTTGATTAGCTGTGAAAAAGATCATTCAGAAAAATGTGTTTATTTTTAGCATTGGTTTACCCTATTTTATATATTTATTGCATTGCATGATCAAAAAGTGTTTTTTTTTTCTCATGTTTTTTTTTTATGTGTATATAAGTCAATATATTTATGAAATCTCCAGCCAGAATTACAAACACTGCAGCTGTGGGCTGATGTTTTCTAACAACATGCACCCCATTTGACTGGTGGTGTCTGACTCACTTTGAATAGAATAGCAACATATTAACCTTTTCAATGATAATGTACCATAAAGTGGCTCCAAGAGTAAGAGAACACAGTCAATTACCGACTTGACTTTGCCGTCTTCTGCGAGTCCCATGCTCTTCAGTATTGCTGTTAATGGAAATAATGTTCAATGTTAACCTGATCACTCTCTATGGTTCTTGAATATGTCCCCCTGTAGACCACACTCTTGTTCGACTTAAACCACAACACACCTGATATTACACCTGAACCTACAATTAAGTCTGCTCACTTTTTAATGTTGAAGCTGTTTGAAGTCCCACAGTCCACATAAACCTCAAACACCTCAGGCATCTGAAGTCTTCTGTAAGTACAACGTTATTCCACATAACAAGGCTCACTGTGCAGCAAAAACAGCAAGATATACAGAGGTAATTAATTAGGCCAGGGCCTAAGGTAGAAAGAGATAAGTTATAAAGTTCTCGTCACATGTACGTGCAGTCAACTCTCTAAATGACTATGCAGAAAGTGTGAGTCAGCACTGTCTGAGAAAATGGAAAACATTGGTCTCCATGCAGTTATCTCCCTTTGCCACATTGAATTCAGCTTTTCACCTTTTTCACTGTGCTGTGAGAAGAGGCACCCTCCCTCAGCATGGCCTTTATCTTCTTGTGGACCTCCTCCGGTAAGCCCTTGAAACACAGGTAGCTGCTTGAAGGCCCATATTGTCCATTTTTCTCAGACTGTACTTACTTATAATAATCCAAACAAAAAATGCTACAAAAGTTAGTAACTTCCAACTCTCTGCATGTAACCAGAACAACATCAGTCATCCTCCTCTACCCGAGGCCACAAACTTATCAAACACAGGCTACCAGGAGCGGAACTCTGTTTGTTTTAAAGTAAAAGGACACATTTACCTCATGGTCAGTCATCTTTCAGTACATTACCCAAACTCAAAAAACAGAGTAATATAGTTTACCTATCCTCATTTTTTGTTTTTATACCCCCATTTTTAGTAAGTAGGTGATGATAAGTTTGAAAAAAGTCACAGTAGGTTTATATAGTTTGCCAATCAGTAAAATACCACATAATATAAAAATGATATTCATTTTAAAAGACTTTGACAAAATAGATCATTTTTAAAATCCAAGACTGTTTCTCCCATTTTCCCTCACTTTACATCTTCTTCCTACAAGTGTGTATCTGTATGAATACTGCACTATTATTCCCGAATACACTGTTTTATAGTTGTGATGTCCTGGGTCCTTACACACAGTATATATGTGTTTTTCTTTACATTGTGTCTATGGCTGTCTGTAGAGTATTTACTACACTAAATGCTCATTCCTCCAATTTACACTCATAGAGAGAGTTCAGTTGGCTTGTCATTAGGAGTGCTATCCAGCCCTCTATATTAAAAATGACTGTACTAATCCTCCTCCTGTGACTCTGGAGGAGTTCTGTCAAGTCTGAGTGAATAAACCTAATAATGACAAAAGGTTGTATAAGTTTTTGACTTAGTAACACAGCATGTATTACAAACTGCTGGTTCATTCTTTTAAAGAGGCAGGTTAGAGGCTTGACTACTTCAATTCTGTCCATTCACTTGAAAATCTTTTTTGTAAGAGCCCCCAGACTAAATGAAGGTAAGACGCTAAATCTTGGCAGCAACACCAAATATTTTGTTATTTTTTTATTCTCTATTTTTAGAGTAGGTCTTGGTTTTGGTGTAATGTAAGCCTGTCACAGGTTGGTACAATTCAGTGCTGCTTTTTCTCTTCATTTTCTGTTAATTAAATATGAATATCAGTTAAAAAAAAATGTTCAGATAAAATGCAAACAAACCCGTTGAGAATGACAGAAGCCGTGACGTATGAAAGATAGCTTTATTGCACAAGGTGTTAGAATGATCTTTTTAGTTTTTGCTTTCTTTTCATAGAAAATGTACTTTTGAACACAAGCAATTGCTGTAACAAGCAACTCAAACAAATGTTTGGGATACCCTCAACATTTTTTTTTGTTTGTTTTTGATTTTCATACATTTTTTCCTTCAATTTTTCCCTTTTAGCAAGCATGCAATGATTTTTTTGAGGATGAACGAAATACAAAATAATGAGAATAAAAAAAAGTAAATAGGACAAATGACAACATCAAAAGACCTTTAAAAAAGAATAAAAATTCAACAAATTAGTATCAAAAACATAAAGGGAAAGAAAAATGTTTTTGCCCATTTCAGAAGTAAAATATTCCATTTTTGATACTATTTCAATTTTGAAACTGGGGCATTCAACCCTGATGTGTCCCCTGATTTATTCTGACGAAAATAGCTCTTCATACAAAACTGTGTTTATGTACAAGACTTAATCTATAAACAACACTGACAAAGGTGGACATGATGGAGCTAGTATGTTTAGGGCGGTGAATTTTTACTTTAATTTATCTGAATGGGGGAAAAGGACGGGAGTCTGAACGCTTCAGGTTGACAGACTGACTCCAGTCCAGTATATACACAACAGTAGTTTGTGTGACTGAAAGAGCTACGATTCCCTGATTTCACTTGGCTGAACTGATTTTTTTTTTTTTTTTAAGCCACAGGCCAAATACTGTACCTCAGTACTGTTTGGCCCCTGGAACCGAAATTTAGACAAAACCCCAAACAAATGAAAATGAATATTACAAATCAAAATCAACAGACCTACAGATGACCCCCACCCCTAAACAAACAAACAAACAAATGCATAAATAAACATAAACCACAAAACACTTCATGGAGATGCTTCAAAGAGACATTCCAATAGGTTCTTGTGTGAATGTACATCAGAGCAAAATGGAGGGATATGGAGATAAAGTGGGACATATACAGTACTTCAGACAGGGCAACAACAAAGATATCAATTGAGTGAACTTTATATAATTTTCAAAATTGATCTCCCTGACATATAACATCGCTCAACTTTATATTTATTTACTTCATTCACATCAGAACTGGGATTCTTTCAGCTAGTAATTTATTTCTTTGAAGAGCAAAGATTGGCTGAGTGACACTGAGGCTGGCTGAGGAGTCGGTGAGCGCGTCACTGCGTCTGACTCTGTTTGGAAACTTAAATCTGTAATCACTTTGCAGCAAACATTCTTTTTGGATCCTCTGTAACACTGATTTGGTTTCTGAATTAAAATGTATTTAACAATCACTCCTTCTCAAGAAAAGCTTATGCTATATGCAACATTTTAGCACCTTAACAGTGCAAAACCTTGAAACTCTCATGACTTTTGGGTGAGAGTGGCTACAAAATGTGGTCAAAAACTGCTTCAAATAATTTATATCAAACCTAATTGATAGATCACAATATAAAACACAGCATTTAATGCACATAGTTAATATGGTAGAAGGTTTAGGATTCCTGATTTTCACCTAGAAGGACCCGAGTTCAGCAGCTGTCAGGCCATGGAAGCAGTCTTTCAGTCAACATTCACTTTCTGCTGTACACTCTTTTACCTCCATAGAACAATTTAAACAAGTCATCAACCCTGCATGTACTTACTTGACCTCTGTATCTATGTAATAATAGTGGTGCTAAAATGTTACGTATAGCGCCTTAAATAGTCAAAGAGCCTTTATCCCTGGGAACAGATTACCACAGAAGGCTTCTTGTCATGATTGTTCCTCCCTAAATCAGGGAGGTTAAAATCTGTCGACCCAGCCAGCCGGCCTTTACAGGCACCCAGAGTAAAACTGAGAAGCCTTCCTTGCTTTTCCCCTCTCAGCGTGGGAGGGGCCACTACAGGTGCAAACCCTCTTATCTTATGTCGGTCTTCATACAGAAACATACAGAGCATCCCGTATATATACTAAACTTTTTCTTTCTTTAGTCCAACCTTTGTTTAAATTTCTCTTCTTTAAATTTCATGATTGAGCGATTGTCTCATTCTTTAATTTGACATTAATATTAAATTGCTGTATATACTACTACACTATGGTAGTACATACAATTTATACTTTGTCATAATTTCACTTAAATGTCAATAATATACCTACATAGAAATATATATGTAAATTCTTTATAATACCAAATATTCTCTATTTGTAATGTGAGAAATGATAGCTGGTTCATTTGGGTTGTCATGATTTGATTAAGAAGTTAGACACTGTTCAGCTGGAGAGAGAGATGCGTGGAGAACATTGATGTGATATACATTTTATCCTTGGAAGTGAACCTGAATCATTTCTTTTGGAATTACTATCAAGAGAAAATCTGCCAATAGCTATTTGGGACTTAAAGAGACACATGGAGGGTGACAGGTACAGTAAGATTAGGGGAACTTAACTGGAAGTCCTGCAAATTGACAATAATACTCAAACTATGGACGACAGTATGCGTGTGCGTATGAGAGACAGGATGGCCACACAGCTTCATACTGGCTATCGTAGTCTTCATCATCATAAACACAGAGCTTTTAGCTCCTCAATTATAGTCAATATTTCCAAATGACCAAAGAATCGCCTCCTGCTTTTTTTTTTTTTTTTTGCTGTGCAAGTCCCGCAAGAACTGAGCGGAGCTGAGCACCAGCCGGCTGGAACTGTTAGTTGGAGTTAGTAATTCATTTATAGAGTCCCAGGTGAACATGAAAAGTAGGGTTAGCTGGGTCTCTGTCTGGGAGAACACCTGCCCCAAGGAAAATGAGACCGAACGCCGGGGCAGTTCACCATTAGTTGGGTTTTTAAGAAAGATGGTTGCATGCCCTTTCTGGCCCAGACTGAAGAGCGCCAGAGTGGGGCTGGCTGAGGAGTGGGACAGCAATGCAAGTCTGTGCAAGAGAACAAACTACACCAGTGTGTATGACTTGGAGTAGGCCCCCACACTCTGTTTCTGCAGTCTCCCCAGCGCGGAGGAGCTGCTCTCTAGCAGTGAGTCTCTGGAGCCCCCCACCTTGTTACTGTTGGTGGGGTTGCTGCTCGTGCTGGAAGTGGAAGCTGTTGCTGCGGTGTTGGAGCTGGGCATGGTGAGAGTCCTTTGGGGCAAGGTGGCAGTGCCCGAGCTTGCACCCAAGCTGCCCAGCCCAGAGTGGCCAAGCGTCAGGGCCTGCTGCTTGGCCGGGTCTAGAGTCTTGTGGCGGCCCTGGGTGTGATACGCCCGCTGCGTCAGGCTGCGGATTGAGGCTTCCCGCGGGGGCACAGCTGGGCACGGGTCGTGCAGCTCCCCTTGCTTGCGGAAGAATGGGTCTGTCTTCATGTAGAGGGGTAGGTTGCAGAATTCACCTGTGAGAAGCAAGACGAGAGTTAAGACATTTTGAATTTGTTTAATTTCAACTGCTACAGTTAAATATCCCCAAATGCAAATATATTGATAAATGAGTATGGACTGTACATTTTTTATGCATTATATCCTCTATTTTTGATGCAGTTGTTCATTTATGAGGCCAGTGATACGGCACTTTGCTTCAATGTGTATGTTTTTTTACTCCAGCCAACTATTTGCTGATAATTATTGAGTGGTACAAAAATGGTTTTGGATTAAAGTTGGATAATTCACAGTGATAGTGTCATTTTGTGGCCTAAAATTGGATTAGCCTGTTAATTTGCTAAATGACTGTGTAACAAACGTATTTCTTTTATGCATCCCAACACCCACATAGTTTGCTTTATCCCCAAAAAGTATTTGTATTTGTTTACTGAAATGGCTTTTGTTTTTTTCCCAGCTCTGTTGTTGTATTGTTTTCGTGGGCTGTTCTCAAGGGAAGGATTGTTTTTCCCATTTTATGTCATTTTATCCTCAGTCATGTATCAGTGTTTCACTGGCTCACAGTGAGGAAGGAAAAGTTTGAATCTGCAGCCGATATTGAGTAACTATATGCAGCACTACTTGAGTGCAAAATCTATATATAATCGAGACAAAAGCCTACACTCCTGCAGAACGGGGTCTTCCTCTATTCATACTTACTTTTGTTAGCGCGGTGGGGAATGGGCACAGCCACATTTTTACCGCGGTCGTAGTCCTGCGGCTTCGGTGGTGAGGCAGTGAAGCGGCAGATGCCCGGTTCGGACGGCGTGCTGAGAGAGGTCATGCTGTCCGCCGGGTCATTGGTACCTGTGGTCATCTGGTCGGACGAGCTGTCAGAGATGAAGCACTCTGTGATGGTGAACTTGGCGTGCTGCAGGTGCTCCTCAAGCTTGGCGTGCTCGTAGGCTCTCGCCAGCTCCTCGTAGGTGGAGGAGGCGCTCTCTGTCGACACCATGCTGTTGCGACCCTTATCTGAAAAACAAAAAGTAAATCATTTTCTTTAGTCAGATAAACTCTCATATAGAAAGTTTCATGTCTGGTTTCTTTACATTGACTTTCAAGGGTTTTTAAATAAATCTTTGTATATTTAAATTAAATTTGTTATTTCGAAAAGAAAGCACTTACAATAGAAGTGTAGTGTAATGTATACATGGTCTGGACTAATTAGCATGTAAAATATCAAAAAGACTAAAGACTCTTCATACTTTCATTACCTTTGTTTCCAGATGTAATAATTTAAAAATTACACAAAAGTCAGATTGCATTAGAGTAGAAGTGTCGTTGTATGGGGATTACTGGCTGGGACTGAGTCACCTGTGTCTTGTGAGAGGCTGGCGCTGTAGCTGTCACTCTCAGTGGCGGTGATTCCATGAGAGCCCATCGTCCGCCAGTCTGAGGTCAGAGTTCGTGCCGAGGCCGTTGACTGGCTCTGACTGGGCCGGCTCAGTGTCCACTGGCTGGAATATCTGTTCCTGGAGCTGTGGGCTGATTTTATACTCTTCCTCGACACAGGATCTGAAAGAAGACCCAATGATCAGAGGGGGGCTTGGCCGCACAAAGACCATGCGTATTGATCATCAAGAAGACTAGATGCTGTCTTTACTGTCTGATCAGCTTAATGACTGAAGAGGATGTAAGTGGATGCGCAACTCAATAAGAGCTCAAAGCTTTCACCTGGATTTACCTGCTTTGCATCTTTGACGTTTTGTCACTTAGGGGCTGGGATATTTATTGCAATGATAATTATTTGAAGAGAAAGACTCACTTGTGCCTGGGCGGATGTCTGACATGTCAATCAAAGGCCCTGAATTCTGGATAAGGGCTTGGTGGTGCAGAGACACGCCTGTGCAGAAGTTCTGCGGGTTCACTGATTGGCTGAACTCTGTGTCTGTCACCGGCACTGCAGCCTTGTCTTCCCCTGTTGTACAACAGAAACCCAGAAAAACAGTTAAAACACAAATCTAAGCAAATAAAAAATAACCAAATAATGAAATTTGTGATGTTTCAAACAGCCACATGCCTATCTGCTTGATGCCTTCCTTGTCCTCAATGAGCAGCTGAACACGAGGAATGTCAATGTGGAGCCTCGGCCCTTGAGGGGGCCCCTTCACTGGAGTGTCTATACTGCGGTTGTTCTTGCTGCACGCACACATGGAAATGACACAGATAGTCAGACTGCTGTCTCTTATTAGGGTTCAGAAATGTAAGAGGTTGACCTGCATGAAATATCACTTCCTCTAGGCGGTGGTCATAAAAACTGTGGCCATAAAAGCTGGCTCTTACCTGATAAGCATCTCAGCGAGGCTCTTAGCATCTATAAGAAGACGATAAGTTAATTAGATTATAGTTGGCTGTGGAGATAATCATTTCAATGTGTCACCCTAAATTATATTAATCCATTACACACAATAATAAGGATCCCTGCCTCTGAACTCTCTTTTTCTTTCTCTCACCTCGAAGCCGTTTGAGTCGCTTCTCCTTGCGTTTCTTGCGGATAATAAAGAGCAATGCAACACCCAGAGTAACCAGGATGACCGGAGAGCCAATGGAGAACAGCTTTTTCACATCGTCCCCTTCTCCACGAGCTGATTTGATGGGAGGGATTGTACCTGTGGAGAGAAGGTGGAAGGAAAAAAATGAAGTCAAGAAAATAAAGTTTGAGCAGTGGAAAGACAAAGATATATGATGCACTTACTGCCATCGTAGTCAGTGGTGGCAAACTGGGAGCTCTGGTTGCCGCAGCCGGCGCTGTTGCAGGCCTTCATTTTGAGTTCATACCAAGTGGCCTCACGCAGCTCGCTCAGGAAGAGCTGAGTGGTAGAGTTGGCCTTGAGGCTCTGCCAGGCCCAGGTACCTTTGGGTCTAAAGTCCAGCATCAGGTCAGTGATGGGGCAGCCGCCGCTGGTCCAGCCCTGCAGGTTGAGCCCTGCATGGGTGGAGTTGATGTGGGTGAGCAGCGGCTGATCCTTATTGAACACTGGTTCTGTAGAGGAGAGTGGTGAAGACAAATAGCGTCAGGAGGTTAAAGAGATAATTTGGTGTATTTATTTGTTACTAATTAAAGACTCAACATCTGAGAAGAATAGTATCATCACAGGGCTATTTAACATCATTTTTGAATAGAGTTAATAGAGAGTTTTCTCTAAATACAAGGACTAAGTCGATGTGATATAGAGACATTGAGAAGTCAATGTACCAGGTTACTGCATTACTGATTCTGCATATTTCAATGTGGAGACTGACATTTTTTTGTGTCGCTCTTGTACTAAAATTCTTTGGGAGATATTTTTGAATTCAAAAGGCATGCTTCGATGAATAAAAATGGAAGTCAACCAATGAATTTCTTCGGCATTAGAGAATTTTTTTGCTATGCTATAATCAAGAAATTTCAAAGCCCTTGATATGAGAAGGACTTTAAACAAACATTTTTTAAAACTCAGCAAAGAAAGGTCAAACTTTGATACTGATTTATTCTACTTTCAAAATAAGAAACTATCTTATACAGCTTTGTTCCAATTGAGAGATCCCACAGTCTGTTAAATGCATTTTAACTTATATCTCCCACTCCTCACCTCGCCCATGTGTCTTAGCCTCGATGATCTCACTGATTCTCCCTGAACCAACACTGTTCTTGGCCGCCAACTTGACTTTGTACCAGGTTCCACAGCGCAGATTGTCCAACCTGAAGGAACGCTCACTAGAGCTGATGAACACATCCCTCCACTCCTCCGTGTTGTCCACAGAATACTGCAGTACGAATCCTGCAAAACCACACAGCACAGCTTTATGTACGTGTCAAACACAAACAAACAAAGTCCAATCGATTGCTTTGAATTCGAGACACTTAAGACTGGGGATAATCCTTGCTGCTGTTACATTGGTTGGACACCAGGGGGCAACAATTAGCTACAATAAGCTATAGTCTGACTACATTTTACCCAGAAACATTGTTTACACTGTTATGTGTGGCATAAACAAAGATCTGTTACAAAATCAGCCAGAAGGTCAAGGCTTTTTTATCATGAGACAGCAGAAAGGTGGAGGGGGGGTGTTTCCCTGGTTAAAGAAACTCTTGTTATGAGCCCACCTCTGATGGAGCTTCCCCCATTATCTCCAGGGATCCATGCCAGGGTGATGGAGGAGGTGGAGGTAGTGGAAACGGTCAAACGAGGCTGATCGGGAGGAACTAGATGAGCGAACAGAGACAGCGACTTTAAAAACAGAACAAAAACACGTCCTCCCCTCCTTCTTCTTCACTGGTTGTTTCCACAAAAACACATCTTCTGTGTCTTCTTACCTTGCACCACCAGATTGACTATGATGGTGTCAAAGCCCAGAGTGTTAGTGGCCGTGCAGGTGTAGTACCCAGAATCCTCAGCTTTGACTGAACGTAGCACCAGTGTGCCGTTGGACAAGATCTGCCGTTGGCTGTCTGCTGTCACAGGAATGGCCGAGTCCTCACTGACACAGTACAGACAGGTTACAGATGTTAGTCTCAGCCCAGAACAAGATGTTGCTTTCTCTTACAAGCAGCAGTATCTGTCTCAAAAAGCCATCATGCCGTCATAAAAAGTGAGTGTTGCGATATGTAGAGCTCTGACCTGTCTTTTGTCCATTTAATCGTTGGGGCGGGTTCTCCCACTGAGCTGCAGGGCAGACGTACTTCCTTCATCCAGGGTGTCGTCACCGTGCCGCCGAAGGACAGGATCTTAGCTGGGACTGCACACATTTAAAATCAAGTTGTTAAGTGAAACCTTTGACATGCAGATGATGACAGAGACACCGAGACAAAACAAAACTGCCTCAGCATCTCTCTGGTCTGTCTGTTTATAAGAAGTCTGACTCTGTATTTTCCTGAATGAGCGGCCCACTTTACCTCAGCGGGAAGGTCTTTACTCACTGCTGAGGGAATAAAAAGCTGTAGCGCTGTGTGTTAGTGTGACCCCTCCTCTAACTTAGTTTCAGTCTATCTTTTCTCCATTGATCCTCCCCTCTATTGATTCTCGCCTGCTACCTCTCTCCCCAAGAGTCATTTTAAAGGATAGGCCCTGTTCATCACCACATAATTAACAACAGCATTTCTTGCAACACAGCCGCTACTCAATCAATACTACGGCTGTCAATCAATAACAGAGAAAGTAGACCGAGCGAGGGGGAGAGAGAGCGATGAAAGCGATCGGTGTAGAGAAGATATTGTTGCTCTTTCGTAGCTTTCTTTAGAGCGCTCTCCCTCATAACCTTTACAGAATTCCCTTCACCCTTCTGCTCCACTACAGGCTCCCATGGAGGACCCACCTTTCCCAGCAGGCTCCACTGTGACCTTTGAACTGATGTTGCCTCGGCCCGCAGTTGTCACTGCTGCAGCCCAGATGTGGTATTGTTTACCACGGGAGAGGTGCGTGATACGGTAAAAGAGCATCTCCGGGTTGGCCTCGTACTCACTGGGTGCCTGGGACAGAGGGCACTCAGTGTCAGGTTAGAGAACAATGAGAAAACACTGAGGTGACAGGCTTGGTGGCAGCTCTCCACGAGAAACTCCAGCAGACTAAAGAAATTATATAAGGTAGCAATTCTCAAATGAGTTATGAAAGACAATAAAGACAACATTTTTAATCTGAGTTTTTTTCTAAAGAGGGCATGAACATTCTGACAATAAGCCTTTTTCACAGATATCATCTTGTACAGCAGTCATTTTGTCTTGTTGTAGTAGGAAAGTTCAGGTCTTACTAATAACATTAAAAGTGGCTCTGATCTATTTAAGCGTCCCAGGAAGTCATGACAGTGTGACAGTCAGACAGTGAACAGCATGCACAACACCAGGACCCTGACAGTGAAACAAGCTAAATGGAATTCAGACATTATTCATTTTTTTTCCTTTCAAATGTCAAAAGGTTTTCTGTAAAACCTGTGAGAGGACACACCTGTGGCTGGACGAGTGTTCCTAAAGCTGTTTTCATTTTTTCTGAAAATGCACATCAGTGTCTAGAAATATTGAAGAACTGAAGGTGGGGATATTTTAAAAACTGAGTGATGTGAGAATGTGAGAATCCTGCTTGTTATAAGCAAATGACAGGGATCCATCACTGTATTTCCATGTAGACTATTTTTCTCACAAGCTTTTTTATTTTTTAATTTTTTATTTGTGATCATTAATGTTTTACATCAATTTTTTTAAACATTAAGGTCTTTTGGGGTAAATTCTGCTGAGTCCAGCTGACCTTAAACACTAAATGTGTGATTAGTGTTTGTATTCTTTTGTAGCATTATTCCATATTTTGAATTTAAGCATGAAAATATTTTTAACTGTTATTTACACTATGTGTCTCTGCTTGTATTTACTGGTTATTTCAGCAGGGAGGTTGCCTACAAAAAAAAATAAGAGTACCTTAAATCACTGCTGACACTAGAACATTTAATCTGTAGAATTTAACTTTCTTGACTGAAACAACAATAAATTAACGTAGATGAATTTGTTTAATTTGGAAACACAAGTTAAATGTTTTGAGTGAGTTTTATGTATCTTGCAGGACACATTAAGTGTCATTTTACAATGTTTCAATTAATGTGGCATTTACATTTCATGTTTAGTCAGAAGTGCTACAGTGTTTCAGAACTGTAACAGTTTGGCATTAAGCAGCTCAACATTTCGGAAATTTGTAAAATACATAAATAAAAATTACAAATGCATCACGACTGAGTGTGTATTTAAAATGGACAATTGATGCATTGGGTAAAGAAAACATTTTGGGCCTTGATTCCGGAATGAATGATGTTTTTCTGTGGATGTCTCTCCCACAAGCACATCTTTGAGAAAATATTCATACACACACCTGCAGGCACACAGACACACACTTGCCAGCACGCGCACAAAAACACAGTTTTCTCTCAAGTCTATCCTCTGCTCTATCTCTTTAATCTGTTCCTCTCTCAGTGTTCATCTTCAGTTCCTTCACCATTTCCTTTCCCCTCTTTTCCTCTATCCCTCTCTGTTTAGCTCAGTGAAGAGGAGAGGAGAGGATGGAGGGACAGAGGGAGGGAGGATGATAATATGTGTGTGTGTGTGTGTCTGTGTGTGTGCGTGTGTGTACAGGAGGTGCATTTGAAAATTCCTCCACCATAGTGGTGGTGTTGTGGTGATCCAGGGAGTGATACAGGGAGATAATGAAAAGACGGACAAAAGCACTCTCATCTTGATGTGACTGATACCCTCCTCTGCTCCTCCCTTCCTCCCAGCCTGTCTCTCATTCTCCCCCCTTCTTCCTCTCCCCTCATCTCTCTCTTTTTCCCTCATTTCCCCCCGGTCTCTCCCTACCTCTAATGGTGTTTCTCTTTCTCGCTCTCAGCCTCCTTTTCCCCCTCCCTCCCTTCCTCCCTCCCTCTCTCCTCCCTGCCCGTGCTCATTTACATGGCACTCATGCACAGAGAGGGAGGAGTGTTTGTGAATAATAAGAAAGTGAGATTCTAGCCTGATATCAGATTTCCCTGTGTGCTGGTGTTTGTGTGCACATGATCTAACCACAACTGAAATGCCGCACATGCATGTATAAATAGAAAATGTTGAAATGTGATGTCTGTGTGTGCCTGCATGTGTGTGTGTGTGTGTGTGTGTGAGTGTGCGCCTGTGTGTGCGTTTCTTATGCGGCAGTATGCATGTGTGAGCTTGTTCTCTGCCTCATTTGCATATCTACGTCTCATCACGTTGCCAAGACAACCTCATCTGTTCATCTGGGAGGGCAGGAAATAAAGCGATGGTGCAAATGCAGTGAAAAAAGAGACACACGCAAAGATAGCCCCCCTCCACACACACACACACACACACACATACAGGTTCGATTAATAATAGTGGTTACAAATTAATTATCTCCATCAAAAGATTTTTATCAAGATCACAAATTTTCTTTCCTCTCAATCACCTGGGACATTTTCTATTGGCCCTGTATGAGTCACACCCTCAGAGAAAGGACTTACCGGCTGTCCAGAACCTGGACTGGAGCAGTAGATGGTGTACTTGCGGATAACACCGTTTGGCTTGTGAGGAGGCAACCAGGACACAACCACACTACTCGGAGAAGAGGGAACTGCCTTGATGCCAGCTGGCGGACCAGGAACTGTAGGAAACACACAGGAACATCAGCAAGCTGGCATGCGTGTGTGTGCGTGTGTGTGTGTGTGTGTGCGTGTGCACGCTGGGTGTTAGACACATCTTTAAGTGAGCAGGCTTGTTTGCAGATTGCTGGTCTTATCCTGCACTAAGCCGCTCTGGGAGGACTTGGAGGGACTCCCTTTGGGTGGACATTGGTGACATATGTTCAATCAGACACTGGTCAGCAGTTCTGACTTTGTGATACCCAGCATTCTCTTTACTCTGAAACCCACTAACAGATTAGACAGTAGTGTCTGATCCTCTGCTAGCCACTTCAGCTTGACACTGGACACCACTTAATACTCTTATTACCATCTAGAGGCGTAAGACGGGTTTAAAATGGATAGACACTTAAAAAAAAAGACACATCCTGACACTGGATACTCTGAAAGGTGAACAATGGGGCTTTTGTCACATTGGCCTTACAGTATGGGGTTCACTGTGTCAAGCCTATTCAATTGCCACCATAAATATAAGTTGGGCTTGACAGTGGGCCTCATCTGGGGTCCTCAGAAGGTGGCAACCAGAGTGTAAGACCCTCCTCTCTAAATCAAACCCCCAATTCCTCTTTCTCTTCTTTATGTGAGGCCCCCTGATCTAGTTATTCAACTCCTTCATCCCGCACAATAAATGAGCAGGAAAAAAAACAACACAAACTCAAAGAGGATGGATGTCGTGGGGAGGTTTGGAAAAAGGGGGAAGGCGGGGACGGTGAGAATGATAGGTGCAGTTCCTGGGGGACGTAGTGGTAGTGGCGGTGAAGGGGAGGGGCATCATTATCATAACTGGACCTCCATGTCAAAACAGGAGTGGTAGTGGGAGGGGGGTATTTAAGTCCCATCTGGTGCCCAAAATCTGCCCAGGACTCCAGACAGACAGAGAGTCTGCAGCACAGCCAACACGGACGGTGTGATGATGAGGGAGCGAGGCGCTGTGGTGCTGAGTGAACAAACCCCCCCCCCTGCATGAATTTAAAATGCACCTCTGTGCAAATCAGAGGAGGATGTGTAGCAATAAAGGGCCAACACACTCAACCAAATACTCTCTATTGGCTCAGAAAGAAAATCTGTCTGACATTTATTTCTTTTTGTTTTTTATTGCCGTATATTCATTTTTTTCACCCAAGAATACACTGTGTGATCAACTCTATATCTTTGTATCGTCAACCCACAGACCCCTCCTTCTCCCCCTCCTCTAGAAAGAGACATGGATCTGGCTGTAATCCCGCCTCCAATGGTGTAAGCACAAAATTAATTCTCTCTAATCCAAGAGGAGTTAATCCTTATGCCTATGGCAAGAGTGCTGGTGGAGAGGATGCCGGCCTGGGTTGATGGCTGACTTCTGGAAGCTATACGCTCCAAGAAAGCACCCCTCCTCTTCCTTTGGTGTCCCCCCCTCAGCCCTGAGCTGTGCACCCAAAGCCTCTTAATTCTCATTAGCACTGCTAATGGAGCTTCGCAGCATAAATGAGCTTTTGTCATGGGTCTGAGATAAAGCCCAATACTCTTTTTCATATATCCCCCTCTCATCTTCCTACATCATTTACCCCCATAGACGGTGCAAGCATAGTACATGCTTTTCAATTGTACTTGCCAAAATATATTAATAAATGAATATTATTCTTGTTTTGGGTTTCTGTTTGGGTGAATACTCACGGTCCTCGCGGGTCTGGATGTACAGGACGTTGCTGCGGACTCCGTCTCCAGCTTGTGTGTAGGCCAGCACCTGAACACTGTAGTTAGTGAACTTCTCCAGCCCCCGCAACTCCACCTGCTCTCGTGTGGTGGTAATATTCTGCATCTCTCCCCATTCTGATGAGGGAAGGAGGGAAAAACATTTTAAAAAGTCCTGTATGAAATCTGGTGGACCTGCAACATTGACCCACTCCGTCTTCTATGAAATACATTTATATACTATTTTGCTTTGCTAAATACATTTTGCAGGAAATGTGATTAGTGTGTGAATGCAGGGCAGAACCTGCAGAGGGAATGTGTCGGAGGATGGTTGTTAATAGAAAGCAAAATCTTTATAGCCAAGACTGTTACGGGTTTTTAGTTTAATATTAAACAAGTCAGTGTGTCTTGTCTCACACAACTGTCTTCCTGTAACCTCGAAGGTGCCATAAGTGCGTTTTATCTATTGCTACATAGCTAACCTTTGCATTAACTGCTGTTTACTTAAAGAAAAAAACTTAATTTTGGGAAAATTTAGCCTATTCATCAGAAATTCCTGTGTAAGGCAAGAACAACTGTCACTTACATAGTCCTTTAGTAGCTTAAACATAACCATGAAAATGCTAATTGTTCTTTTTAAAAATGATCTATGCATAATTTCCCGCAAAACATATTTGCTAATGCAAATGTAGTAAACAGGCTTGAACAGACATAGGGACACAAACACAGTCAAATACTTTACGGTAATCTCATCAAGAATCTCAAACAAAGAGAAAATCGGGCAAACATGAACAAATCCAAGGACGAACAGGAACAGGAAGTGCTCTATGAGAGAGGTGCAGACACACATCAACACATTCTGACTCACAACACTGACAGAGAGGTAGGTTTGGTGGGAGTCTGGGTTGGTGAAGTTTAGAATGAGATAGGTGATAATTACTCTGCATTGGCCACTGGGCCTGGCCCCCACAGCACCCACCTCCGTCTGGGAAGAGGGACCAAAACACAACCCGGTAGCCTTTCAGCACACCGTGCAGTGTCAGCCGTGGAGGCTCTGCCCATGTGATCACCGCCTCGTCCGACGTCACGGAGATGGCTCGCACGTTCTGCGGAGGCTCGCTGGGCACTGAAGAGAACAGAGGGCCAAATGTTAGTGTGGAACAGTTTAAATATACTGTATGAGCTTTGAGGTTGTTTTCATGATTTGCACTTGTCAAAAATCCTTGGTTATCGCTGTTGCTAGGAAGAACTGACTGATCTAGCATGGTGGACTGCAGCACTGAGAATTAATGACTACTCAACACTAACAACACGCAGGAAATCTCTGATGAAACAAATCAGTCAAATAAGCTCAAATTGGCTCTCAATAGCTTCTTGTTCAGTGCTAGCTTTTAGAGCACAGAGGAGAGGAGGTGCAGCAGGGCGTCTGTGGAGGGGAGGAAGAACACTGAGACAGAGCAACATGAATAGTAAAGCAGCTACTGTAAAGCTTTAGGTGTTAGAATGCAGATGAGGAGGGTGGGGTGGGTAGAGATGTGGAGGGTAAAATCTGAAGACAGTATTCATTTTTTAAGGTGATGGCAGTCACAGGAGCAACTCAAACTACCGGACTGAACAATTACTGTCACTATTACTGTTGATTATTACTGTCCACACAGATGGGGAGGATCCACAGATTTCTTTATAACAGGGGAGAGTTCCCCAGTATCAGAAATTATAAGAAACAAAAAGATGTAAAATAGACAGAGAATGAATGAATTGAAAGAGAATGGAGCCAATGGGAGGAAAAGAAAGATAAAGGAGAGGAAGAGAAAAAGGGGGCAGAGTGGGCAGACATTTAGAGAGTAATGGGGTTCCTTGTTCCTCTCTCGCTCTCTACCAGCCTAATGAGGGTGCTAATTAAAGTAGAAAGAAGAATGGGGGATGTGCCGCAGATTCATTTCTACCTTTTTTGTGTATGTGTGTCTATATATGTATGTTAGCTGTGTTAACTTGTGTGTCTGCCATTCTGTTGCTGCATTTGGGTCTATTTTGTATTCTTTTTGACAAATCAAAGAGATATGCTTTACGGCTCTTTTAATTTCTGTCTCTTGACGCTTTCCCCCATGTCCTCCCACACTCTCTCCTGGTCCCGCAACACACTCTCTCTGCTGTGTCTACACTGCTTTGCCTTCATCTTGCTGACTAAATTTTGTTTCTTTTCAAGTTCTCTTACCATCTTCCAGTGTGGTAGCGTTGATCTCAGTACTGGATGGTCCAGTCCCAGCTCTGTTGAAGGCCTGGACTACCACCCCATACTGGGCAAACTTCTTTAGGTTGTCCAAGGTGTACACTTCACTGTCCCCTGTAGCTTTCATCTCCACTATGCTGTACTGACCGTTGCTGCCTGGACCGTTCTCTCTGTAACCGATCTGGTAGCCTCGAATCACACCATTTTGCAGCTCCTTCTTAGGGGCCTGAAAGAAAGGTAAGGAAAGCAGTTAATGCTATAGTGCTATTCAATTTTAACCACATTTAGCCAAGTTAAAATCATTGTGCAATGTTGCAATTGGGTTATTTGGGGATTTTGCCAGTAAAATGTGCCGGAATCAAAGTAATAATAAGACATAACTCAATGAAACTCAAAGTTTCTTATGTAGCTTGTATTTTATGATGATGTGTGCATGATCATTGGAGATCTATGTGCATAACTGCAACCACTTCCGCACACACACACACACACACATACATATATATATTGGCTCTGAATTCTTTTATGGTATGTCAGGTTGCGTAAGTATAAACTACTGTTATTTTTATAACTTTCTAGAAGTTTCTGTAGGTGCTTGTTTCTGATAGGACACTACAATCAACAAAAGCTCACATATTTGCACTTGTGACCCTTAATTTTTGCTTGGAGACATAACTATTAATAATTGAGCTTGTTAAAATACCATGTATTAATAAATTAACTTCAATGAAAAATGTGGTTAAAGACATACATGCAATAAAATCAGGCAATATATTCAGTTTTTAAGCAAATGTGTGTTTTTTTTGTTTTTTTTATTAATATTTGAAAGAACTATTTTGCAGGCAGAGTTATACGTTAACTGGGTATTTGAAAGTGATTTGCTCTGTAACTCTCATATTGAGAAAATAATCTCTGCATAATAATGCACATAGTATTGATTTTACCCTCCATGTGACCCGTATGCTCTGAGATGTC
This sequence comes from Acanthurus leucopareius, assembly GCA_029814765.1. Taxonomy (NCBI): domain Eukaryota; kingdom Metazoa; phylum Chordata; class Actinopteri; order Acanthuriformes; family Acanthuridae; genus Acanthurus; species Acanthurus leucopareius. The sequence continues at coordinate 8,604,043 of JAQMCX010000012.1, read as the reverse complement.
ATCGGCTGGAGGATTACATCCATTGGTGGCCCATCAGGAGCTGTTAATGTCAAATAAAGTGTTACTGTCAATATCCATAGCCAACTTCCATACAGAAGAAAATAGAAAAAGACAAAGGGAAAAAAATAAGACTGTGATAACCAGAGGAAAACAAATTCACATACGTGCTTCCTCAGTACTGATTGTAAGCTCTTTGCTGGGGAGGCTGCGGCCAATCTTGTTGTAGGAGTACATGCGGATGCTGTAAACACAGGCCGGGTGCAACTCCACAATGTTGGCCTGGTTGTTGGTGGGTGAGATGTTCCTGGTTGTGTACATGTGATCCCAGGAGTCTGTCAAACAGGAAAAAGATTTTTGATTTTTAACACGTGCATTGTTCCTAAATAAAATCTGGCATATTTCAATTTGAGATACCTACCTGATTTGTTCTTGTACTCGATGTCATAGCTGGTGATGATGCTGTTTCCATCAAACCTTTGGATCCAGCGCAGGTTCATGCTTCGGTCCTTCACCTCCCTCACTTCCAGCTCAGGGGGATCAGGTGGTTCTATGTGTGTGTGTGTGTGTGTGTGTGTGAGAGAGATAGATAGAGAGAAAGAGAGACAGAGAGAGGTGGTGAGACCTTCACATTTTTCTATGCATTTCACCACTGGGCTGTTTTCTACACTGTAATGTTTGGTAAGTTAAAGAAGTGAGTTAGACAGGTATAGTATGTGGTAGAGATACCTTGCACAGTGAGTTGGATGAGGCCTCGACCTTCTCCGTAGGAGTTGATGGCATGGCAGGAGAAGAAGACAGAATCTCCTCGCTCGGCTGGATTCAGCTGTGAGCATCAACACAAACAGAACAGAGATTGGAATGTGCTGTAAAATTTGCAGAAAATGTCCAACAGGCATCAGCAGTAACAAGCAACATAAAAAATCTTCAGGGATAATATGATCAAACCAATAATGGACCTAAAAAGTCCTATAATTATAATTTTATGCCATTTAATTTTAACTAATTATAATAAAATATATATGAACTCAATTTCATAATGCAGTAACTTGAAGGAATAGTTTGACATTTTGGAAAATTCACCTTCTTGCCAAAAGTGAGATAAGAACACTGATAACACCTCATGTGTGCTTGCTAAATATGCAGCAGCCATTTAGGTTAGCTTAGCATAAAGACTGAAAGCACGGGTTAACAACAAGCCTGGCTTTATCTATGACAAAAAAACATCCTCTTATGAATTCCTCAAAGCTCTCTAAACGATAGATAGAACATCTTAATTAACTTTAACTTTAACATTGCAGTTGACTCAGGCTAGCTACATACTAGATTCCAGTCTTTACGCTTTACTAAGCTAAGCAACGCAACTTCTAGCTTTAGTCTTATGATCACAAGTATGGAATAATACAGATTCATTTTAAGGGGCTGAGTGACCTACTCAGTATTTTAGTTGAAATAACCAATTTCTTGTACTCTTTGCTCTGTAATTACTTTACAACATGATACAATCCACCTTAGCCTTGGTGTGAGGACATTATGCTGAGTTCAGGGTCTGCTGGGTGTTGTATTCTGTATCTGACCTTCAGGGTAGAGATGACTTCATCCCCCTTCTTGTTGATGGTGATGGAGTAGCGTGGGTTCCTCTCGGCGTCGATGACAGTGTCTCCTCTCTCCCAGCGGATGATGATGGGCTGTTCTCCTCGCGCTGTGCAGTTCAGCTCCTTGGTCTGGCCCTTTCTTGCCATGGTGGTGTTGGGGTGGCTGGTGATCATGGCAGGAACTGAGCAGAAATACAGACACGTGTCAGTGTGACAAATAGTATTACATGGCGTAATGAGATGAGGGAACAAGAATGTAGTATTGGAAACTGAGGATATATCACAGATGTATAGACATCTCTTTTTCTGTACTTGTTCTCCATTTTCATTTCACGCTTCAAGCCCCACTGGCCCTCTTACTCTACCTCCTCTCTGTCTGCCTTTTTTCTTCTCCTCTTGCTTCGTTTCCACCTTTTTTCCTCAGACATAGATTATTGATTGAAGGGGTTCCTGCGGTTTTGTTTTCATCACTAATTCATCAGCCCTTTTCCCCACCAAACATTCACAAGCACACGGACCAGCAGGCGGAATGCATCAATCAATAGCAACGATACCCCAGTTAAGGGTGTGTAGGACGGAGACAAGGTTTTGTTAGGTTCAGTGCAGGCCACAGTAGCCTGGGGCAAAAGTGCATCTTAGAGGAGCTGATTCCCTTTCTAAAAAGCTAAGGCTTGTCTCTGTATACAGTACATGTACAATTCAGGAGATGTGGTTATGAAAGGAAGTGTGTTCAAGCTTAAGAGAGCATGATTGACACTTACTCTTGACAGTGAGGATCATGCTCTTACTGATGTCTGAGCCGACTCCATTGGAGGCCTGGCAGAGGTAGTACCCTCTGTCGTCCTCCAGCACGTGTCGGATGAGCAGAGAGCCGTTGGACATGATCTGGATACGACCAGTTAGAGGGACCGGATGGTACTGCTGAGGGTTTCCTACACCTGAATCACACAACACAAAGTAAATGCATGTTGCTGCTCTCATTTCTCCTCGTTCATATGATCTTGTTAATAAAATGTTGTAGATGTTGTTGAAATGATGTACTGTTTTTACCTTTGGCATGTTTCCACATGACTTTTGGAGGTGGGTACCCCTCCACAGAGCAGTTAAGAACACCAGCTTTGCCGTAGATACAATCCTGATTGTTGGGCTGAACCACGAAGCGTGGTGGCACTGAGAAACAAAAAAATACGATTAACCTAAATGAAAGGACTATAGAAAAAAAAGTCTTACAGTTAAAGGTAGAAAATGGGAGTGTTCCTAAAATAACGTGCAATTCTAAACTCCCTCTGCACATTAGATATCACATCTGATCTGACCTAATTCATCATCACGCCATTCTCCCTTTGCTCAATCCCTCACCAGTAACAATCAACTGTCTTTCCCAGCTGACGGTGGCGGCGGCGTTGCTGGCGATGCAGGTGTAGTTTCCGTTGTGCTTCAGTGTCACCTTGGAGATTTGCAGGGAGCTCATGAACTCTTTGGTCTCTATTGCGACGCCAGAGGCGGACCCTGGCACGATGAGCTGGCCATCTTTGTGCCAGGTGATGCGTATGGGCATGTCCCCAGATGACACCACACAGGCGATGTACATGAGCTTCCCCACTGAGGTAGAGGGGATATCGAAGGGCTGGATGAGGGGTGGCACTGAGGGAGGGAGGAAGAGAGCAGAGAGTGAGTGGAATAAAGGCGGCGATAGATGTGGAAGAGTGACAGTGTGGCCATCTGGAGCAATGCTGAGAGAGAGAGAAGGTCATTGGCCAGTGGGGCCCTCTTCTTTTCCCCCCCTTCAGTCCCCATCTCCTGCAGCCCATAATAGCTGCTCTGGTTAGAGTCCAATTGGCAAGAGGAAGTCATTCCGTTGCCATAGTGATGGAGGTTGGGGTGGGGGTACTACAGCTGAGACATCTGGGGGATTTAATCTAGGCTTCATTATTATTCATCTAATTAAATCAGAGACACACTCACACTCAGGCGCATGCACACACCCTTAAACACCTCTGCAGCTGCCCTGAACCATCGTTACCCCGCTCACAGACTAAACAAAATACAGACGCTCGCTGAATCATAAATCCATTCAAAAACACCATCTACCTCTGTCATGAAGCATTACTGGAATCTGCACTGCACAACTTTGAACACTGGTGTTTCTAGCTGCTAATGACAAAGTATTGAGAGGCCCCAAAAGGGCTGATGTTGGTTATTTAAGCTTTATTTGGACAATCCGACTCAACGCTACTGTTTTAGGAGGTCTTATATATATTTGGATACAATGATGTGTGCAAAGAAATGTCTGCAACACTGCTGAAAAAGCGGGTAAAGTCTCAGCACACCCCAATCAAATATTGGTCACCCTGTCTCAACTGCAGACTCACTTCATGATTATTACCAAAAAAGCAGTACCTAGAGCAGTTTTATTCCTTTGTATCCAAGCCCTCTCTCCACAATTACCTTTGACAGTGACGTGAACAGTCTGGTTGATTGACACCTGGGGTTGGATCAGAACGCTACATAAGTAGGTACCCTCGTCCGCGCCCTTCTGCACGTCCGTCAGCCTCAGGGTGCCGTTCTCGAACACCACTTGACGATGATTATCAGGCAGCTGCATGCCGTCCTTCAGCCACTTGATGGAGTAATATGGGTAGCCAATCACACGGCAAGTTATGTATGTGTTCCTGCCCGCCACTGCGGTGATGTCCCGCATGGGTCTGATTCGGGGTGGACCTGGAGACACAGGTAAGAGAGGGAGGGGATGGAGGGAGGAGACAGAGAGAGAGAGAGACACACACACAGAGGTCGGAGAGAGGGGCAGATGAGGTGAAGGAGGTCATGGCAGAGTAAGGGAGCAGCCACGGAGACAGGAGGTGAAGAGTTGAGGGAAAGAGTGATTGGGGCAAGTTGACAGGTGGACAGGGAGGTTAGTTATGCTCCCTTTACTAAAAAGTGATTGAGGATATTGTTGATTTGACTAATTAGATATTCTGTGTATCTAAGTGATTTTGTGTATTCTCTAAATTACCCTCAGATAGACAGATAGACAGATAGACAGATAGACAGACAGATAGATAGATAGATAGATAGATAGATAGATAGATAGATAGATAGATAGATAGATAGATAGATA
>JAQMCX010000012.1:8576083-8599230 GCA_029814765.1 Acanthurus leucopareius | reverse complement strand
ATTTCATAGCTTGCATGTGCACCCCCAGCTCCCAGACCCAACCTTGAGAAGCATAGATTAACGGCGAGATTTTTTTTCTCGCGCGATAAGAGTCTCGCGGTAACGCAGCACGTTAACGCCGTTAACGGCCCAGCTATAAAATTAACAGAAACTTTTTAACCCTGTAAAGTATTGAAGCAACATAAAAAAGGAATAAATGATTATCAGTGTTTAAATGTCCCTTTGTGACGTGTTGTATGTTACTTTGGTGACACAGAGACTGAAAAGATCATGAAAACAGCAGCTGCAAACATCTGCACCTGAAACTCTCCACCAGAGGGAGCTGATGGAAGTTCACTGTTTGGCCACAAGATGGCAGCGTTGCTCCACTAACAGACTGATGAGCTTAATGCCACATTTTAACACAATGTTTATTCACTTTATACATTTCCTGTTGTGTTTCTTATGTGACACTGCAGAGTGAATCAGTGTGATCACAGGAGACAAGGACGCCTCTCTGTTAACCAATCAGCTCTCAGCTCACAGATGCTAGTGTTCCAGTCAGAATGACCTCAGCTCAGAGTGTTTGGGCTGATCTGTGATCTGTGATCTGAGTGGATCCTTCAGAGGGATCTCTTCCTTCAGACTCAGCTTGTGGCTCAGCATTGTGACCAGTTTCCCTGCTGGTCTGCGTTGAGACAAACTCCAGCGTCCTGCAGTGACCTGACGTTCACACGGACATCATGGCGAGTGATAACACCTCCTCACCGCCGCCTTGGCTCGCTGCTCAGCCTCCACAGCAGGATATGAACAGACTGGCTGGCGAGGACATGCTGCGAACAAAACACCTCAGGATCACAGAGACGCTCTGAAAGCAGAGAAAGTTTACGAAACCGCTGAAAGTAAAGAGTTCAGGCTCAAGTTGGAGAAGATCTTTAAGAACCTGTCACTTTATTACATTTAAAGGCTGTAAATCTCATGTGGTTGGAGATAATAAAGCTGTCAAAGGCCTCTGAAGGTCTGACGGTGTTCAGGAGTGAATCCCTCATGTTTGCAGCACACATCCCTGATACATTAATGATCAATAAAGTATCAATCAATCAATCAATCGTCACAGAGTGGAGACAAACACTGGAGGTCAGGACAAATAACTTCACTATGTTCTGGAAACACAACGTGCTGCTGCTAAATTCAGCTGTTTTAAGGTGGAATTCTGCATTTGAAAACAAACTTCATGTTAATATTTGATCGTGTTTTTATCTCAGTTTTTAAAACCAGGAATTCTTTTGTGAGACAAACTCCTGAGTCATTCAGGCGGAACTGGACCGACTCCAGAGACATGCCAGGGTTTGTTTGGACTGGGAGGAGAGGTGGAGCTGCTGAGAGCTGCTCAGAGCTGCCTGATGGGAGACCAGTGAGACCAGTGAGACCAGAGAGACCAGCTAATATGAACACGTTAGCATGCTGACGTCGATGTTTGGCTAAAAGCACCACATGGTTCAAACAGACTCCCACTCTTGATCAAAAAAAGGAGACACATCATTGATAATAATGTCATTTCTGTTTATTTAAAGATAAACATCATATAGAACAAAAGAAACACTATAAAATTAAAGTTGTCGTCTCTGTTCAAGAATCCAAACAAAGAAAATAAAGTTTTTACATGATAGTTGTTTTTCTTTGTGATAAAGGTCTCAGCACGCAGCATGTCGCGTCTGATAAAGTATAAAAATAGTGCAAACAGTCTAACGGAAACCAGGATGAAAACACACTCACACACACAGAAACTCTGCGACTCAGATGGAGGAGGGTTTCTATGGCAACACATTAAAAATGAACAAAAACAATGAAAACAGTTTCTGAGCAGAAAACTTCAAGTGGAAAGAAGAAGTGGCAGCAAAGGCAACATGTTTGGATCCACCAACGACTCTACAGGCAGCAGCTACAAACGGGTTTCACCAGCAACTTCACACAAACACTTCAATCATCCTGAACTTTTCCAACTGCAGCAAGTGTTTTTATTATTATTATGTATTTGTGGGCTGGAGTTCATACTGATGCTTCCTGTGCGTGTCAGCGTCTGATGACACTGACAATAACAGACTGCTGAATCAGTTCTGACTGTAAAACAAATAAAACCACAGGATCCTTTTATAACCAACATGTTTCACAGCTGTGAAACGATTCAGCCAGTCAGAGACGCTCGCAGGTGATCAGGTTATTGATAACAGACTTCTTCAGTAAAGATGAAGCAAGTTTCTCCTCGTTGTGAAACCGATTGCATCGAGGAAATTACAACACAAACACTTTCATCAAACCGTTTCAGAGCTGTTAGTTTGCAGAGATCTCACTCTGTTCGACGCTTCAGATCCTCTGAACGTTGGATCATCGTTCAGTCTGTCAACACACAACAGATTCACAAACTACACACTGTCACACACACACACACACACGAAGAGCAGCTGTGTCACCATGATTGAAGCTAACTTGTGTCCAGAAATGTGCAGGTTCATTTCCTGTGAAGCTCCTTGGTCACATGATCACAGTCACGTCTTCCTGCGTTCAAACCGTTTCCATCAGGTTTCACAAACTGAGCTGCAGAGCAAATACAGCGATATTTATCCTGCTGAGTCACAGCTGCTATCAGTCTTATGAACTGATACATGAACGGCTTTATGACGGCGATAAAACCGACGGGCTGTTTGATTTTTAAACTGTTTTTATACGACTGAACTATTAACGATTAACAACACGTCGATCAACGACGAGATTTGGTCAGGAGAGAAGAAGAAGAAGGCTTGGACCTCATCAAAGTGTTTATAACTCAAAGTGTTTGCCTCTTTTTCACAGACACACACACACACACACACACACACACACACACACACACACACACACACACACACACACACACACACACACACACAGCAGACTTAAAGCTGCAGTGAAACGTAGTTTTAGGAAAGAAAGAGACGCGATGAAGCTCCAGAGATGAACAACCACAGCGATGCGTTTGGTCTCCTTATTGAAACTGCTGACGAGAAGAACATGAAGCCTGAACAGGAGGAGAACAGGAGGAGAAAGGAGGAGAACAGGAGGAGAACCCGAGGAGAACACGAGGAGAACACGAGGAGAACACGAGGAGAACACGAGGAGAACCCGAGGAGAACACGAGGAGAACACGAGGAGAACACGAGGAGAAAGGAAGGAAGCAGCTCAGAGTTTTGATCTTTGAAGGCACTTAGTCCATCCAGTGATGGATCACCGCAGAAGAAACATCTTCTGACAGAGCAGACGAGCAGCTGAGGGACCAGATTCTGCTCGGCTCACAGAGCTGCTGGGAGGAAAACACGCAGCTTCTTCAGGTTGATGACGTCACACATTCAAAGCTTCAGCACAGCCTGTAAATACGGATCAATGATAGTGCAATACACAATCTATGCAATCACCCACAGAGACGATCAATATAACAACACACGTTTGTTTTGGCTGAAGTCCACAGGAGCTTCTCCATCAAGTCTAAGGCATCAAATCAGAGACGAACTTCTTCCTGTTCTTAAAGCAACGTGACGTATTTATCTGTGATCGTATTTGTCTGTGATCGTATTTGTCTGTGATCGTATCTGTGATCAATAAAGTGCAGTCACTTAAAGCTCCACTGATCTTTTTATGTTCATACTGACCTTAATGACTGTTTTTAAAAGGTTCTTCCTTTCTGCTGATTGTTTTTGGCTGATTGCACATCAGTGCTCAGTTTCAGGTCACAGGATCAGTTTCCAGCACAGGAAGTAGTTTGTGTTGTAATAAACTGCTTCCTGTCTGTTCTAATAAACTGCTTCCTGTCTGTTCTAATAAACTGCTTCCTGTCTGTTCTGATAAACTGCTTCCTGTCTGTTCTAATAAACTGCTTCCTGTCTGTTCAGCATCATGTTCAAGTGTTTAACTCTGTTGGTCTTTGCAGTTCTGTTTCTGAAACTCGAGTCAAAGCAACAACACAATGAAACATGGCAGAGCTTCGTTTCTAACAGCTTTTTCTGGACTTCTACTGAAGCTTGAAGCGTTTTATCGGGTGTAGTTTTGGCCTCCACCTCCTGCAGCGTCGAGTCACGGCTGAACAGACTGAGACTCGCCGTCTGAGTCTCTGCTCACAAACCTCTGCTGCTCCTGCAGGTGAGACGCTGCACCTGTCCTGACCTGCGATCAGCTGGAGCAGACGGTCGTGTTCGCAGGATCGTCCGACTCTGCTGCTGCCGGGCTGCCGGCCAGGACCTCCTGCTCAGAGCGCCTCCTGGAGGCCAGTTTGCAAAGTCCAGCGATGAAGAAGACCAGAGAGATGACAGCAAAGTATCCGCCGTAGATGAAGAACTGAAGGAGGCAGAGAAACATCGATCAGAGGATGAACAGAGCAGGTGCCTCCATGTTGCTCCATCAGAGTAACTCTGGTTCAGGCGACGCGTCCGTTCAGGATTCTGGGAACCTTCGACTAGTTTTTATAAGAACTGTTGTGTCTATCACTACATGTAAACATGAGCTTCTTCCCCTCAAAGCCACCAGCTGGAGAGATGGAGCAGAATCATCACAGACTTTTGTCCAGCTGATTTCAATATTTACTTTCCTCCAAAAGAACAACATTAACCGTCTACTGAAGCCATTATCCCACTCTACCGCCCAGTTATCCCACTCTACCGCCCAGTTATCCCACTCTACCGCCCAGTTATCCCACTCTACCGTCCAGTTATCCCACTCTACCGCCCAGTTATCCCACTTCGCCGCCCAGTTATCCCACTCTACCGCCCAGTTGTCTCCCCTTTTTCACCTCTGGAATGTTTGCAAACCGGCACCGAACCCATTTCCTGTTGGTGGAAAGGGGCTGCGAGTGGGCGGAGCATGTTAAACTTCCTCACCTGGGTGAAGACATCGAGACCAAGGCCGGCCGAGTCCACCACCACGAAGGTGAGCAGAGACTGTAAGAGCAGAGAGATGAAGGTGTTCACTCCGAACACCAGGGCGTAGCGCTGCATGTTGAGGCTGGCTGCGATCTGATACCTGAGGGGTCAGAGGGCAGGAAACAGGAAACAGGAAACAGGAAACAGGAAGAGGCTGTGAGACACCTGAGGAGAGTTCACACAAACATCTCAAGACACATTTTCCTCTTTAACTTGAATCTAAACTTATATTTTATTTTCATTCAGCTGATGTTCTCTCTCTGCACTCACGTGGCCACGGTGATGAGCAGCATGTACGTGGCTCTGAAGAACACGTAGCAGCTGTAACACAGCCAGATGTTCCTCACCGTGTCCATGACAAACACACACACAGCCATCAGCATGGAGAGGACACACAGGACCAGCTCCCCCCACAGCGCCCAGCACACGGGCAGGTAGCCCACCAGCAGAGCCGCCAGAGCTCCTGTGAAGCAGCACACCACAAACATCTGTTAGAAAACTCTCCTTCTGTGTGTGTGGAAGCTGCTGGCTGGTCCACCTCCATGTGCTTCATCTTCATTCAAAGAAAGCACATCATCAGATCTGAAAAAACACTGTCCACACATAAACAAGCCTCCAGATGTTTCAGAAACCTGAAAGCAGAAGCCTGACCTAGAAGTGTGGACAGCGCCTCCACGTAGCCGTTGTAGATCTTGTTCTCGTGAGACGGACGAATGTTCTCCCACAGCACTTGGACGTAGTTGACGACCTGGAGGTAACCACAGGTGGCCAGAGCCCACCAGAGGGACCAGGCCAGCAGGGGGCGACATCTGTAGCACTGCAGGAAGTCTTCAAACAACATTCGCAGAACGTCCAAAAGACCATTCTTATGAGCTCCTGCCTCGGAGGACCTGGAGATCTGCAATGAGAGGAGTCAAACACGACGGAGCGACGTGTTAGAGAGGAAACCTGAGCGTGATGTCGCTGTGACCCAAACGAAGCAGCCGGACTCACCGTGGAGCCGTTCTGAGCGTTCAGAGGCACTCTGCTGTCTGCATCCTCCGTCTTCTCCAGCAGGGCGGCGCTGCTGCTCGACGGCCTCTCTCCTGCAGCTGCTGGGCTCTTGTGGAAGAACAAGCTCCTCTTGGGCATGGGCAGCAGCCAGGGGGCGACGAAGGCCACGGCGGCCGACGTCAGAGTGATGACCACCAGGTAGTACAGCTGAACTTTGGCCTCAGTGTGCACCAGCTGACCCACCAGAGAGCCGGCGGCCGACCCAAACAGGGTGATGCTGCGGCAGTAGCTGGTCACTCTCTGGTAGTGTGCCGGCTCCACCACGCTGTAGATGTAGGAGTAGTAAGCTACGTCCGAGGCCGTGGCCAAGCCGAAGAAGAACTCCAGGAGCTGCATGGCCAGGAGGCCCTGCAGCTTCAGCAGCATCACGTACGTGACGACCAAGCTGGTGGCCTGCAGGATCAGCACGGGCTTGTAACACAGGAAGTCAGTGGCCAAGAAGATGGGGAACAGCAGCACCAGGTAGGAGTAGGTCCAGATCGGGTAGATCTCATTGACCACCTGCAGGGAACAGAAGAAGATCAGGCGTTCATTTCCACCAATCTCCATCTATTTCAATTATATAATGTTACAATATAATAAAGGTAATATATAATATATGTAATATATATAGTTATAATCCCCTCAGCATCAACACACTGTACAGAGAGTCAGACTGAGAAGAGACGATCAAAACCCTAAAAAGCCTGCTGACCAGGTGTGTCAGTGTGTGTCAGTGTGTGTCAGTGTGTGTCAGTGTGTGTCAGTGTGTGTGTCAGTGTGTGTCAGTGTGTGTCAGTGTCCTGTTTCCGTTGTAAAGCTGGTGTAACTTTGTTCTCTTGCAGACTCGTCAGGCCGACAGTGGAAACTGGTTTCACAACACTGAGCTCAGATCTTCTGGCTGCAGCAGAAGATCTGAACACACACACTCCTGGACACACACACTCCTGAACACACACACTCCTGAACACACACACTCCTGAACACACACACTCCTGAACACCAACAGACCTGAACACACACACTCCTGAACACACACACTCCTGAACACACACACTCCTGCTGGCGTCAAAGGGCTGCTGTGACGCTCAGATAAAAGCCTCTGTGAGTCTCTGACATGTTCACCAAGTTCTCCGTCAGGATCTTGCAGCTTGTTCCTCCGTCAGGATCTTGCTGCTTGTTCCTCCGTCAGGATCTTGCAGCTTGTTCCTCCGTCAGGATCTTGCAGCTTGTGATCTTCAGGATCTTGCAGCTTGTGATCTTCAGGATCTTGCAGCTTGTGATCTTCAGGATCTTGCAGCTTGTGATCTTCAGACTCTGCAGGTCATTGGATCAGTTTGGCACTGAAACTCTGGTCGTGAGCAGCTGCCACTGTAAGAACATCTCACCTACATGTGGAAGTGAGGAGACCTGCTCACAGACGTTCACCTCGTCTGACTTCATGCAGGTGTTTGGTGTATCTGAGTCTCTCAGGGGTTCGACAGGTCAGAGATCCTGAAAGGCCCAGTGTGTCAGATTTAATCTGATCTGTTGGCAGAAAAGTCTGGACATGAATAAAATAATCAGAGTCATGTTTTCATGAGTGTGTGATCACCTGAGAGTAAAATAACATGTTTCCATCAGAGAATCAGCTGTTTATGTCTCCACACGGATCAGATCACACAGACAGAACAAACACTAAAAGGCTTCACAGCCTCTGCAGGTTCACACACACCTGGACAGGAAGCCTGAGGTGAAGCTGGATTACACTGGCTGCATTTCACAACGTCGCCCCTAGGTGGCACTAAATCTGACACACAGGACAGTTTACAGCTGATGAGCACATCTGGAATCTCCTGACCTTCCTCTGTCAGTTTTGCTCAGTAAGAGCATCACAGTGTAACGTTCAGGGTCAAAACAGACGTTTCAGTGCCACTCTTCTCTTCTTTTTCTAGGTCAGCTTACTGCCTCATTATTTCAGGATTAACCAGGAATTCCACAGGCTTCGATCAGTTTTAAACGGGATTATTCAGTCTGAGTCAGCATGCATGGGCTGCTTGTTGGAGTCTGGCAGAGGAGAAGGAAACAAAAGCACTGAGCCGTCAGGAGACACCGAGTCCTGATCTGATCATCAACACATCACCACTGTCTCCATGAAGGTCGATGCAGCAGATAAAACATGGAGCTTCATGTGGATCTGAGGGATTAAAATAGATTTACACTGTTCAAACACAGCGAGCTTCAGCAGAAAACCAGAGAGCTTCTGCTGCTTTTTCTGCTTAAGAAAATATACAAACTATGAAAACAAGGAAGGCTGAAGAAAAGGAGACAAAGAGTCTCGCAGAAGCAGCCAACTGAGCAAATATGAGGAAATATGAGGAAAGAGCCTGAAACCTTCCAGCTGTGACTCAGCTGCTCTGTTTGGGAGCAGCAAGTCGAGTTTCAGCTCAGAAGTGTTTCAGCAGACATGAGATTCCCACACTGCTGAGAGGCGACTGAGGGTCAGATTATCGCAGAAAAATATACAAACGAAAAATGTGAACGTTTTAATTTATATATGTTTTATTTATTTCATTCTGATTTTAAATAACATGTTTATTTCCGTGACTTAAATCTGCTGTCACTGTTCTCAGTCCACCTTTAAACAGATGTGACAGCTGAGAACAAGGACATACAGGTGGAGAATGATGAAACACATAATCTGATGCTGTAATACACACCTGCGCGCGCGAGGCTTAGTTTAGTGACGATGCATTTTCATACAAACATTATAAACACTAAACACATTGAAACATTAAAACCATTAAAAACATCATTAAACCATTAAAACCATTATAAACGCAGCAGATGATGGAGGCAGGTGGACGTCAGACTCAATGGAACAAGGATTTCCTCGTGACTGATTCAACCGTGAAGTCTCCTCAAACTAACTTACACATCAGCGCGTGAGCCTAAAACACGGTTATTGATCAGGACGCACGAACCGGTTATCGATGGACACATTTACACACGAAAGACAAAGTTATAACTAATTTTAACTTCATATAAAGGTGACGTGAAAGGTTCGAATATGATGCAAGCTGCAGTCAGCAGTCGCAGCTAACCGCTCCGTCCCTCCAGCCGGCAGCGGGCTCACCTGCGCCTCCGTCAGGTTCTTGTCGGGGCCCATCAGGTAGGCGGTGAGGAACGGCTCCGACGGCCGCAGGTTGGAGAAGAAGCCGTAGGCGCAGAGCAGCAGCGTGGGGAAGAGCGCCGGCATGTTGGGCTCACACAGCATGACCTCCACCCACCGCTCACAGCCGCGCAGCCACCAGCAGCGCGCTTCTTCTATGGTACTTATGCAAACGACCTGCGCACGCTGCACAGCGCCCAGGCACGCTACCGCCACCAGCGGCCAAAGAGTGGAACTGCAGCACAGAACCACCATAGACAGACAGACAGACAGACAGACAGACAGACAGACAGACAGATAGATAGATAGATAGACAGATAGATAGACAGACAGACAGACAGACAGACAGACAGACAGATAGATAGACAGACAGACAGACAGATAGACAGATAGATAGATAGATAGATAGATAGATAGATAGATAGATAGATAGACAGATAGACAGACAGATAGATAGACAGATAGATAGACAGATAGATAGACAGATAGACAGACAGATAGACAGACAGATAGACAGACAGACAGACAGATAGATAGATAGATAGATAGATAGATAGATAGATAGATAGATAGATAGATAGATAGATGTTACTGTGTGTGAAATGCAAAGTGATCTATGCCTCTCACTAGCCCTTGCGTGTTTGTATAGAGTCAGGTGTAGAGTGAATTTATATTGAAAAGCAGACAGGCACCTCTTACGTTTATGCGCGCTTGGTACTCGGCGCTACCGGCCGAGTTGCGTGCGACGCAACGATACACTCCCCCATCCCGAATGAGCGGGCTGCTGACGTTGACATGTGACACGGTCAGGCCGTCTGACAGGGTGTACTGGCTGGTCTTGTAAGTGGAGTCTCGCACCACGGGCTCGTCGTCCAGCGTCCAGGTGATGGAGGGAGGTGGGGCTCCTTTGGCTGCGCACATGAGGGAGAAGGGCTCACCGGGGTTCACCACCCTCTCACTGAAGGAAGACACGATACGAGGAGTACCATCTGAAAAGAGAGGGATAGAAACAGAAATGTGAACAATTGAGATGGACATTAAAATAGAGTGGCGTGTTCATGCTTGTGCCACCATCTCTGCTGCATTCAAAAGTAAGATGTTTTTGTTGGTGTCCTATTCATCATCAATAAATGACCTTGCAGTGATAAACAATTCATGAACTTATTTTTAGAAGAAGAATAAAAGTCAACAGTAAAAGTGAAGCCTTTAAATTAAAGACCTTTGTTTCCCATCGTTTTGATGTCGCAAAACTGTAATAAAGGACCTGCTGTTTTCCAATTAATATGGAACATGCACTTGCTTAATGCCCTGAGAGTCTCCTTCTACGTACCCTCTAGCAGAATAATGGAAAAGTCCTGAGCAGTGTGGCCCTTGCGGGAAGCGAAGCATTGGTAGGCCCCAGAGTGGAACTTCTGTGCTGCAGTGATCTGCAGGGTGTCGTTGTGTTGTCCCTGGATGGAGATGTGCTGGTCGGGGACGATGGGCTCGGTGTTGCTGTACCAGGTGATGGTGTATTCTGGAGAGCCCTCCACAGTGCAGGTGAAGAACAGCGTGCTGCTGATGCCAGTTTTCAGATTTTTAGGGGACAAGGTCACTCGTAATGGATCTGAAGGAAGGAAGCATGTTGTTTGTTTAAAAAAAAAAAAGGAAAAGGATGATTTTGTTTTTACTTTGAAGCAATTTGTATTTTTATTTGTCAAACTGCTATTTATATCAAACAGTTTTAGCACAACTCTAAGTAAATATTGCAGTTACTGGAATACTTTTTTTATTTTTTCTATGGCAATGCTTAATCTTAATATCAATGACTTTTGAATTAGTTTTTTGTCTTAAATGCAATGACTTTCTGGTGACAATATAATAAATTATAAGAATAAAGGGTTTACAAGTAGACAGATTGATTTTTTTGTAATAAATAATACATTTCAGGCTTCACAAAGCTGTTATCATTCATGAAATAAGATTACATGTTGTGTTGCCAGATATATGAACAAACATTTAATTGATTTCTTCATTCACTCATAATATCATAGTATTAATCATTTACAAAACATTATGTATCTATTTATTTATACATTTTATATTCTTTGCCTCATTTTCTCAAGTGATACTAATTTCATTATCTCCTAAATGACTCTGAAATGATTCAACACGACTGAAAATGTGACACATGGATCCATAAACACAGTAGTCATTTACATTCATTGAGACGGGGAGAAAACGCGAGCGAGCACAATCAGCCGTGGTGACTCAATCAGTTCGACGCCCTCATTAAAAAAGCAGCTGGAGATATCTCTTCACATCTCTGTCCACTTGTGTGTGTAAGTGTGTTTGTGTGTTTTTGTGAGCGTGAGACGGAGTGTGTGTGTACGTGTGTGTGCGGGAAAAAATGTCAGTGAGCAATAAGGCAGCTGGTGGTGTGTGCTGGGGGGCATCTTTGTGCCTCCCAACCCCCCCCTCAACCTGTCAGAGTCACAGAGTGTGCTGCCATGATGTGCCCACTGGCAAAGCCTACCGCCTCTCTATTCTCTCGCTCTGTCTCGCCTTCTCCCGCTCTTTGTTTCTTTGTATTCTTCCAACAATGTGCATTTATCTCCTCTCTTATTATCTTGTTATTACATTGCAGATAATGTCATTCCAGCACTGTCTGGATGTCTGATCGTCCCCTCTGTGACCCCTCATATTTATCTCCGTCTTCCTCACCCTCCGTCTCTCTGATGGTGAATTGTGCTGGCAGCTGTGTTACGGATTCAGTCTCAGTGAATTATCACCCCGTCTCTCTTTTTGAGACCTGATATGACGGGGCATCATACAGCTCACACACACATGTTTGTTGCAGACACACTCTAGGCGCGACTTAAAATGTGTGCCTCAAACCAAAGGGAGAGGAGTTTGTGAATGTGTCCGTCTGCCAGGCTGACTGACTGAGAGGACAGCGTGGGAGTCTGTCAGGTTGTTTGCCAATGTGTGTGTGTGTGTGTGTGTGTGTGTGTTTGTGTGTGGGGTTGTGCTCACACACCTATAACGTGAAGCTGTCCAGACACCTCCTTAGAGCCAAAGCTGTTGGTGACCTCGCATGCGTAGCTGCCGCTGTCCTCTTGCCTCAGGTCACTGATGGTCAGCCCTGTCAAACGCCGTGTCCAGCGGGCATCTGAGGGCAGCGGGCGACCATCTTTGAGCCAGCGCACGGTGGGGCTGGGGTAACCTCCCGCTATGCAGGGGAGCTCAATACTCTGGCCTGCGTACACCTCCCCTGCTTGGAAACTGTCCAGGATGGTGGGTGAAGACTCGTTGGGGTCTGGAGGGCAGAGACGGAGTTAGTTTGTTTTATCAAAAAATATCAGACTAACAGAGGTGAAATGACAAAACCAAGCTGCTCACCCATTACAGAGAGCCTGGCTCCATTGCTTTGGCGTGTCTCGCCACTGTACTTATGTTTGGTGATGCACCGGTATGTTGAGAGGGCATCCTCCTTCTGAACATCAGAGATGTAAAGGGCCCCAAAGGAGGTCAGCGAGAATCTGTTACCTGTGGAAAACACACATTCAGTAAAGTCTTACATTAATTTATCCAAAGGCAAAATGCTAACAAACAGAAACATCTTTAAAAAAAAAAAAGCTGCACAGAGACGATGGGTCGGGTACAAATCCATTGTGCTTATCGCAAAACCGTATTGTGCAAAGAACAAACAGCTGCCGGAACAGTTGGCTCTACCTGCCTGATAATGTTGCTTCCCAAAACCTGGCACTATTTCAAGGCCTGGAGGACACACAGCGGTCACTTACACCACCCATAGACTGAGCACAGACCGATTTACTGTCCCTTTACATGCAACGTAAACTCTTATCATCACCAAACAATCCAAATGTTCCTCCTCGAAAATGTGCTACCAAAAACAGATTACCAAAGATCAAGTGCACTATAATGTGTTGTGACAGACAGACAGAGGCAGAGGGAAGAGAGAAGTTTTCTATGTAGCTGTTAGTATTGTGTGTTTTATCCTGCGTGCAGGTACACATGCTCACACACACACTGACAACTAAGAAGTTCAGCCAATAACACACATATTTTTCTGACTTTTCTGCTCTGCTGTCGTCTTTCAGCTGACTGTATGCGGGACATATTTTAAAATGATTACCTCTATACAGTTCAGTTAGTTTAGGTCCTTAAACATCAACTGTCACCCGCCTCTTTTCCGTTTAAGCTTCAGACCAGCAGCTGGACTAAGCTGCATTCAGGCGCACCTGTGTGTTTATCAGCATCAATATTTCATTTACAAACGCTGTGTTTGTCGAGGTCTTGTGGAAGGTTGAGCAGGAATACTGAAGGTAGCAGTTATGGACTGTGCATGTGTTTGCATGGAATATACTGTATGACCCGCAAGGAGGCACAGGCTGCAATTTCACAGCAGCCTTTGTTTGCCCCCCAGAATGAAGCCTTACAGGATAATGAGCACTTTAAGACTGCTACTCCCACAACACCGACGACTCGCCTGTCACAACACCCTGACATAGGCAGGGAGAGAGCGGGAGGGAGAGAGAGAGAGAGAGCGGGAAAAGAGAGAGGGAGAGAGAGAGAGAGAGAGTCAGCTGGATCTGTCAAAGCCACACTTTCTGTCTTCAGCAGGGAGCAGAATTCAACCCATCTGCAGCAACGCCTCCGAAACAACGCTGATTACACAATGCACATCACATTATTTCCCTCGCTGTCTGTCCATCTTAACTGAGAGGGCTCGGAGATAGAATCAGTCTATCGGGCTTTCTTTGGACGACTCACTTCATCTCTTTGTGTGAACCCTCTTAACGTATCTCTCACCCTTTTCTGCTCTCTTTATCTCTCAGCCTCTCTCTCTCAGTCTCTAAGCAGAGTGGCAGACGGAGTAAAATATTAATTACTAAATCACTGTGCTCCCTCAGCTTTTATTCATGCTGACTTGACGAGATAACAAGAAATGGAGCCAATGTGCATTACACACTCACATACACACACACTGACATGAACATACACATGCAGCTGCAGCAAAACATGCAGACAAGCATGCTTGCAGGTAGAAAAAAGCTGCGGTTGTTAGTGTTGCATAAGTGTTTTTTCTACATTCATGTTATACCGAGTGATACTTTCATGAAGGTGAGAACTATTTTTTTTTAAATATTGAATGTCTATGTTGTTTGTCCTCTGTTTTCTTTGAATTTGCATTAAACATCTGAGATCATGTCTCTAATGTGTGAATTCGTTGTACTGAATTGAAAAAAGTTTCTGACACTCAAACTTCTGAGTGTGTTAAGCAACACAGAAAAACTGCTGATCAACTGTGCCACCAGACATGGTGCCTCACATGGAGCCAAACAGTTTTGTGATAGACTTTCACCAAAAACTGTATTAACTGAGATCTGCAAGTTTAGAAAGGATTGTGCAACTTTTTCTCTGGATCTTCTGATATTAACACTATCAGGTGATTTTTTGTTTAGCAAAACACTGGTGAAAAATAGAAGCACTCATGGATGCTCAGAAAACTCAGAGGAAACCATTTGGAGTTTAAGTATTTTCATTTACTATAAATGGCTCTTTTAAGAGTTCTTTCACCCAGAAAGACGCTTTTTAAAAGAAGCTGCATCGCCTAGAGGATGTCAACATTGTTGGATTTTGTATGAGTTCGGTCAGAGTCTTATTCACTGAGTCTAAATGAGACCTATTCATGGAAGAAAATTGTGCAAACTGATGCAGATGGGGACCAGAGGGGTAAAAAAAATGAAATCTTTACTTGTAAGTGCTGGATCAGAAAAAAAGGTATGGAAAAGCTAAAAATATCAAATGTGTGTTGATCTAAATTTTTAAAACAGTGGTAAATATACAATTAAAGACAAAGAAAAACAAAATTAAAGTAGAGAAATTTCGATTTTCTACAAAAAAAATAATTTTCTACAAACACAAGACAAGAATAATTTCAATAGCTGTTGCTTTTACTTTGAATGTAATCAAAATAACATACACAGACAGTTTATGACAGTCATATGTATCTCCCATTTTGTTTTAGGTAACTAACAAGCTAAGTGACATCCACAAAGCATCAAAAATCTACCTGTTCCTGTAACTGCTCATCACTGGAAAGCTATCCTGTGCATGTGTGTGAACTCAAATGCTATGTATGCTGCTATGTTTTAGTCAGATTAATTGTACCGTATGTCCTTAGTGAACCTCTACTGTGTAAAAAAGGTCTGCTTTTGCCTTTTTTTAAATTCAACAAAATGCCTACGGCCTTACAGTCACACAGCAGGCCAGACCTGCTGCTAATTCCTTAGAGAAGGAAAGAAAAAGGAAAATAATAGAAGTATAAATGTGCAAGAGCGAAAAGGAAAAAATAAAACCATGACAGTCTATAAATAGGATGTATACTGTAGCCCGTGTGGGTCCAGGAGTGTTTTTGTGTGTGAGTGCATCGTGTTTGTGTGCGAGTTCGTAGCAGCCTCATTTTCTCACATGCAAATGAAGGCGTCGGCGCAAAGATAACGAGGCCCATATTTCCACCTCCTCAGTGGGGCCATTATTTATTGATGTTCTGCATCTTTCCCCCTCCCTCCCACTCTCACGCTTTCTTCATCCTCTCCCTGTTGCTAGGGTCTTCTCACTGCCATCCTGTTACGATTTTCCCTGTACTTTCAGCAATTATTAAAGCACAACGTGTTTACAATCATCAAGGACCAAACAGGGAAGCCGCCTGTGTTGTGCGACTGCAAAAAATCATAATGATGAACTGGTGGAAGATGTCAGTGAAATGAATCGTGGAAAAGAGCATCAGTGTTTCAGTGAAGTTTCTAAATATAGCCTTTCAGATGCAAGTAGGTTTTGTATCCAATCACAAATACTTTCCAAAAACACACACTTTCTGTTAGATATCCCACCTCCTGAGTCTTAATCTGAAGCTTGCTGGTTTTGAGGGGAGTTTAGTCCAATTATGTGGCTTAAATAAGAGTAATTAAAGGAAATCATTTTATACTAGGGTTGAGCACTAACATAAAATGAGTATCCGATACAAAAAATGTACTTTTTACAAGTGGGAAAATCATCACAAATACACATACAAACAGACACACATAGTACATTAACTGTGATTACTTTATGTGTAGAATTAAAAAAAAAACATCTCCCAAAAATATTAAATAAAATACACAAAATATAATAGGTTGTTTAACTAAACCTGTGATCACACACAGGAAACATCACACTGTTTAAAGATGAATGAAAACTCATAATGACTGACAACTCTAGTTTATGTATTTTATTCTTTAAAACTGTTTAAGTGTTTTATTGAGTTTCTGAAATAAACAGTTTTCTCAGTCTTTTCATCAAAATAATGATCTGAAACTCATTCTGAGGTTGTTCTGAAAACGTTTTTTAATATTAAACACAGAATTTAATATAGCAACTTTTGCCCAAGCCAGCTCTATTTCAGGCCTAAATTATCCAGCTCCAGTTAGTCCCACCCAGTTCCAGTTTTAACACCTCCCACTTTTTAAATAAGCCACACCCACATTAAGTATGGATACAGAAGCAGATATTTTAGTTGGTGGAACAGATGAGGATGGACAAACCCCATTTTTTTATATTCCAAACAGAGGTGTGTGTTGGATGTTGAAACAGGCTGAATTTCACAAACTAATATAAAAAATCTGATACAAAAATCACTTGGTGTCTCTTTATTGGCAGTTCGATGTGAAGTCAAAGTCTATGCTGGACTCCCCTCAACAGGAAACTAATTTAGCTCTTGGAAATGAATCTGACCTACATGCTTTAGAGGAGCAAATTTCCACACTATCTAGACTAGTCTATTTTAGGAGACAACCTTTTTCTTATTTTATCTTATGAGACTAAGCTGCCTGAAGACAGCCTTTCCTGTGTACAAAGCAAAACAGATTCTATATAAAAATACAAGTTGACTGTATGATCATGCAGCAGCTCTGAGTAAAACCGCTGGTGTTCCTATGGGAGTTCCCAGTATGGACCCCATATCTAATCAGTTTGGAAAAGGCTAATGAGCTATCGAACTCACATCCCTGTTTTCCTTCTGGCAGATCGCTACAATCTGATCCCTGGAGTCTCCATCTTACTCAACACTGCTGATGGTCAAAGGCAGCGGTTCCTTGCCTTGAAGGGCTTTCCCAGTTAAATGAAGGTTAGCATATTTTCACTGCTCATTATAATGACAACAAGTTAAAACACAAGGAGAAAATGCGAAGAGGCAGAGGGTCAGAAGTTTTAACTCCTCCACAACCTGACAGCAGAGTGAATCCTCAGATTGATGCCCGCAGCGCAACATGTTCGTCCGTTAAAGAGCTGTGGACTAAAGTTAGGAAATATGAAGGAAACTGACACAGAAAAATGTTTACATTCATAATAACACATGAACTGAAACGTGTGCACTTTGCCCTGGGCTTCAATATGAGACACTGCATGCACATTCTTTTACATTTACAGTGTAAATTAATTTATTTTCGACAATGAGCCATAATCCATTAAAGAGAAGACAAGTCTAATGAATATGCTTTGGTGATGTACCATAAACAATAGGAAACATATTTTATGTGTATGTATGTGTATGTATTTGATGAGCACTGCAGTGAACTGATTGTAAGCTTGATGACAAACAAGTGGCTCCAATAGACCTTCGTCATCCTGTTTACTGTAGCTGAAGCTCCGAATATCCCCAAAACACTGATACACTCACAAAACACAAATGAACACAAATGGCACATGAAGGTCAAAGTTTAATGAGTCATTTTAATTTGGAAAATAAATTACAACCCCCCTGAAAGCTACAAAACAAGCTACATTCTGAGTTTGACGTCAGAAAAATCGCATCCTGTATCTCTGCCTTGTACCGCAGCTCTGTGCGGCAAGTTGCAGGAAAGAATTTGAAAGAAGGTGAGAAGAGAGAGGGGAGGAGGAGTGGATCAAAGACTTGTGACTGTCACAGAAAGAAGAAGAAGAAGAAAGAAAGGAGAAAAAAAAAGCAGCATATTCCGGAGATATTCTCTACGGTGCTGGAATATGCTTGGTGCTCACAAATGCAGACATGCTAGGGACACACACACACAAACACGCACACACACACACACACACCAAAGAAACACCTACTGGGCTTAAAATAGGACAAAAAATATTTCCCTGCTGGAATGAAAAATAATAAACTATGTAATAAAATTAGCACAGTGGAATCAGTGAATGGCAGTCGTCCAGTTTCGCAGCAGAGGAATGTGTTAAAGCAGAAAATCAGCACTGTTGGACTGAATGAGTTGACTTTGAGAGGAATGAATGCAAAAAAAAAGAAGACAGTAGAGGAGAGAAGCAAAGGGAAAGATGGAGGAGATAACAGTCCATGTCTGTGTTCTCCACTCCTTTCAAACCTTTATGCAAAAAAAAAAAGGGGTGTTGCATTTGTATTCAAAGCAAGAGCCCACTCCACCCTCCATTTGCTCTCTCCCCTCTCTCTGCTGTGTACATTAAAAGCCCAAGTAGAAGCAGGTGTCAGCCAATTAAATATATACACTTTCCTGGCTTTTATTCTGCTGCACACTTACTTAACATCTATGAATGGCGCCCTCTTAACTCCTTTCAATTCACATTCAAAGCAGGTTTTATTGGCACAACTGATGTGTAACAACTAATTGTGCAACGGGAGCCCACCCCGCTGCATCTCCTCCATAAAAGAGACTTTGTTAACACGACCAAACTGTTCAGACGGAGCACGAGTCACGCTGCCAGTTAAGGCTAACACTGCATGAGCAATATCTGAATCTCAGCGTTCAATTCTCTCTTTTTCCCCTTTCGCGTCTTCTCTTCTTCTGGAAGACGAGCTAGATGCAAGACGTTTGGAGAAGCCGCAGCTCTGTCATGTTTTCATTAAAAAGCCACGCTTCACTGTCTAATCCTGACTGCTGTCCTCGTTCCTAACCAATTCTGACTGCTTACCTCATCTTTCAATCATGCTCTCCCTGCCCTGCCCTGTCCACCGCCGCCGCGCCGTACGCTGACCCCATCGACTGAGTTGTGAGGACGTTAAAAAAAAAGTTGAGGTGGACGGAGGTCAAGAGCACACAAAGGTGGAGGATGAGGAGAGGCAGGGGGGAGAGAGGGATGAGACAGAGCAGCAGAGTCCAGTTTCCGCTGCGATGGGACCACGTCTCTTCTGCTTCACTTGGCTGCTCTGTCCCAATTTGCCCTGTGTGACTTTAAACAGTAAACACTGGGGGGAGGGGGGATGATGTGGGGTGGTGGTGGTGGTGGGGTATCGAGAGGCCCTGAATGGACAGCCGGGGAGGGACATAAAGCCAATCTTATGCAAAAGACGTCGTTTGCGTGGATATAATTCAACGCAATGCTGCAGAGACGCCATGTTCCCCCCCATAAACCCATCCTAACCAGACAGGCCGACGGTGCTGCATAAAGCTAAATGGACCATCTCAGATAGAGGGAGCGCGGAGGAGATTAAGCATCAGTAGAAGCATCAGAGGAAACGAGGGATGGAGGGGAAGAGGGTGGGAGGATAGGAGAGAAATGGGGAAAGATGTAGAAATAGGACTCCATTATTCATGACGTGTGTTTCATGTGCTCGGTGACATCTGGGACAGCAGTGATAATGAGAGTCCCGGGAGAGAGAAACCACATACACACATACACACACACGCACACATGCACACACACAGCCCACACACACACACACACACACACACACACACACACACACATCCCGTTGCACTGCACCATACAGTGTGCCACCATGGTCCAAACAGCTACCCTCACTGGATAATGAATTAACTCATATTGAACTGTTACCTGCATGAAGGCCTCAACACTGAAACAGCTCTGTTCTTTAAAAGTCAACATCCAGCTGCAGAAAAGCTCTGCCCCCTCCACCTTGTTTTGATTTAGCAGCAGATAAGAGACGGTTGGGTATACGGTGAGTGTCTGCCATCATATGTGTGTGTCTGTGTGTGTGTGTGTGATGTGCAGTGTACTCCAGCTTAGCCCATGGCCCGGGGCAGTGAGCTGCATTAGCGGCACTGAGTGCGCTGCCTGGTCCCTCCCTATTAGAGTGCTGGTGGCAGAGGAGTGTCACTGCCCAGCATAGAGGGAGAGAGAGAGAGAGAGAGAGAGGGAGAGAGAGAGAGGGGAGCTTAACTTCTGCTTCATAAACACACACACACACGCACACGCACCCACACACACACAAACATACATTTGCTGTGTTTACCAGAAAAGACAGAACAACAGGCAAAATGACCATAAATACACAAATACACAGAATTAATCAATCAAATATCAAAACCTCGCAATTACCAAAACATTTATCCTCAGAAATCATCAGCATCATCATCAAC
Source organism: Acanthurus leucopareius (assembly GCA_029814765.1). NCBI lineage: Eukaryota > Metazoa > Chordata > Actinopteri > Acanthuriformes > Acanthuridae > Acanthurus > Acanthurus leucopareius. Next base: position 8,578,747 of record JAQMCX010000012.1, on the reverse strand, counting down.
AGACACATTAATTGTTGGTACTAGCACTACACTGGCAAAAGTACTCTGATTCTTTACTTAAGTAGAGGTAGAAATACCACATTGCATAGTTACTGTATAACTTGTAAAGGTACTGAATTAATAACCTTCAAATAATGAGCTAAAGGAATTTGTGTTTCAAAATTACTGAAACTTTTATTCTTTCATTATTACTACTTATGATGCAGTTAGTCAGGAGGGAGCTCATCTTAGCCATAATGGACAAATGGGTGGTTACATCTATGATGATGTACTTAATGAGAAAATATTCATAGGGTTTATGAATTTTAAGATGGTAAAAAGTAAAATATTTTATATTGAAATGCCCTGTCACTTAACTGAACAAAGTAAAAGTTTCCTACTGAAGTGAAGTAACTCAAAGTTGTGCATGGATTAATGTAATTTATCACATTCTTTTCTGAATCTGTAAAACAGGTCAAAGGCCAAAATCAGCCTGTTTCAGATCTTCTCATTATCAAACTATAGCTGGAAGTTCAGACTGTTCTGCTCAAGATTTCCGTTTTATCCAGGAGACCATGCAGATGTTTTTTTCAGTCGCCTCAAACACGGAGTGCATAATATTTCTGCAGAGAATAAAACCTTCCTGCTTGTATATGTGTTGTCCACATGTGTGCTGGTTTCCATCCACAGTCAAAAGACACGAAGGTGAGATGAGCTGAAAAACTCTGAACTGCCTGTTAGATGTGACTGTTTGTATGTCTGTGTGAAAGGCCTCTGACACCCTGTTCACACCAGAAATTAAAAAAACATTTACAATATTGATATTTTGATTATCAATATTCGCTGGTTCTCTCTTTTTTAAAATATCTCTGGGCTCTGGACTATTTATTTGGCAAGACAGGCAATGTGTAGACATTGGAGGAAATTCTCATTGTGGTACTTTTCTCTATTTTCTGACATTGTAGAGAATAAAAAATAATTTGTAGATGGTGAAAATAACTGTTGGATTAGACTCCAGCACTTCTGAACCCTAAACATGCACAACACACCTTTAAAATCTCGCAAAGTGTGCACATGTACTACATTTGAATATTAACACAGCAGGAAAAATCATTCTATGCAGGAAAAAATCCCATTTTTACGTATGCACAACATTTAATCGACATTTCAGGGAAGAAATGCTGTGCTTTGCAATCAGACTGACCCTAGATATTATTATAATTATTATTTTATCATGTTTTTATGCTACTGATCTACAAAGAAAACACTGACTGCATTTTCTCTCTATCATCCTTATCGCATACACAACATGCGGAATTGTTGACTGAAGTCTTAACACTGTTTTACTGAAGAGAGAAACACAGGGAGCATGCTGTAATCATGTTGAATTATTGACTTGCTTGCATACAACATCTACTTTGCGCAAACTCATCCACAAACAACAGCCGAGAAACATCATCACCTTTTCGTCAGACTCTTCCGTCACATTAACCCCTCAAAGCAGCGTTTCTGATCCGCTCACCTCCTCTCGTTTCCCGCCCACTGCGGTCAATCATTGCCCGCGATGTTGATCTGGCCTTTATGTGTGTTTGGACAGCTAATAGTGAGGCGGATCAATAGGTCCGATTGAGAGGTCATGTAGGAACATGGCACTTGGATGACCACCAGGGATCCGTTTGATCCCCGATCGTGTCTCTTCACGGTTCACAGACAACCAGCTGCATTCAAAGAAACACTGTAAAAACAACTATCTCCATTAAGTTAATCTATACTAGCATATAAAAAAACATTTTTAATTAACAAAATAAAATTTTGGTATACACTTTAAGTTTTTAATTATTTTTTTTAGTATCCCCTACATTTTGTCTTCTTAATCTTTTCTTCTCTAATTTTTCTCATTTAAATCATACATTTTTAATACACATACATGTGTTCAGAATTTCACTTTTTCAGTATAACAATTCTACAACGACAAGCGTAATCCAAAGATATCTGATAAAGGTTTCTGGTAACAGTTTTGTGGAACTACATGTTAAGACATTTAAGGACAGGATTAGAGAGAAAATCACTGTGTTTTATACTCAAGAAAGACAGAAATGAAGACAAAAGGAGAAATCTGAACCAAACTTCTTGCTACTGCTGCGAGCTGTTCAGTAAATAAGCATTTCCTTAAATACAATTTCTTAGTAAAGCCTGCTGTAATCTCCTCGCACTAATCCCTCTTTCACTAGCCTAAACAAAGGAGTAGAAGAAAGCAGGAGGAAAAGGGTAAAACCTCTTTACTCAAATCCTATTTCTTAACCCAATCCAGACCACATAAACCTTCCAACTCCTTCACTCTGAGCCTTGACTCAAGCCTTCCTGCTTTCACTTTCCTTAATGACACTGGATGTGGTTGGAAGAGAAGATTAACCAGTATCTTCACCAGTTCAATTGAGCAGAAATTATCTGGTTATCTCTTTGATGAAATATCAAAAAATAATAACCTCTGGGATAAAAGGATAGCAGCAGGAGCAGGAGCCTGTACGTTCATAAAAATTAATTCCACTTTCATACATCAGTGTTTGTTTGTCATGTTGCACCTCCATGTTTCTACAGGGGTTCACTATATCCTTCACACCAGACCTTTAATAATGTCTTTACCGACTAACAATCTCTAAAACTCTCTCTCTCTCTCTCTCTCTC
>JAQMCX010000012.1:8560089-8576054 GCA_029814765.1 Acanthurus leucopareius | reverse complement strand
TATACATCATACATGTCTCTCTCTCTCTCGCTATATATATATATATATATAGCGAGAGAGAGAGGGAGAGAGAGAGAGAGAGATCCGTATATATAATCTATATATATGAGACATATATATGTGTTGTTCTATCCCACTTTTCTTATTAAAGTTACAAACTACTTTCCAAGAAAATTAACACAAGGAAAACAAATAAAAGCATCATGTCCAATATATATGATGGCAAAAGCTGATTTTTTTTTTAATTAACTCCAGTTATCTTTTTAGCCATTTGACTGTTAATGTGTAGAGCCAAAGCAGACTTCCTTAACTCTCTCTCTCCCTCACACAGCCTGGCTTGAAGGGTGAGATAGTGGCCAGATATCTGTCAGAGTGATGTGCTCACAGGGGCTTTCCCTTCTCTCCCTCTTACACTGATTGACACTGATACACTGATACACTGTAAACATGCTCACACTGCATGTGTGTGTCTCTGAGTGTGTGTATGATGGAGACCAAAAGAGAAAAAAAGCCAGGGGAGAGCCACGGAGCCAGCGACTGAGTGTGTACGTTTCTGTGTTATGTGCACGTGAGCAGGCGTGTGTAGTAGTGTGTAAATAGTCAATAATAGCCGACACTTGTCAGCCCTCTGCTCTGTACACACAAAGCCCGTGGTTGAGCCATTGTTGAACTCCGCCTCTCCATGCCGGCCCCCTCCCCTAACTGGGCCTCTCAAGCAGAGATAATTATGCCTATTGTGCCCCTTGCACACACAGACAACACACACACTCACACACACACACTTGTTTGTGCTAATTTACACACCCACCCACGTGCCTACTCAACCTAACTGTGTAAAAGATGGCTGCCAGCTCCCCATCTGCTCCTGCCCAGCTCTCAGTCGCTCTCAGCACACTGGGGCAAATGTGAGAGGGGCAAAAAATATCCAGAGTAACTGAGAGAGGACTGACACAGACAAACGGACTGCAGCACAACTGGTGCTGACTATTTAGACGCACTGGAAACTGAATTTCGGAGGTTAAAGATGAGTACATTTCCATACATGAGTACTGTTTCCCCTTTTATTTTAACAGATGATTTTGCAAGACGCTCCTCATTTAGTTGATGTCGCCACCATATGTTCGCATGTGTATGCACTGAATAGCAGCACCTTCAGCCACACAATTTAGTCCTTAAACGTCCCCCCACTAACACCCGGCCTGCTGGGTGCCATGTGGGACGGATGCAGGAGCAGAGGAGGGAGCGACGGTGTGAGACTCAAGGGTGGGGGTGACGGAGGGCAATGGGTGATGGGGTTGTGTTCAATGAGCCCTGGGGACGCCACGTGCCCCCTGTCCCCCTCTGTCACACAATGTCCTGCTGCACCCGGGCGGCCCGAGAACAACAACAGGACAGCCGACACACAGCCGAGCAGAGCAGAGCAGAGCCTTAATGTATCCTGAGTTAATGTTTAATGAGAACTCCATATTCAGGCTGGTTCATGCAAAATCTGAAAATGGTTTTATTGTGTTACTTTAAAGGGGAGGTGTGTGTATGTGTGTGAGTGTGTGTATGTGTAGGCTGGTACATTTGTACTTTGTAGAAACAAGTGTGTGTGTGTGTGTTGGACCGGTGTTTACAAGAGTCTGCTGTGTCTCAGACAAGTGTATCTATTAATGTATTCCTGCTCTGAGTGCACAAGCACAGATTTACAAACAGACATTGTGTCCTAACACAACGCTGCTCTCCATGAGGTCCCTCTGCCTTTGTCACCTCTCTCCTCCCTGCACCTGTGTGGAGCCTAATGACATCAACTTTTTAATTACTGAGACAAAAATCTGCAGCAGTATGTGCATGAACTTATAAACAGGCAATACAATGTGTACACTTGTGTATTAATGCACATATGGTCCACACTGTTCCAAATCCCCCATAAGCAATGAGCAATAGCAGACTATATATGACTATGCCAATAATGTGATGTGAACTTTTCCTGAGAGGCCCCATAAAACTGAAGATACTGTATGGAGAGCACCTCATTATAAAAGGTTAGAGTTACGCTGTTGCTATTTCCTTCTGTTTTAATCATAAGAAAGTTTTGCTTTTACAGGCTAATTTTTGTGTTTTTTTCTGTTCAGTATGTAGAAAATATTCTTTTAAATCAAAAATACAGTTAATCCTCATTGATTACCTTGTTCATTTAATTAGTGATTAAAGCTGTCATCACTGTGATCTATTAATCAAAATTAATTAACAACTTTTCTGAAAATCTATTAAATGTTATTAAATGTTTTTTCTTTTTCTTTTTCTTTTCTTTTTAAAAAAATTTTTCAAGCAAAATGCTGTTGAAAATGCTGGTCCCAGTGACTACATTGGGATGATTTGACACTTGTCTCTGTTTTTTTAACTGTAAAGTGGATATTGTTTAGGATATAAAGGATTCAAGCAAGATTCAGAACTGATCAATAAATCAAGAAAATAAATATCAGATGAAGCCCTGTAGTTAGGCCACTGAATGCATCATCTTCAAACTCAAGTCATCCTGCAGATTAATCACATTAGTTACTGTAACTTGCTTGTCCCGCAAATCAATGAACTCTGCTGTGATTTTCTAGGTGTTCCCAATTAACCCCTATGTGTGTGTGCATGTGTGTGCACATGGTTGTGTATTGTTGTGTCTCTGCTGAACCGCCTGATTTCCAGCAGGGACCCCAGGGGCAGAGGATTGATCGGTAATGTAGCCTGTAAGTGACCTCGCCACCCAGTGAAACCCATTAGGATCCAAGTTCACATTAAGGCCTGATAACTCAGCATTTATATACTTTTTTGCCAGCACGGGTCAACGCAGGTTAAATTCTCCTTTTTTTGAACAAAGAGGGACTAAACTGGAGTGATGTAATCGAGTACAAACAGTGTGTGTTTAATGATGCTCTAAATCAATGTTCTGTAGTCCTGCAAAACACATCTGTGTTTTCTTGTTCTACCCCCTGAAGGGAGAGGGTGACAGTAAAGTAAACACACTATTGGAGAATGAGTAGGTGAAGTGTTGTGATTGTGTGTGAAAAGATGCTTTTGTCTTGTCTTTTCTTTTCTTTTTTAATCCCATCTATGCTTTGTAAATATTTCCCCCTCCATTATTGCTTTTTAGTTATGGGTTTAAAGGCCTCTGCAGATCCTTAAACAAGACCAATTTATGTGTCAGGTGGATGAGATGGAGCATGGTCGCGCATGTTCTGCGGACCACCATGTGGCCGCAGCCATCTGCTGGTCCGGTCTCTATTCATCGGAGCCACTCATTAGCTTTCTGCTGGTTAGACTGACGGCCTCGATCTGCAGGCTCAACCCTCTCTGTGTCCCACTGTTGTTTTTATTCCCATCAACAAACCTCTCCATCTCTCTGTCTCCGCTCCAGCTCTCCTCCTTCAGATCAGTGCTCAGACTAGCAGGCCTCTATTGTCTCATGAGGGTCACACACACCAACACACACTCACATGCACACACACACACAAAGCTTAACTACAGGGACAGTATGGGACAGGGAAGTGAGAGGGAAATAGGTCAGTCTGCCTGCACCCCTCCCCTCTTAAACCCCCTCACTGTCCTGGCTGGACAGGAAAGTGGGGCAGGCAAGGGGACACACACACGCACACAAAACACATTAACACACATATGTACACACTCACACACACACACAGACACACACACATGCGGCTCCAGATGGGGAACATGTGTGTTTGACAAAATGGAACCTGTTGGGGTTCAGAGGGCAGGGCTTCGTTGTGTTATGTCATCAACTCAACCTTGAGATGGGTATGTGATCGTGCTACAGATCAGTGTGTGCACACAAAGACTCCCTAGAGCAAAGACAAAGGTAGGAGGCAAAGATGAAGGATGACTTAGATTCATTTTGTTTTGGTTTTTTAAATGAAAGGAGAATGAGCAGTCTGGTCACCGTTGTCATCATATTTTGTATTCAGACGCTGAGGAATCAGAGTGGAGAGACAAAGAATTGTTGTGGCACTGATGTTACTTTGAAGGTTGATGACTTGAACGTATTGAAGCCAATGAAGTGAGGAGCTCAGTTGTCCCCTTCATGCAGATATTTGCAGCTGAGAAGCTACACTAGAAAATACAAAAGTATCAGCCTTCTTTCCTTTAGCATTGCATGAATGCATCTATTTCACACTGCAATACAGTACTGTTATTACAAATTCAAAGAAAGTTTAGTGATGGTTGAGTGCTTTGACTTTTTTTGTCAGTACAATACCAGATAACATCTGATGCAGTTGTTACCACGGACTGAGCTAATACGGATTTAAAAGAAAGAAATAAAGATGTGAAAAAAATGATTGTTTGCAAAATGAAAAAGCCCAAACTCCTCACTTTCTTGTCTGCATGCTGGGAGAGGCTCTTGCCTCTGTCAGTCCTGAGAAGGAACATGCATGTAAGGAAAATAATGGTGACATTGTTTTGGTTTTAAAATGAGGACATGCGTGCTTGCACCTTAATGAATACATACATGGATCAAATCACTTGAAATAAACTGCAACTCCTCGTTCTGTGTTTCTTAAAGCGAACATAAGAAATACTGACAGGTGAGACAGGCATGCACCCACCCACTCACGAGCAGAGAGCTCTCAGACACAAAATCAATTTTAATTTTCACATCTTCATTAGACCTATCCAGACAGTCCTTTGTGGCTGAGCAGAGGTGAGCGAGGCAGAAAGACAGATGGAGTGAGAACAACTCAAAGAGATGGAGTCTAAACTCAGCATCTAAAAAGTTCTATTTTAGTTTATATGACAACACCTATTCAGTGTTTGCAGATATTCACTGTATGTGTATATATGTAAGTGTTTGTGAATTTCCTTTGCATCCATTTGAGAGTGCACTGACTATATTCAGAGTGTGACCTGCTCTGCAGATGTTTTTCAAAGCAAGGCTGTATCACAGGTAAGTGACGGCCTTCATTGGCTGCATGGATGATGAGGTCACTATGTTGACAAATGGGGAGGTGGGGGTCAAGGTTGAACACAAACACATTTCGAGTGCTTGCTGTGTGTTGTGTGTGTGTGTGTGTGTGTGTGGCTGTCTTCATACAGTGCGTATGTTGAGTTCAGTGAGCAGCTCATCATGTTCAACATCTGATCCTCACACTCACTGCTCATTGACTGACCTATATACCCCTAATTACACACAGCAGCCTCATGACAGTATGCACAGCTCAACCCCATAAGTAAAAAACATAAATACACACACACACACACACACAGAGCACTGGCACATTCAAATCAGATCAATGAGTTTGTGCTTAGGTTGTAGCAACTGTAAACCAAACATAATGAGAATCTCAATGTGTGTAGAATGAAAATAAATATGAAAACAACAAAGGACAAAAACTAAAAATCCTGTTTAAAAGTTCCATAATAAACAATTTGTGTGTATTTAACTAAAAAAAATGCGGACGAGCGTGTGAAAAAAATACAAAAATAATATTAAATCAAACGAAATCTTTAAAAATGGTCTTTTGTGAGTGTATGTAGCCAAAATGATGATCAAAACTGATGCATTGTTAGAGAAACAAAATAACAAGCAGCAGCTGTCTGCATGATGGAAAATGAAGACAAAAGTGTCACACAAGATACAATAAAACACTATAATACTGTAGATTAAAGCTGATAAACAAACTAAAAACACACACAGATATGCCTGAAAATAATCAAGTACTGCAACCTTGGTGCATGTGTATGTGTGACACTATGTGTTTTGCATACATATAATATAAAACGCCATCTGCCAGGACCTGAGGCCGTTCTTGCCCTACTACCCTCCTTGCTTCTCCTCCTTTGGTTTATTTTTCTCCCCAACTCTCTCTGACATTGTTATTGCAGGAAAACAATCCTGCATACATCTCAGGCATACAATACAAACAGTGCATAATCACATAATGAAATACTTATACTATATTCACTAACAATAGACAAAAAAATGAACGCTAAATTTATTTCTCTCCCTCTCTCTCTCTCTCTCTCTCTCTTTCTTGCACACACACTCACGCACATACACACATACACAAATGAGGTTAATGAAGATGAATGTGGGAGCACAGTCCTATTGACATCCTGTGTCTCTAAATGTGGCCCTGTTCTTCAAGGACATGGTGGTAAAGACAAGTAGAGAGAGGACAGAAATAGATCTGATGAGGAGAAACTGTGAAAAAAGTCTTGAGAGTTGAAATGGAGTCTGGTCGACAGCAGTGTCAGTCACTGTTATTGACACTGGGCATGCAAAAACGGTATGTGATGAGATTTAATAGCAGTGATAGTAAAGAGAGAAATAAAAAGAGGAAAAAGAAGACGGAGAGTGAGGGAAGAGGGAGGAGGGAGGAGGGGGACCAGATCAGTGATCCAGAACAGCGAGCAGACAGAAGACACGAGTTAAGAGTTCGGTCAAACATGGAGCACAGCGATGCATCAACTGTCCTCACACACAAACACACACACACACACACACACACATACAGAAGGTAAAGACAGAAATTCTGTATAATACATTTGGGAAACTTTGGGATAAACCACATTTTTTTAAGGTGAAATCCTACCTGGGACAATGGAAACGGTGTCTCTCTCCCAGGACACGACACTGACGTACTCCTGCACGGCAGCAGGGATGAGGCACTTGAACACAGCTACGTTGCCCCGCATCGAGCGCTGGTCCGCCACCCGCACGGTGTAGGGCTCCCTGAAAACTGAAAAAACACACAAAATGATATTGAGATAGCTGCTATCCCAAGCTTTGAAAGGCAAGATTACTTCCCTGCCAACGAATAGCTGAGGTGTGGTGACCCATGTCGATCTAAATGTCATTTGAGAAGATTTTCCAGCCAGACACGAACACATTTCAAGATTTCTTTTACTGCAAAAGGGGTCTAATGTAAAGAAAAACAAAATATCAAGAAGACGTGTGGAGTTGAACATCATGACAATCTCCATTTTTTTAATCACGTGGTAGTTCCATGTTAGTCCTGTTCTGAGACAAAAACAATAATCTGCATCAACAAAAACAACACATTATCACTCCAGAGCAAAACACCCTTTCATCAATTACCACAGCACTCCACGTTTATTCACTGGAAATTACTGGCCCACTCTTGTGTATTGTTTGAACTCTTCTAATCCTGCCTCTGCTTTCACCATAAATGGCGCAAGCCGCCATTAAGCGGGATAATCATGGAAATTATTTTCTCACTTTGGCATGACATCACCACGAAACACTGATGCGCTGATGTTTGTGCAGAACTTCATAAGGAACAGATGAAGGATTATTGGTGCTTCAGTTTATGCAGGTTCAATGCAATGCAATGTTTTACACTCTGCTGAATGAGCAGGGACTCATTAGCAAAATCACATGAAAGCTAGGACGTATCCGAAGGTTGCTAAGAAACTGGTTTCGAAATCCCTTCCCTGGTAACAGACACGATGACAGCATGCATACATTCCCGCTGCAAGGGGGAAACACATGCAAGTGCATGCAGATTTACATATTCTTTGAACAGTTGAGTAGAATAAGACAGATTTGTCACGTTCTTTGGAAATAATATGGAGGAAACCACCACTGAAGTGAATTTGCTTAAAAAATTATTATTGTTAGCTATGTGAACAGTGATTCAAATGACATCGCTGTCATTTATTGCTCAATGGCAGGGCAAGTTCAACACTGCAGCCATAAGACTGAAACCTGAAACAAAGCGTTTGCATCCCATCTGACCATAACCTGCACACCAGAGTTGTTGGGGCCCCAGCCGAGGCCGCTGGCTGCAGGATGTTTAGTTCATGCTAATCCTTCGTCTCCTGAGGCGGGGCTTTAAGGTCATGTGGGAATGAAGGCAGCAACCGGCTGGCATACAGCTCAGGGTCCTGGCTCAAATCCTCAACTTGGCGCTAGTATTAGTATTAGAATGAATATGAGTATTAGTTCAGGTCGGTGTTGGGAGGCAGAATATGAAAACAGATGTTGATGGGAGGAGGGAAGGGGGAGGGACCGACTGGCCTGAATGAATGATGGGAAGGAAGGGGGGGAGGTGGCAATAGATGCAGTGTAACTATCATCCAGCTGTAGCATTGTTCCAGCTGTGATTTGATGTAACTGTTTGATAATTTCTTCTTCATGTATCTCTGCTGGATTCAGAGCTGGAAGAACCCAAACCCCCCGAACGCAGGCTACTATTTAACTTCAGATGAGGTCTGGCTTAATAAAGCTGCCTCACACGGTCCAATCAATGGAAAGCACCAGTTAGGTTTGTTAATGAGAGATAATTAAAGAAGTGTGCTGTGGCTATATTTAGTCTGGCACAAGAGGACGGTTTGAAGAGCGAGGGAGCAGGGAGGAGAAGGAGGACAGGAAAGACAGGAAACAGAATATGATGGCAACAGAGGCAGCTTTCTGTCAAAATTTCCAAAAATAGACTACCTCTAATTTACACTAGTGTTTATTGATTGCTTCTGCATCTTATGTGACTTCTGAAAAGAATACATTTTTTCTGCAATTATTGAAAAGAGCACAGAGATGGGTTTTCTTTTGTATCTATAATAATACTAGATCCAATGAATATTAAACAGAAATTTAAATTCACTTGTTTTAGGTAAGCTTACAGTACACAGCTGTAAAGAATAGTGATAAGGTCATAAACACGTAAAACCGTAGTAATGTGTGAATTATTTTTCACACCTTGCAAAGCCTTAAAAACTGTTGTTTTAAAAATGGCTGCCAAGTTCCTGGTGGTCTTTATTACAGTGTGCTTTTATAAAGTGAGGGACTATCACTGAGGATGAGCCAGTGATGTGATATAACCTACTGTCACAGTTTTCCCTCCTCATCTGATCTGGTTATATCATGTAAAAATGGCACACCTCACTTTCAGTAATGTAGGGGTTGTGTTGGGTTTTTGGGTTTCATCCTCCCAGATGGTGCCGTGCTGAAGATGGAGGTGAACAGGTTATGTTGGTATAAAGTGCAGCAGTTCATCACCAGCTCAGTCAAATAGGTGTGGGCTAAGGCCGAGGCCTGGTGTAGTATGTGATGCAGATGTTCTCTCTGTAGACTGTGTTCTAGGTCAATCTGTGTTCAGGTCGAGACGGACTATTTTGGGGCAGGTGATTCTGCGTGTGGGTTGGGCGTTTTGCAGCTGCCAATCACATCTGCTCTACTTTATGTTTTCATCACACTGTCTGTTTTTGCTCCGTTCCTCGTAATGTTGTGTCTCACTTTGGCCTTTTGCTCCACAACCTTTCTTATCTACCTCAATCATTCAGATCATTTAGCCTTTTTTCTGCTCCTGTGCCTGTTCCCTCCCTGACTGTGAACACAACTCACCAGCTTTGATGCGGATGTTGGGGCTGCGGATCTTGCCGGCTTGGTTTTCGGCAGTGCAGAAGTAGTCGTTGTCGTGGATGTAGCTGTTGTAGGCGGAGGGCGAGAAGGGGTACAGTTGTAGGGTGCCATTGGCGTGCACGTGTCGGATGTGGGGCACGTCGTAGATGTCGTCGCCGGTGGCCAGGTACCAGCGCAGTATGGCACTGGGGGTGCCCCCTGCGGGACAGGGCAGGGACACCCCCACCGAGCTGGAGTAGGTTACCCTCTGCAGGGAGGCATTCACAAAGTACAGCCTGGTAGAGCCCACATCCTCACTGTGTACTGCAGGAGCAAACAGACAACACAACATCACTTGACAGGCCAAGGAAAAGGTCAGAGGTCACCCATAAGCACCTGTTTAGAGTCGCAAAGACATAAAGGTATGAATGCAAGCGAACAGGATTCCACTGCCATTGATTTAAAGCAATCAGTGTCACATTAAAGGGCTACAATTGGACACAGTGGGAATGTCCTTCAAATGTGTGGCAAAATAATCATAACAAATGTATGTCAAATGTCCAGCTGCAAACATCAGTCACGTGATTCAAAAAGCCAGGGATTTGGGCTAAAGCCTGTGATGGTTTAGGTGGATCGGAGGGGGGAGGAGCCTGTTACCTCTGTACAGTGAGTGCACAAATACACAAGCAAAGACACAGAGAGAGAGAGAGAGATAGAGGGAATGCGCTGATAGGTTATGTGATTGGAATTTCTATGCCAGACGCAGAGATTTAAGTCTATTTAATCTCCTTACATATTTAACACACATACACATGCACGCACACACACACACACTCCCAAACACGCACCTACAGGAATGTTCTTCATTGGCACTCAGATTAAACACATACAGCATCAGAGGAGAAAGGAAAGAGAAAAAGGGAAATGAGGAGGGGGGTTCCTTATATTTGGTGTCATTATAAGAAAGAAAGATTAGAAGACGGGTGGGGGGACACTGTTGATGGAGGGATGTGGATGTTAATCACCACTGGTTCTGAGTTATATCATCTATTACACACTATCACACCACATGTTCACCCCGTTTATGTCAGTTCAGCATAGAAGGCTTAAAACATCTGTTTACCGTTGGTTGAAAGTGCTTAAATTAAAAAAAAATAATGTCAATATTTATGAAACTAATCACAATTAAAACCACAATTTTCACTGGTGAAATCAACAGTTTGAATTTATTAATATCTATTCTTTTATTTGATTAAGTTGCAGCTAATCTAATTATTCAATGTTAAATTTATTTGTTGATATTTGATAATGTCACAAATTCCTACTTTAAACAAAACTTCAAAAGTTTTGTTGATAAAAATCTGTCTGTATCTTATAAAAGATAGTTTTTTTTTTGTTTCCAAGCTTGATCTTGACTTTTGGTCATAAGTTAATTTTAGTAAGTTGGAAACTTTTTAAAGCCCACATACTAAAAAGAGTTCAGGGTCTTTAAGTCAAATGAAAGTTGATGTGGAGATACAGCTAGAAAAGGATAATGAGTCAGTAGTTAATGAATTGATAATTAAAAACACTTGGGCTGCAACAAATGATTATTTTCCATAATGATTACTTTTTAGATTTATTTTCTTTATTAATTTTTTGATAAATGTTTTGGCAAAAATGGCCTTCCAAATTTCCCAAAGCTCATGCTGACGTTATTGTTTTTTCTGAGAAACACACCAAAACCCAAATACATTTTATTAAATATCACTGAAGACAAAAAAGGCCACAATTTCTCACAACTTTGATGCTGTGAGGAAGCTAATTTATCTTACCTTGAAAAATTACATTAACAATTTATTCAGTAAAACTGAAAAGAAAACTGCTGGCTGTGATTTTCTGTTGATCATCTAATTAATAAAATTTATAAATTCCTTCCAAGTATAACAAAAGCACATTTTAAAAAAATATAAAGGTTTCTGACTGCTCTGGACTTTGTCATTACTGAGCTACTACTACCATAACAACAGCTAATTGTTGAGCTCACCTCAGCAGTCCTGTATGACCAGTGAACCAATCACATTCACACTCCGTATGAAAGTGTACTTTGTACACTCGTCCTATATTCAGTTTACAGAAACATTATGACACAGAGAAACACACATATGCACTGTCTGCAGGTGACCATATCAATACTTGGATTTTACATCATAAGTTATTATTAAAAAGCTGATTGTGATGGAAGTTGTGGTGCACAAGCTAATTTCTGTCTTGTTCAGGCATCTTTGTCACATCGTTTTTGAATGATCATTAAATCATCCAATCATAAGGACACAGGAAAGATATTGCTGTTGTTTACAATGCACAGGCCAGTGTTAAGCTTGCACAGGTGCACAAAATACAATCACTAAATCAACAATTAAATTTATTGTGACAATTAAATTGATGTGTGAACAGAGCATTTAATTTTTTCTTTAGGCCTGCAAAGTTTATCAGTCTTGACTCTGACAGCAAAGACAGAAAAAACAAACACTAAAACCAAAAAAGTCTATAAATGGTGTATTTATTCATCCAGTTTTTTACAACTTTTTGAAGTTATGTCTGTAATTAGATGTAGTTTTGAACTCTGGCTGATATCAACAGAAAAATACTAACAAATAAAAGCTGGCAGAATCAGTCATCACCATCAGCAGTGTCACTGTGCTGCATCTAAGCTCAGCGCATCAGATCGAAGACGGAAATCTCCTCCACAGGAAGGTTTACTGATTATTTCCTCGAAACAAGTGTTACCATATCTAGTAGACTAGATTGATAATGTTGGGCAGAATGTTACAGATGGTATATGAAAATGTGTCTGGCAGTCCGGTGGTGGGCTGCAAAAACCAGGTCAGACTCCCTCCCCTCTGCAGATTACTGATAATGGCCCCTGAGCATAAAGCCCATATTAAAGATTGCAATATCTATAATCTCCCAATGGGGGGACAGGACTAAAGTGGAGGAGTGAGGGGGTCACCCTGAGAGCTCAGGGTGGGGGGTGGGGGGGTGGGGGGACTGGGCAGCAGGAGAACCTCTCTTACAGTAGATTATATGGCCTGGGGGTCCGGGCACTGGGGGGGGCTGGGGAGTACTGGGACTGATGGAGCGGGAAGTGGAAAAGAGCGGGGATCAGAGCAAACTCCCACCACTCAGAGCCTGTCAAAACCAGGCGAACCACACATGCACACACCCAACACACACACACTCTTACACAAACACACATGCAGACATGCAAACATGCACAGACTCAAAAAGCAGCTCACGGCGCTCAGTCACACAGGGAGGAGACAAAGTGGGTTGCCATGGCGGCGCTGGCACTCGAAAGCTATGACTGCATTAAAAAAAAAAACAATGCAACAATTTAACCTAACAACAGTGACCCACTAACACGTCTAAATTTAGAAACTTAATGACAACTGCCTCAAAATATTAGCAGGTCGCAAAGAAAAAAAAAATTAACTAAATTTGTTTAAATGATGCGGAATTGATACAGGAAACAAGTGGCCAACTACAGAAAGTGCATGCAAATAGTGTTCATTTAAATTTTATCCTAGAAAATAAAGGTGTAAATGCCTGACTCACCGGTGGTGGCCATGCCAGGATGATAAAACGCTGTTTAGTTAGGTGTGGTCAGGCACAGCAGCGTTGGGGCATCACACTGGGTGCACTCCAAAACTCACCTGGCACGGTCCTGGTTTGTGCAAGACTGGCAGAGTTTCCACTCCATTTAAAACTAACAGTGGAAACAACACACACCACCTGTGCCAACGTGTATTGACGGCTTGTGTGGCAAGAAAACAAAATGCCACATGTACAAACAGTGTTGTAAACAGACTGCTTGGTAAACATGTCTCCATCACTGCTGAATCTTAATGAAAAAAAGTCCTAAAAGGTCAAAGATTTAAACTCAGGCTGGACCACTTTCACCTTGACGCGCAGATGTTTTACATGTTTATGAGGTTAAACCTTTCTGATGTTACACCTGCCTCTAGCCACCTCACACACACCATTATCATCAGATTGAGCCATTATGACGACAAATACATCACCACAGAACACTACAGTCCTTATGTAAGAGCTCAGGTAATAACTAACAAATGAATGATGAGAGGTTCAGTTAGGTCAGTCTGGGGGTCAAACAGCCTCATTTACATAAACTTAAGTCTAATTTCATAGTTACCATATAGCCATTTTTAACCGGATTTTTGTTTGAAAATTTTTTTTATTGCTTTTTACAAAATGTTTGATAGTGTTCATTAGTACACAGGCAAGACTTTTTGTGACTATAGTCACAAAAACAACAAAACCATGTGGTCTAGTTGACATTCTATAACACCAGCATGCTGCAAACTAATTCACAACCAGCCACTACAGTAAAAATACAGCAGGAAACTGTTTGCAAGTTATAGGAGGGTGTTTCCGCTGGTGAGATAAATTTGTTGGAAAAATTTTATTTGATACGTATACACTGCAAAGGCTCAAAATATCACCAAGTACCTTTGTCTAATTTCTAGTCAAAATACTTAATTCCACTTTAAAACACAAGCACCTCACAAGTTACATTTCAGGGAGATAAAGGGACTTGTTTTATATTATTGGATCTTGTTTCAAGAAAAAAAATTCTCTTGTCAAAGAGGCAAATTTTTATTTGTTACAAGTGGAAAAAATGATATTAATCCTTCTTAACTTTTTCTAAGTGGCATTTTTTGCAGTGGACTGCTATTAACACACCGTGATCACATTAAATCAACAAAAATAATGCTGACTTTGAAATGCTGACATAAGATGGTCTCTTCCCTCTAATGTGTTTTAAAGTTTCACCAGGTCATGATTTTACATCAATCTAGTCATTTTTTTCAATGAATTCATCAGTAATTCGGACTTTAAAACATCATAAAAAGTTTACAGGCATGTCAGTCACTTCAAATGTCAATCACAAGTTCTCAGAGTTCAGTATGAGATCTTCCATGTCTTATCATTTCCAACCAACAGTCCAAGTGTAAAGATATTCTGCTTTTACCAATGTAAAGCAAAATGAAGAAAAGAGGCAGATCCAGTCGTAAGACACTTATGTCTAGAAGAATGACATGATCATCAATATAGTTGCTCATTAATTCTCTGTCTATTGACAATTTGATTAATTGACTGATCCTATCAGTTTTACACTGATCAATGCTTGTTTAACTAACAGAAATACAATGAAACCTGCAAATGGGGTGCTCACACTTTAAAACAAGTATATCCCCTGACACACATGGTGTCCCTGTTCACTTCATTGTCACCACCTCTCAGTGGTGCGTGTCCACAGAGATCTGATCTCGCAGCGTGTGGATGGTCAGTCCCCTGATAACGGTATTGACCACAGCTGTGGCGGCCCCGTGTTGCTGCTGCAGTTCACCTGCACCTAGGAGGCTTCATCAACCCCGTTCAGACACAGAGAAAAACCCACCATCACCTAAAGGGGTTTGGAGCACTGCACTGACGGCACTGCTGGAGCTAAAGCTCAGGCTGTCAGAGTCGCAGCCACTATTTTATACACCCTGCCAGAGAGCCACGCATGAATATGTATGTCAGAGAGGCAGAAGTCATAACCTATGCAAGGTTTCATCATGCATAATGCAGCTGATCTACGCCTCTCCAGGATGTGAGTGTGCACAGGAGGGTACACACACAAACACACAAACACACACACACACACACACACACACCCTCGATGCTCACAACTGTATTGTGATGAGGAGGTAAACAAACCCTGGAACCCCTAATGTTTTCACACACACACATTTTCACACCCAGAACTTAATGTGCCCAACTGCATGTTTTTTTCCTCTTCTTCCTCTTTTCATACCCATCTTCATCTTTCAGTTTCTCTCTTATGGCAAAATCCTTTTCACAGCATTTCATCTTGATTGTATTTGGTGACATGTTCTAAAGGTCAAAAGTAGGATGCGACTCACTGAGACAAGCTATCAGCCACCTAAACTGTTCAAACAAACTCTCTCTCCTCCCATTCACTGCTTATTATTTTGAAAACAGCTTCATTTCCACTGCAACTCCTGTGTCCACTCCTTTCCTCTCCTGCCCTCCCTCCATCAATCACCCTTCGGGGGGGGTTTTCAGACAGAAAGTTGCAAGTTGTGTTTTTTTTTCTTTTTTGATAAGGGTGCATGAGGATAAAGCAGTAGAGCAGTAGAGGAGGAAGTGGAGGGAGGTGCACTGAAAGAAGCGGTGTGAATTGAATATTGGTGTGGATGCGGGGGGATAAAGATAGGTGTAATCTTATGGATAATCCTCAGGGGTCTGGCATAAGTAGGTGGTCGGCGGGCGGAGAAGCAGGGGGGAAGGTTGTTTGGGTTACATCTAATCAACAAAGGGGTATCGCTGCTCCCCACCTACTGTCTTTCCGTACACCCTGTCCCCAAAAATCTGCCCCCCCCCCCCACCCCACCGAATCCCCCCCCCCGCCTGTGCTGTGTCAGTAAAAAAAAAAAAAAAAAAAAAAAAAAGGTGTGGTAAGGAACGGGAACCCAGGGACGGGGGCCCCCACACAAAAAAGCAGACAGTTTCAATATAAATTTGAAAATCAAATGTGTGGATAAAA
>JAQMCX010000012.1:8528610-8559989 GCA_029814765.1 Acanthurus leucopareius | reverse complement strand
CCCCCCCCCCCCCCCAACCCCCCCCCCCGCCTTTGTTTTGTCATTAAAAAAAAAAAAAAAAAAAAAAAAAAAAGTGTGCTACTTCAGCAGTCCCCTGGGACCTGCTCCCCCTCACATCAAAGCAGCCAGTTTCTCTCTTAATGTGAATATCAAATCTGTGGATCACAAGTCCCAGCACAGTCTGCATAAACTGCCCCTCCCCCAACCTTTAATTCTGCCTAGTGATGAGGGAGAGAGAGGGAGGGGAGTTACTGCGAGAGGAAGCGATGGAGGGAGGGAGAGATGGAGAGAGAGATGGAGATAGACGGAGAGAGATCCAACAAAAACAACTACTTGCTTCAGAGATTTGACATTTGCTGAACGCACCCTCCTTCTGAAAATGTGCAGCTTCGGCATCCAATAGAATTTGGAGGAGGTCCGGCTCAATTTAGCATCAGTGCTTTGATGCACAGAGTTCTTGTTGAAAAAAAAAACCTTTCTAACTCACGATGGTGTTAATATGTATCTTTTTATGTTGTTGTTTTAAAAGATTCTTTCCAATTAATAATCTTCATTGGAATTTGTAATAGATTTAAGGACCAATGGGAGATGGGAATACCAGTGACAGAGCTGTGACATCCAATTGGCGAGCTGGGAAGTGCAATGAGCTCCGTTTCCCTGTTGACAGTCTTACACCAGCGTGCTTTACCCACCATTTGGCAACAACATTGACCAAAATTTGAGTGCAGACTTTTACAGTTTCTTATTTGTATAGAATAGGTTACACTGGTATTGCTGTATATTTAACTGCTGATTTATTGAGTTAAAAGTGTTGGAAATTTAAGTCAAGTTGTCTGATCAGCCACTGGATCATTAAAGAATGGCCTGCAACAATCTGTTCATAAGACATTTCTCGACTCTTTTAGCATTTGTGTCACTGCACAATTCCCTTATTTTAAATAAAAGAAATGGAATTATTCAATTTTTGGGACAGCCAAAAACCAACAAAAATAATACTAAGAGCTTATTATTTCTTAGTCAGCCCTCGTTAGGGTGGGTGTTTTTGTAAAATTAAGTAATGCCTGGTTTGAGCTGGTAAAAAATGCAGGCCTGTGCCCTGCCTGAGTAATGATTGGCACCCCTGTGGACCACACAGCTCTGTCACTGAGAGGTGCCTATAGCTCAGACTGCAGCTTTAATTGTGCAGCCTTGCAAAGGAAGCACAGGGAATTGGACTGGGGAGGAAGAGGGGGATTTTTGCATATTTCTATTTGTAGCAGGTGAGCAGAGATGAGGACAAGAATGTGCCAGGGTAAAGGATCACATATCAAAATTAAAATTCAAAATTTAAATTTAAATTTGAATGCCGAACATTTGTCATGCTGTCCAGTGATTTGATTTATATTTTTATAACAGACCCACAGCAGGTCTGCATATTAAAGTTGATTTTGTGCTGATTAACCCACAATTTCTTGAGTGGGCCTACAGTCCATGATTTTAATTTAAAATGACAGCTAAAAGAAAACACAGATTTTTTTTTTTCAAATTACCAAATAAATCCACGATAAATCCTCATTTAATAGGGTAAAAAATTTTAAAATACTGAAAAAATAGAAAAGAATCTGGGTATTGTGCTATAATTGGTTAAAGGCTATTATTACCCTTAAAGCATTTTTTCACAACAATCCCTAAATTACCCCTCACCCTGATAAACTCCTATCCTTAGTGTCTCTAATATAACTAAGCAATTTTTTTTATTAATGTTAGGTTGGATTTTTTTTTTATACAAAGGTCATTTTAATCTTGAAAGTGAACGGATGAGTGAACTTGCAGCTCAGATCCGGTACAAACAACATTCAAAAGTGTCCAACATTTCACAACAAAACCAAGAGGGGTGTCCCCCGTCCCTTCCCCTCCTCCGCGCACTCGTCAACACACATACAGGCGCGCGCACGCACGCACAAACACACACAGACACACAGAATTCAAGCTGTGACGCACGCGCTGGCACGCGCGCAAACGGGACCGCGGGGTCCAGGTGCGCTATTAGTGAGGAACATGACCGGGCAAGTCTATAATCTGCACCCACGCCCCTGGAGTTTCTCATTTGATGAAATAAATTTGCGCATATTAATATGATTCCTCAGATTCCTCGGAGACGCTGAAACACATCTTTCTACTTTCAAGTTAAACAGCTGATTTAAATCCATAACGAAACATATAGGAGAGAAGAATAAAACAGGAATTGGGCAACAAAAACGGGCAGCATTTAGCTAATTGCTGATTGATAGGCCATTTTAAAAAGTCTATTTCAATGTGGGAACATGCTAGGACTTAAAACGGCAAATGCACCTAATGGCCTATTTTGATCAACTCGTTTGCACCGACAAAAGCCACAGTCCTGCTTCCAGACAATCCGTATTCCTGAGATTTTTGACTTATAAATTTACACCTTCTTGGGCCTTTGCTAATAAGGGCAAAACATTATGTAAACATGGCTCTAAACGGGCAGGCTACACAAAGGCCTAGAAAAAGCTCTCATGTGGAGATAGTGTTGAACTTCTGTTATTTTCGACGCAGATTTGTCCAGGATTATTATAATGCACTGTAATAGCAGAAGATCAACTTTGCAATAGGGTCAGGGATTTGCTGCATATACTGAACGAGAAAGAAAAAATGAATCCATTTAAACAAATAGACCGAGCTTTATATCTATAAATACAATTAAACAAGAGGGAAAAAATGAAGAGGCCAAATGAATTAAATAAGGAGGACAAATCTGAATGCACTAATTATGGCCTTTATGTGGGTGTAGATCCATTAAACTAATAAGGCCGCTGTAGAAAAAAAGGGGCCTTTTATGTGTAATCCAGTTTAAAACGGCAACAATTTGTCATCACACAGAAAAAGAAACAAAAGACTTAAAAATCACACCGTTAAAAAAGGCAAAACAAAATTTACAAAAACAAAAAAACCCTCAGAGCATCTCTGTGGAATGGAGCGCTTGTGCCAAATATAGTCCATCAAAACAGCTGCAATTAGCAAAGGCTACACAATGAGAGCACAAAGGTACAAAATTACAAGAATCTCCCTCAAAACTTTGCAGGAGTGCAACATTTTGAGTGAATTTGTTCTAAAAATCGGTAAACAATTGATAAAATTGCAGACCGAAACATGTTTTCATTTCTCTCTCACCCTCCGTCTCTATTTGCACCTCATTCTCCCTATTCAGCCATTTTACATATTCATAACTGGAGTTGGTAGGCTAATGCGAAAACAATCCGTGCTATCAGCCCCATCTGATGCATCACGGGCCGCTGCATAAAACCAAAAAAACACTCTGGCATTTAAAAAAAAAATCACTTTTACACCTTTACGCACACAATATTTGTACTTGTTCAGCTGCAGCAGCTTTATACATTTTTAGACTGAAAGAACCATTTTTAAGTGATTCCTCATCACACAGCTACCGATTAAACAAAGCACAAGCCACACACACCATTCACAAATAACGAAAGAACATTCCAGTAATTATCACTTTTCATTCAACTTAAAAAAATATAGAGGCTCCAGCACTTGGAATGCAGGGTGTGAAATATTTCAGGCATCTCTTTTTCTCTTACCTTCTTGGAGAGAGTACAGCAGGAGTAAAGTTACAAGCCACATGCCATAAATAGCAGGTATATTTTTCAGGAATATTTGGCAATCCTGGCAAGTGTGAGGCGCGGTTTTTTGGCCAGGCGGGTCTCCGTGCTGGACTGGCGACTGTGCTCCCCGGAGGTCTCTCCAGCCCTGCCGCCCCGCTAAGCATGGAGGGGAAATGAGAGGCTCCTCAGCCCCGCCCATGTCCCCTCCTCTCCTCCCAAGACTACTGTGCATGCAAATCCATCCTCCATACACTAATCAAACACCGCAGAACGATGGTTCACAGCAAAGCCGCGGGTTGACGCGAGCTGAACAGAGGGTTTTGGTCAACTTGTGTCCGAATTGAGAGTTTGAATTTGCGGCGGAGCTGCGCAGACAGATCTGTTGGCACCTTGGAGAGCGCACCCACCTGTGCGCCCCTGATGACCGCGTTTCTTTGCGCAATATGAATCTACAAAAGCCACTCAGGCTGCTGCAAAGACTTTAAAAATGTATTCACGTCTTTTCTTCTGAGTTTGGATGTCAATCACAGGGACGTGGAGCTACAGCACAGTCTAATGACTGTTTTTCTTTGTCTTTCGGAGCCATGAAACGTGCGTAGACATTTGCGCACAGAAATGCACTGCAGATAGAGAGGAGGAGGAGAGAGAGAGAGGGAGAGAGCGAAAGTAGTGGGGTGTGGGGCATGACACTTTCACATAGCGGGTTAAAAACTCATCAGTTCAATTAAACCCCTCATGAAATGCTTCAGTCAATCCTTACAGGACAGTGAGCAACTTTCTCCATCGCTATTTCGCCCTTATCCTCTGCTCCGTTGCGACTGATATGGAAAAGCTCCCTTAAGCATAAATTAGACGGGTAAGTTGCAGGACACTCCCAGTTCATAGAATATTTAAAGTCACTGTGGATACCAGCGGTGGTTCAGGAAAGTGATCCTCTGCTGCAACAGCCGCAAAATCTCCTGTCACACAAAAATAAAAATGGAAAAAATCACTCCACAGAGGGGTGACAAGAGCAGGAGATGTTTAGGAGTGTTTCTGCCACCTTCAGTAAAATCTAATTATATGGCATCGAGATGTAGGCTCCTGACATTTAAGCACACACTCACTGATGTATATTTTAGTCACAGCCCTCAGATAAAGAAATACTTTAAGTAACAGACCTTGAGGTTGACAAATGTGTGGACTGAATCAAAAGCTTTTAAGGAGGAGTTTCCTTTCAGATTACAAAATTATTAATTTAACGATATGTGGCCTGTTTTACCGTATACAGTCTAGTACATATAACTCATCACCTGCAGCGTTTATATGAAACTGTGAAACTTTTTAATAATTTTTGTTTATATTTCCACAATTTAAATTAATTATGAGTTTTTTTTTCCGGTTTTCATACGAATAAAAGTTTCTCAATACTGCTCATAATACGTTGCCTTAACGGCAATCAATAAAGTGAAAGTGGTAAAATCTAGAGGTGCGTTGTCGTCAGTGGGTCATCAGCGGCCACTGAGGAAAAATGTGGTTGTTTTGAAAAACAACGTAAAGAAAAGGTCAGCTGCAGCATGTCTCCTCCCGGCTCTGCCCCTTGCAGCGGCCGCCGCGATCTGATCTGACCGGAGATCAGGTTTTACATGCAGGTCACTGCTGACACCTGCTGGTTAAAGGTACTCACGCCGGTCGCCCGGTTTCCTCAGAGCTGCACACAGAACTTCAGATGCAGTGATTATATTTGTAACTTTTTGTTGTCAAAGTAAATTCAGTATATTATCGAAGAAAACTTTGCACATGACCACATTATGCTGCAGCACAATGTCTCATGAAAATAACTGCGCAGGTATAATTTGTCAAATTAAACGTCTCAAATTCTAATGTAAGGATTTGATACAGGTTAAAGTATACTATGTTTGGTATCACTGAAAATGTAAAGGGGAACCTGGAGAGCAATATGTGCACAGAACAGAGGACCGACACAAAATGCGGTAAAGATGAAATATTCTTGCCGGATAAAACAAATTAAAGCCCCAAATGTACAAGATTTTATTTTTGCATATTCTTAAGTGTGACGTTTCTTTACTTTAGCTTGCAGAGACATAATTTATTGGATAATAATTGCGCTTTCCAATAAGTGAACATAATAAATTCCAACCAGATGATCACAGATTTTTAAATAATCCCTTACTTTCACCCTCTAAATGTCATGAAGGGAGAAGATGAAGGCCAGGTGACTTAATTTCCCTAAAGGTTTAGCATGGATGATATTAGAGTCAATTTATTTACATGATTGCAGGATTCTCTCTCACCTTTAGTCTGTCTGTTGTTGGAGGGACTAAAGTCCAGAGGAAGATCCATTTGTATAATATGACAGATGTTTATAAGTATGCTTTAATTACTGTATAATCAACTGAAAATCATAATTGTTGTGTTCATAACTGTAAGAACTGTACAATATTAAGGTGGGGGTGGTTAATTTATTATAGGCTATAATTTTAAAAAAATCAAATTCCCTCCATGACATTTTAATTTTTTTTCCACCCTCCACCTGCATCTGTAAAAACGACCTGCTCTCTCCTTATCAATATATTTTTAAAATTTGATATATATATTTATATATATTTCTTTAAGTGGTTTAAAATAAAAGAGCAACAGGCTCAACCATTACTGAAAACATCTTATTCAACTCTGCATGTATAGCTACCCTGCCCACAAGATGTCGCTCTGTAGTTTTTGAAGCAGTGTTGGTTTAGGTAAAAGAAGGACAATGGGGGCATTTAGCACGGGAGCACATAAATACTTTGCCCTCTCCAATCATTTATTTAAAAAGATGCAGTTAATATATCCAGCAGTTTTGCCCCTTGAGGCCTCAGTGATGGTTTACTGTGGGTAACCCACTGTGGGCTTCACCACCAAAAAACCCACATGGCACCCCTGTGGAAAGGCCCTGTAGGGTCCGCAGCAGTTTACCCCCTTGGGATCCCAGTGGGCCTATCATACTAAATCCATCATATCTATCATGCTAAAAAACAGTATATAGCCTAATTTTCTTGGTACTAATAAATAATAATTATTTGAAAGTAATAACGGTGCATGACTAACACCTTGGTCTAAACAAACTATCAGTTTGGTCTGAGTAACTGTGGTGCCAATCCTAGTGCCAAAAATAATGATTTTGATTTAAGTAGTTTCATTTTCGCTCTGTTGAGTTCAAGGAACACTCACAGTGACATCTTACATAAATCAACAAAAAATTACACATTCCCATTTAGATAATATTGGTACTACTGTGCTGTGTCATTGAATTAATCTGTTATCATTTCTCTTGTTTCACAGGTTATTTTCATTAGCAGTGAACTCGTGTTGACCCCACTGTATACTCAGTAGCATACACACGATATGCCCACAGTGTGTCTGAATGACCACAGCATACTAAGTGTGTTCACAATGTGTCCACAATATGTCCACATTATAGCCATTGTGTTCATAATATAACAATTGTATATACCCGCACTTTGCCCAGTGTGTCCACAGTATGCCTACAATCTGCCCACACTATACAAAGTGTGCCCACAGTGTGCCCACTTAGGGCCCACAAAATAAGCTCATTGCGGGCAGCCCACTGTGGGCTCCCATACTGGCATGAAATGTGGGGCCCATGTGCGGCCCTGGTGGGCTGCCCACACTCGACCAAGTGGGGATGCTGAGAGTTCACAATTGTGGAAGTTGAGTGAGGGAAGCCCACAAGTTGCCCTACATTTCACATTGGTAGCAGGGGCCCACAGTGGGCTGCCCACACAGGCCCCAATTGTCTGCCCACAGTCACCCCACATGTGCCCCAAAAGGGCCACTGTGGGCTGGCCTGCTCTTTTGTAGAGTTTTACCTGTATACTAGCATGTTTATTGTTCCTCCTTTTTCTCCCAACAACAGGCACTGCCCTAAAACATAAAGTTTTGCACTCCATCATATAAAAAAAAAAAACATGACAGGGCATATATAAGTAAAAACTTTATTAGATTTCATGATTCTATAATAAAGAGATCAGGAGCTGATGTGCACAGATGAGAGGTTAAAAATGGAGACATCATTTGAGGGCGAGCTAGAGCATTACACCTTTATATTTGTATGCAGAGAGCAGCAGTGGAGAATGACTTGGTGAGTCTATAAGCTCTGGAGGGTCTCATCAAGTACAGGGGCTCCCGTCCTCTCCATGCTCCCCTCTGGATGATCCCTGTTCACCCTGCATCCCATCATCACAACTCCCTGATCCAGGACATCACCTACTTTTATATTGCTCACAGGCCCCTCACCATAACTCAAGGGTGCAGTGTGACAAACATCACTTCTGTTGTGATTTGCATAGAGTTGCTTGTCGTCATAAGGCCCTCAATGACACAATTTCAACCCAAAAGCTTGGTTCTCTCAAGTAATTAATTCAGTGAGACAGTTATTCAAACAAATCACCTTTTTTTCAGTCCGAGAATAATTAAACAACAACTGACAGACAGACAGAAAACCCACTCTTTAACAGTTCAACACAATTATTGCGATTAAGTTACTTGATCGTATGATCCAGCAAATTATTGTCTTCATAAAGTCACAGCAAAAAGCCCAAAGGTTAAGACCTGATTTCTTGACAACACAATTCATAGTCCTGCTTGAGGTGGATTTTCTAAGGCAAACAAGCATATGGTAAACACACATATGACAGCTGTACATTACCCATAAGATTCCTTGCACCTTGTGTACTTGCAATATCTCTCTTAATGACTTCATCATCCCATTGCATGGGATCTTTTATTACAGCTTATGTAGTAATTTTGCCTCTTTGTCATTTAAAAAAAATCTAAAATAATAGCCCATTGGTTTACACTTACAGGAATAGTTCTACATTTTTGGAAATATGTTCCTCTCTTGCTCAGAGTTAGATGAGTTTGAACCAGGTTAGCTTCTCTTAGTAACAACAGTGGTAGCAGAAGAGAACAGCTAACCTCTGTCTGACATCCAAATAAGCTACCAGCACTTCTAAAGCTCCCTTATGAACATGCTTAATCTTATTCATTTAATTTTCCCGAGAGTTGTGAGCATCACACTCTTGACATTCAGTCACAGCAGAAACTCCAGCGTAACACTGCATCCACAAAATAATCACCTTTTAAAAAACACAACTTTTCATATTTACCCTTCAGTTTTTGTGCAGATTAAACAAATGAAAAAAAGGTGTTATTTACTGAGCTTAAAAGTGGGCGCAAGGTGGGTGTATTTTGTTTCCTTTGCAAAGGGTGGCTACTCACCCTGTTTCCATACTTATGCTAAGCTAAGCAGCAAGCTAACCAGCTGCTAGCAGAAGTGTTTTATTTAGTGGTATCAGTTTTCTCATCCAACTCTCAGCATGAAAACAAAGTAGCATTTTCCAAAGTATTTCTAAAGATTGATCCGTTGCCACATCACATCGAGTAGCTAACATTTCATGTCATTAGACCTTGAAGAACTTTAACACCTGCCTATTTCCTCATTTGTGCTGTTTGGTTTCTTCTCATCTCTCTTGAATGATCAGTGTGTGTGTACTGGATTACACACACACACAAAAAAATCTTTTAAAGATGCCCGACACACCCCCTTTTTAATATTGCTTCAAACTAGTGACTGAGGACGAGAGTCACTTTAATGTGGAGGCACATTATTATAACATTTAAGATTCAGAAACCAGCAGACATTCACACTCCACTGTGCAGTATGCTTATTCAACACCTGCTGTGGCTGGGGAGGTACGTTCATGTTTGACCTGACACAGTGTTTTCCCACACATCTGTCCCACTCACCAGAGGTATTTCTTTTTAAAGCCAGACATTCAGTGTCTTGAATGTGAAACAGATGTATATTGCAAATGCAAGTGAAAATTGTATTTCACTGTTTTTCGTATGATGCAGATACATTCATCTCCTAACACGATGCTCAGTTGAAATCTCCCGTTTGGCACTGAGAGCTACACAGAGCATCAATAGATTTTTTTTTTCCTGCCTCAATAGAGTTTGTACTCGAACAACAAACTCCCCACACAGCCTGCTATCTGAGGCTTGACCCTATGATCATTTAATCTATGGATCTATGGATCATTAAGTGTAAGCATGGGCAGGCCAAGGTTTATCTTCAGGTTTATCTTTTTCACTGCAGTGCAGCAGGTACAGATTATTTATAGCAAAGAGTATAACATTATCTGAATGAATGTTTGTCAGGGTTCTGATTAAACAAGCCATTTCCATGAGGAGGCAAATACTAAGGCATACAGTTTCCACCAAATAATGCGTAGCCTTAGCCCGGGTTAGCGCGATGAAGTTAGCTTGGCATAAAATGAAGTTTACAGCTTTCCTCAGAGCTGACACTGTCAGTGTTAGTATATTGAAACATGATTTTTTTTTTTCCCAAAAAGTTTCTATTTCTGTTTTCTAACATTGTGTCTAAGATCTGACTCATGTTGCACATGCTTTAAATGCATTAATTATTTCTCTTAAAAGCAGCATCATCAGAAAGTCATTAATTTTCTAGGGCATGGGGATTTTTTTTTGAGGGATTGTCTATCATTTCAGCTTAGAAGCTTGTTTTACTATTAATGTTTGCTGAGTTTTATAAACAGTTTTGCAGAATGTACTTTTCCCCGCTGGAGAGGGAGAACAGAAGCACTAACAGGCACCTGTGTTTTGAATCAAGCAAAGAGAAGGTACATGTTAAAGAGCTGGGCTGAATCCTACAATGTTTGGTCAATATGATTTTTGTTAGCGCTGCTTGAATCACATTTAGTTTTACTGCAGTTGTTTGATTGAATCAGACAACGTGCAACATTTAGGTGCTTTGCAGAAGGTAGTTGTAAAGTGATCTGTAGATTTGTGAGATAAAACAGTCATTATTTGTCATCTGTGATCCTAAAATCAAAGTTTGATTTTGTTTTGATCACCATATTAAATTCAGTGTTAGCTGAAGAGGGATTCAGCCCAGCTGTAACTACATTGCATTATTCCCTGTCTCAAGCACTGAAATAAAAAGTGTTTTTGTTCTAACTTTAGATGAAAAACAGTAAAAATTTCAATTTTTCATTTGCTCTGGCTGTGGCCACAGACAATTATTGATATGTCATGGCTACAAAACACTTTAAAAAGTGTGGGACTGTGCAAAAATGATATACAGCTGTTTAAACCCCTCACCCACTCACACACAAACACACACAAAAACACATCATTTACTTTTAGTATGATGACTCCAAAAAGTAACCCATTTGCAAGAGAGGCTTCCTGATCATAAACACAAATGTGTTCACTTAGCTTATACTCGCTGCTCAACGCACACAATGAGATCAGTGACCCTCTTTGTCTGCACAGCACTTTAAATTTAAAGTGTGTTTCATATAATGAATTTGGCAGTGGGACCGATTGGAATGATAAATATTTAGCTTTTTTTTATCATACAGAAACTATTAAAACAGATTATTTTTTTGTTCCAGTGTTGTCCCTTCTTCCTCTCTGTCATAAAGCTACCTTTAAGGTTGTACTGCCATCACTGTTGTTGCTAGAGCAGTGTCTTTTCATCCACTGTCTATAATAAATGTCAGTCTCACAGTCCAAAACTTTTTAAAAAATTTTTCCAAACTTATGGACTTATGGATAATCTATGGACTTTTTGGATTTGATATTCATGATCTGTGAGGTCCAGTGTACTCTTTTTTTTACCTGTCAAATGTTTAATTGCTATCAGCTCCCCTCATCTAGCCATTTAAAAAAAACACAAAGTAATGAGTTGACCAATGTGGGCGAAGAAGTTTGAAATATAGGACAACATTAAACTGGGAGGTAAATATATATTAGATTGGACATTAATCCTAAATAAGTCAGACTCAACTCTGGTGCAATTATGTTTTAGATGGAAATTATTAAATTGCATGCTCATTTGAAGTAACTATGTGTGCACTCATGATTTGCACAGTCTTTGGTTGTATATCATCTGCACAGTCACGAGTCCATGCATGCATCCCTGTTAAGGCCACAGCCAGGCAGAGTTTTTAGGATCCAGACTTGAACATAAATATTTTCAGTGTGTGCAAAACACATATGCATATACAAACATATATGCAAAGAATGTATATAAATATGAGTACTTATGTGGTTATATGTACATGCACTTTCTCATTTCTTTTTTGGTGTTGGCTTTGAATCAGCTTTGGATCCTGAGAGGCCATTTTCTGTGTTGTCGATCCCTGATGAAGTTACAAGGCACTCCTTACTGCAGTGGGGTGAAAGACAAAAAGACAAAGTAAGAACTGTAGCAACTGGGACATAAAAACAACTTAAAATAAAGATTTCCACCTTGCTTCATTTCAAAACTACATCAGCATGCACTGTCCTGAATTTTGCCAAGAGATATACTATGTATGAAAAGGATGTGTTGCTGATGCATTGTGGTTGTAAAAACTCACTTTTTCTCCTCAAGCTTGGAAAGAACAAAGAGAGTGAAGTTCTTGAGCAGCATGAAGCCCATTAACAATGCGATGGCTCCGCCCACACATGCGGCTATGATGGTGGCCAGCGTGTTGTCCACCACCCTCACTGCAGACATTAACAGAAGACCAAAGACATGATGGAAAGACTCTACTCATACACAGTTTA
This sequence comes from Acanthurus leucopareius, assembly GCA_029814765.1. Taxonomy (NCBI): domain Eukaryota; kingdom Metazoa; phylum Chordata; class Actinopteri; order Acanthuriformes; family Acanthuridae; genus Acanthurus; species Acanthurus leucopareius. The sequence goes on along the minus strand of JAQMCX010000012.1, from coordinate 8,547,723 downwards.
TGGAGAGGCTCCAGAATATTAACATTTATATGTATTGTGAGAGAGCCCTGACTGACTATTGTGCTGTTGCAATACTTTCTAATGGAGACAACTTTCCTCCACCAGTAATTAAAGTTGTGGTGTGGTTTCATTTATCTTTATGTGCGTGTCTGACACCTCAAAATAAAGATGTAAATTATGCAGACAATGTCAGAGAGCTCATATATTGTGATATTTGGTGTTTCTAGACCTTTAAAGCTAGACTGGCACTTTCCCAGAGTCATTTTAGTGATATGTGGTGAATTTTCTTTGTAGCTCTGTCAGTCATCAGATTCAAATGCTCTGAGTAAAGATCTCTGTGTGGATGCTGGAATAGTTTTGCTCAACTGTCCAAAGTTTCCACAAGTAGCTTTAAGTAGTTATGATGTTGCTCCAGTTGTGAGGAGAGACAAGTTTAGGCTTAATGTGCAGAAATTCAGACTATGGAAAGGGTTGGACAATAACCGTATGATTATAGATTATAGCAAAGGATTAGTTTGAATGGAAAGAAAAAAAATATTCTGGAAATTATTCTGTTCTGAATTGTGTGTGTGTGTGTGTGTGTGTGTGTGTGTGTGTATGTTTGTGTGTGTTTGTATGTTTATTAATCACCCTTCCATTGTATAATGTTTTACCCTGTGATGCACATCAGATGTACTTTTGTGTTCATGTAGCAACTGTCCTCACAAACTGAGTTAGTCCTTATTTCATTTGTGTCTTAGGTGAATAGTTACTGTCCTCTTAAATAAACCTTATTTCAGGTTCTCACATTTAAGCTGTGATTTTTATATTCAGTAATTTGAAAAGAACATTGTGTTGCATGGTCCAACATTTTTTTTTTTTGCACAAACCACATCTTTGTGAAACAAGTGTAGAGGGGTGTAAAAGGGTCTCCTTCTAATGCAGCAAAAAAAAAAAAAGGTTTGGGCAGTGGTGTCTTGTCTTGTCCAAACTTAACTTATTAGAAAATAACAACTGAATAAACACATACAGACGTGTGTACTTAACAAACATATGTCATAAACTAATTCCACTTTTTTTTTTTTTTTACAGTCACCACAGGATTTATTTTCTCCCTTCAGGGCTATTTTACTCTTTTTTTTCTCAGCAGACTAAGCTTTACTTAAGCATTACTGTCCTTGTATTTGTGTCCAGCTTTGTTTTATCTTCAGCATATAAATGAATGCATGGTCTAGTTTTCTTTCTCTTCAGTATGCATTTTATGGCAGCATGAAGTAAGCCCCAATGAGCTGTCCTACATTTGTAATTGGACAATATGCAGTATGTCAGTGCATATAGTTTAACTAGGGATATCTAAAGTATGATATGGTATGTTATCTATTATTGAACACTGAGTATTGAAAATATTGGTAGACATGTTATTGGTTGGTTTAGAATTATTAAGCCTTATTCACCAAAAAAAATTCAACTGCATGTATAGCTACACAACTAATTTGCACACCATTTAGCTGCAGGACTCCATTTATATGTAAAGTAAAAGGATACTAAACCAGATCCCTCTTAAAGGCTTTGACCACTCACACTCATCCACCACAATGAGATTGAAGATGGCACTGTGGTTCTTGCCCTTTTCTTTGGGGTTGCGTCCGAAACAAGTGTACTGGCCTCCGTCCTCAAAGGTGATGTTCCAGAGCAAGATGGAGATGTTAACGCCTTTCCCCACAAACTCCACCCGCTCTCGATATATACTCACATGTGGATCCACTCCTTCTGACGGAATCACAGACTCACACACCTGTTGTAGGACAAACAAGCTGTAAATCATCTAAAAAGCGCCACTTACAAGTTAGTAAAACCTAAGCGTGAAGGTTCTTACCTTCTGCATGGTGCCGTTGTCGTTGAATTGCCAGTTGAAGTAAAGGTTCTTGATGCCGATACAGCTGTAGTAAGTGCAGGGCAACATGACCGTGCTGCCATTCACTGCCTCCAGGAAGGGAATCTTCCCTACTGACATCTCAAGGCCTTGAGCAGACCACATGCCTGAGCGGGAACAGAAAACACAACAAGAATCAACTTCACAGCAGTGTTTTGTGAACACTTTTATATCTGTTTTATTAAACACACAGTATCAGCCTTGCAGATAAAGTTTAAACAATTATAAGTTGGAGTTTTTACAGGTTATGTGCCTAACTAGTGTTGTCTGGGAGGAGTAAATTCTTAAAGTCATGTGTTAATGTGAGAAAACAAGCAAAGGAGACAGGATATGACTTCTGACTGACATTAAATCTGCCTTATACACATCAAAACACCAAAACACTGGAACTCACTTTGACTAATGTCTACCAAATATTATGTGTGAATCATTCAGTTGATTATCTTAACATATAAATCTCACATCATTCGATATTATGTTCAAGTAAACATCTAATCATAATTGCTAGTACAAAAAAAGACAATAATGTGAATATGAAAAAACTTGTTTGTCTTGTACGTCATTCATTATCAAGTCTAAAGTGAATGACGTACAAGACGAACCATAACAAAATTTGTGCCAGTTTTTCCGACCCATCTGCTTTGAACGATGGAGGAAAGATTTAATTACCGCGACTGTCTGACTGTTCCCTGGTGTACGGTTACAGTTTCACAAGCCGCACAGCAGATTTCATTCTCTTATTTACAGGAATGTCACAGCAAGGACTTTGCCGTGTCACGTTACTGATGTTTGACCAGTCCTATTTCATATGTACGGTGTTATGTGCTCTTAAAATCATGACAATTCAACTTCAGTGACAGTGAAGATAAAAAATCTTATATACTTATTAAGCTGCTCAGTTTTGTGATCAGGCATGTGTGAAGGTCACGAGTAGCAAATTATTTACAGTTCCAGCAGGTGAAGGACAGACTGCACTGTGTGTCTATTCTCTCTTACACCAGTAAAGCACCTTCTGCCTAATGCTTCCATCTAGTGTGTGAGGTGTAAACTACATGCTTAGGAGGTGCTGGACAGGACTCCTACACAGATGCAGGGGTTAAAGAGAGAAAACATAACACTGACACACCTGAATATCATCCATGGTTGCTGATTTAACATTTTCTACCCTGTTTTTAACATCCCTGTGATTTCTGTTCCATCACATTGTGTTACCCTTTGCTCATAACATGGTCAAGGTCAACGTCTGACAAGCACCACTGCAGCAAATAGGAATAAGATTGCTAAGAACAGCAGATACGGCTTGACACAGCAAAGAAGGGCAAACCGTTTGTGGGAATGTTATTGATTTGGTTCTCATCTCACTCTTGCTATCTGGAAAACTCACTACTTCCAATGTGTCCCTGAGCTGGTCCAATGCAGCACAGTGAGCTTGCAAAAACAGTGACAAAAACATCGACGGAAGGGCGACAGGATCAGCTCTTTCTGTCCCATTGCTCAGTCACACTTTCACTCATGCATTTTTAACCTTTTAAATTATATTTGACGGACATCACATTTTCATTCTTGCCATTGTCCATGCTGCATTCCTATGTTTGTCCTAAAAACGTTTGTTTTCCATGAGACGACCCTGTTTCTTTAACTGCAGCTACTGAAATTGCTGACAGAAGAACAATGACAAAGCAAGTGGAATAACATGTACACTTACATATACACTATACACTTCTTTAAAAACTTCAATTTTCCTGTGTTTTTTTTCCGACAACATGCAAACATCACTCTACACTGAATCAATGGCCTCTCTGTCTTTTGTCTGCACTTCATATTGAAGTTTCCAATTAAAGTTTTTTTTTTTTTGCATGGTAAAGTTTCACTGCTTTAGATAAAAGTAGAGCAGTGATGCTCCAGTTTCCAGCCTAAATATGTCAGCGTAAGAACAATAGCTTATTTGATGAATACACAAATAAGTGCACACATCTTTTTAAAAAATGTGTGGTGTCTCCAAGTTAGTAAAAACTGAATTCTGACTGATGCTGGTTTTTAGAGGCAAATCCTAAACTATCTATTTTTATAATAAGGCAGGAAATTAAATATAAAATTCCTGAGCATTTTTTCATTTAGTGTTTATTTCAGTATACCTTAAAAAAATGTGGATGTAGTCTTTACCTTAGAATGAGCCTTTTATATCATAAGAGAGAGCAGGTCATTCTCCAGTGTCTCACGTGTTGCACTTCCCTTTTCATGTGGTAAAAGTTGTATCCAGTAGCCCAGAATGGATAAACTCAAATACTTCCTCTAGAGAGGGCCTTTTGTGTCATGATGGCTTCCATACAGTGAGAGATATTTAGTTAGTTGTAATCTGAAACCTTACCACTAGATGCCGCTAAATCTTATACACAGGACCTTAAAAAGACTCATCCATATTTAAAGACCAAATTAATTTTCAAACATAAAAAAATTAATATCACTGATAATTTTTAGTGCTCTTTGGTGGATAAACTACATCATTGCGATAATGTTTGTTTTTATTATCTCAAGCCTACTTTTTCACAGTTTTGAGATTGAGATGGGCCAAGATTTTAATCTTATCCAAAGGTATTAGAAGAGAAGGGCTCCAGGTTTGAGGGTTATGATGTGAAAGAATAAAGCAAATATGAAGAGGAACAAATTCAGATTTGATATTTGCTTTCCTACAACTGTCGAGTCAATACTTTGAAGACGAACATCCAGTGTTGGAAGCCAAAATACAGAGACTTAAGATCAATAAAGCACTGTTTAAATAGTTAATTATCGGACAATAATCCCCTCAGTTGGTGCACTAATGGTTACTATCTCACCCAATTCCACTATTCTAGTTTAAATACGTCACTACATTCGAGTCTGATTTCCCATCATTCTACATGTTTGATACATACAAACTGCTTAAAATGTGTGCTGTATCAAGAGGTTCATCCTTTAATACAAAGCACATTACACAATAAAGGTGTTTATCTACCACAAAATGATGATGTCTTATTGTTTTGTCTCAGCTGTAACATTTGTCTCCCTGCTCCTTGGCCACCTGCATCTGCTGATTATGTCTATTGTGCAGTTTTGGTGAAGGGTTATTATTATTTGTCTATTCTAAATAAAGACAACACCTGTGATCAAGAAATTTCTATCGTCACTCTAAAAACAACAACAACAACATGGAAGTGTTAACCTGGCAACAGAATACAATGGACAAGTCAGGTTATGTTTGTAAATAAAATAATATTTAAAATGATACTGAGGATAAACATATTGATTAACTTTACTTAACTAGAATGCTAGAAGTTTGTTTTAGAGCCTACAGTAGACATAATGTCTTACTGACACAGGCAATGGTTAAATAGAAGTTTAGCTTTTCAATGCAGTTTGCTGCACTAGTGCTGCACTGATGCTCCAGGGCCCAGAAGTGATTTTGGGAAATCTCAGACAGTGTATACTGCAAAAATTGAAGGCTGGAGAGACATATATATACTGACAGGTGCATTTCAGTCAAAGCAGGCTGTTTTTTCCAAGATAATGGCTTAGGCAGGACGACAACTTCTGTCCATTGACTGAAATCTAACTGTAATGTAATGGGATGCTTTTTTTAGTGCATTTCTTTAATAAGGTTAGGGAAACACTCAATTGGAGATGTCTGATTGGGTGTCATCTCTGGCGCACATAATCAAATATCCACACCTGATACTTTACATCCAAACCAACATAACCTACATGGAAAAACAGCACCGTCACTCTCATCTGGATGTGCAGTTACTTGAGTCAGACCCGAGTAACAAAGTACTGATTTTCAAAATCTTGATGGTTTACTGGAAATTGGTCTGAGTGGCGCTGCTGCTCTGTTACTGCAGATACACATCTTATCCAGCAAAATATGCTGTGAATGGCAGGGCCTCGTCTTGAGTGCCTTAAGTCTGACACAGCTTTTCTTTCACAAGGGCAACTTTATTCTGCTGACCTTTCCTTTTGTGGACATACAATCTCTTTCTTAACCAATATGAATCACAGAAAAGACCAAACCATTTGACTGCAGCAACATTAAAACTGCATCTGCCAAAGACTTCATTCCAAGCTGATTCTCATGAACCAGCATCCACAGAACAACAGCATATTTTTCATAAAACATGACACTTATCACAAGTTAACTAGTCCTGTCATCAAGGCAAAATCTTGTGAACCAACACAAAAAATACAATCCCAGCAAACACATACGTAGCTTTAAAAGCAGATGAAGGTCAGTGTTAGATTTGAGATAACATTCATATTACTGCTCTGGATTACAACACAAATGTGTGCTGATATGGGCTCAAGCTTTTTGGTATCCAATAATGAGTAAAATTTTAAAAAAGTTTTAAAAAAAGAGAGATGTTAAGATAATGTGCACATCAGCTGGAGTAAAATGATGATGGAGCAAAAAAAAAAAAGATGACGTAAAGTGAGAGATAGACCTTACCAAACAGTACGGAGACAATCAGGCCGACAGCCGTATGAGGAGGGCCCAGCCTGGGGGGTTCGACCCCAACCCACTGGACCTCCATGGCAGCCAGATGTACTCCAAAACAAATACTGCTGCAGGGTCCAGCCTGGGCACCAGGTAGCTAGTAGACTATTGTTTCGCACCACTCAGCCTCTCAGTTAAACTGGATTAAATCTGGCAGCTGCTGTCTGAGTGTCCGGACCCCTAACGAGGCACGTCCCAATGCTGGACCTACAGCAGTCCCAGGGGGTGGTGAGCCAGCCTGCCTGCCAGCCCCCACAGCACTCCTATAGAAGAGACTGTAGGTTAGACAAAGGGCAGAAGACGAAGGGCTGAAATTTCATCATAGGACAGTAAGTCAATATAAAACCACAGGCAGCACAGCAAAAAGTAACATTTCTGTACAGTTACAGTCCATGTTTTCATGTTTCCTCATACATGTGTCCACATGCGCATAATGTGCCTGTTTACCTGAATGAAAAAGTGCTACAGCTGAATGAAACAACACGATCTGATCCTAGGTGCAGTTCAAGTTTCCTTCATGCTTACCTGCTCCCTGCAGCTGATGTTCGCTCAGAGGCCGGCAGGTTGCCTGCACAGCTGAGTCAGTGTGGACAGGACAGTGGCGGAGCAGCGAACGCTCACTGCGCACAGTCAGGGTTCACTCAAGGAGAATCCGCCAGCCGGCACTTTCACTGCAGAGACAGCCACATTGCAGTGCCAGCCAGCAAGAAAGACAATTAGAGAGTAGAGGGTGAGACAAACGGAAAGACAGACAGACAGACAGAGACGTAAAGGGACAGACAGACGGGAGGGAAAGCTGATGCTCTCATTCCTCCCCCAGCAGAGCCCCAGTGAAGCTGACTCTCCTCCCTGCCACGTCTCTCCGGCTATCTCACAACTTTTCCCCTTCCTCTCTGCTGGCTTCATGCCACCTCCCTCTCTCTCCCCTCGTCTCTCCGTCTCCCCTCCCTCACCTGCCTCTGTATCCCTCCTATTCTCTTCCTCTCCTCCATCACCCCCCATTCACTCCTCCCCTCCCTGCTCCCTGCTCCCCTCCCTCCCATCCTCACTCTCCTCCCCTTCTTCTGACTCGGGGCGTGTATGCAGACTCAGGCACTTTTGTCAGAGTGTTTGTGAAGATCAGAGAAAAGTTCTGCAGTGCAGGTTGAGGGGGAGGTTGTGTAATGCAGCCCCAGGGCCGGGCCAGACACACAGTCCCAATATCAAAATGCTCCATTCATAAACTGTCCTGTCACCGATAACGTCACCAATCCAAACTCAGCATCCTGGAATTACAAGTGGGCAAAACAGTGCAGTAGTTACTCTTCATTGTACTGAAATTTCTTTTTTTTTCTCACTGCAATGTGACTTTGAAAGATCTACCCTTCTTTTATAATCTAGTTTCTCTCACTCTGCACTTTACCTTCCCCAGATTGACATTCTTACATTTTTCTAAAACTCCTCTCTCCTCTTCTCTGTTCCTGAAAGACATTCCCCTGCTGTGCTCATGTTTCCCAGGCTCAGGATAATCAGCATCCACAGCCATCAGCTATATGTGCATGTGTGTCGCATTCAGTGCCTAGAAGGTCAAACTATCTTGTATATCATGAGGTGTTTATTACTCACTTGTGATTAGCTTGATGCAGCTGCTAGTGCATTGTGATGGTGTGTGCAGTCGTTTTCACAACAGGACAGCTCCTTTCCCATAAACGTAAAAACACATCAGTCAACTCCGGCAGACCAGTTTCATGTGTCTGCAATATTCACTGCAGGACACAGCAGACAAAGCACTTAGCTTATTTTTCAGACTTGATTGGTCAGTTTGCATTCTGTTTCTCAGTCAAGACTATGTGCCTGTCAAACTTCATACATTAATTACAATTTACAGTAAGGGGCCATTACTGTGAGGAAGGTGACTATACAGCAATAATGGCTTGTTGTTATCAGTTTATTAGAATAAAGTGGTTGGTAAGAGGTTAATTGCAGTTTTGTACTGGAGCAAAGGAGATTTTTGAGTGTTAACAAGGATGCAACTGGGATCATGTGACAGAGGGAGCCATACATCTGCAGCAAGGTACAGCTACACAGGCAGAGGACAAGGGGAAGGATACACATCCATTTTGGACCTCACCTCCTACCTGCTTTTCTCTTCTTACAGAACTTGTAGGCCTACATCTTTTACAGGGAGAAAAAGGTAAGGTTAAGACTGCAGCTCTGAAAGGCAGTGGCTGAAATTTACACCGGCAGACTGAGGAAAAAGATGCAGGTATCTAAGCCAGAAGCTTAAATTGTACTTTACTTAGTTTGTGCGCAGACTGCTTAACACTGTGATCTATTATTCATTAAGCAGGTTATTAGGTAGGTACATATGTGGACTCTACAGGATGCCATCTATTTTTCTTTTGTAGCTCGTGCAAAGCTTACAATACCTGTGATGTCCCCTTTTATGTGGAATATTGTCTAATTTAAATGACAGCAGCTGCACTCATGCATTCAGTATAGGATAGCACAGGTAAGATTCCATAGACCTGAATAGGAAAAGGGATGGCTCTGGGATTAGCAAAGCTCTGCAGACACAACATAAATATCCAAATTAAAATCTTTACAGGATGTTGAGTGAACAAACTTAATCCATCCTGTGTTTGATTAAATAGTATGTGATTGTATCCAGCAAGAACCTGCAGGACATCAAAAAAGCAAACAAACAGAAGATTATAAACTAATATAGTTAGGACTTTATCATGAGGTAGGTGAAGTGTGGTATGAGACAGAGAGGAGGGTCTTTTAAATGGGTATGAAGCTCTAAGTGAGAGATAATGTGGCCAGGCTGCAGGCTCACCGCTCTCCTCTACAGGCCCCTCCACTGGAGTATCAATGCAGCAGTGGTGGGAACTCTTCCAGAGCTGCAATAAGAAGAAAAAAAACAACAGCATTTTACTGCAGAAAGACAGCGAGCTGCTGCAGACCTGTGCAGGTCTAAACATGAACACTCACACAAACATAACCACATGGTATGTACTGCACAGTCATTCAGTGTTAAGTACTTGATAATATTATTCAAAGATGCCAGGTAGGCCCACTTTTAGAATTTAAAATCGCATAGCTGTCATTTGCTCATACTGCAGCAGAATGTGTGTTATGCAAAGGAAAGAGACAAGGACACATGTCTCAGCTCTTCCTGTACGTTAGTGAGTGAGAGCAATACTAGTGGGAAAATGTTACGTATAAAAAAAAGAAAAAAGGGCCTTTTGTCTGTCTGTCTGTCCGTCTGTCTGTCTGTCTGTCTGTCTGTCTATCTATCTATCTATCTATCTATCTATCTATTTATTCTCCCTCTCTCTCTCTCTCTCTACATATATATATATTTATATATATATACCTTCATCTGCTTATGTATATCAGAGTGTTTAAAGATCTATAAACTTATAGATATCAGTGTCATGGGGTCAAAATAACTGACAAACAAATAACTGCTTTAGTCTGTAACAATGTGTTGCATTTTATAAGTGTGGTATATTTTAGTAGTATAATTTAAGCAAAATCTTAAAAACTGACAGGTAGCTGGCAAGTACTGCTGTCAGATAGATGTTGTGGCATAAAGAATGTAAGGTAGCATAGTTACCCATTTATTAGTACCTTAAACTGGACAAAAACAATTTAGAAAAACTGGTTGTGACAACCAAAAACACCTGAAGCTTTGGCAAAAGAATGACTGAACAAGCTGCTGTGCCTGAGCAAATGTCTACTCAGTTACTTTACACCACAGAATGACATAATAATAGTGAAAAATGTATCCTTTCATGAGAGATGACTCTATTATACCAGTACATTTGAATTTGTGCACTCATACACAAAACTTTGAAAACCCAGACCCAGTTACGTAATATAGTTGTATTAACAGTACATAAAGTACACCAAAGAAAAAGTTAGACTACTGCTGAACAAGATTTTGATTGACTGTGACCCAGAGTGTTTTATTTCTTACCCGTCATTAGCTTTTCCTTAATCTTCCTTAAAAACAAGGTTAATAAGCTGTAACGGGTCTTTAAATGAGCTAATTTTCTATTCCTTGGAAGTTAATGGAGCGCCTAAACCATTCATACAGGGAAAAAACCTGTTTAACAGGGCATGTTTTCATTCCATGACAAGTATAGTGTACAGAACAAAAGAGTTAGCGTGGTGAAGCTTGTGACAAATGTCCCAGTTCAGAGTCACTTTCTATCCTCTTAAAAACTGCTCCAACAGTATCAATCACTCACACTGGAGTTTTGTTTATCTTTTTTAAGAAGACGTATATAAATGTATGACTCTTGTTTCAAGTCAACAGAAAAAAAAAGAAATCCACTTAAGGACTATGACAAATATAGTTCATGACACCACTAGGTGGTGATGTGTCTTACAGTCCTTTGTTTTTCTGAATTTATGCTCCAATCACAGTACTGGAAAGGAATTATCAAGGCTTTCCCATGAGCTTTTATGTTAGTAATGCGTGTAATATTGTCATGACTGTAAAGTAGGTGTTGAAAAATATTTTAAAAATGTCCCACTCTGAATCAATTTATTTAAAGAAACAGGCATCTCCTTCAGAAAAGAGGGATATCAGATAAGTTGACTTTTGCATTTTAAGCCCAGAAAACTTTGTGAAACTTAACACTTTGCTCACCTCCTCTGAGGCCAGGAGCTGTGACTGTACCTCTCTGTCACTCTGACACATACAGGAGTGGCATATAGTTGGTATTTCCCAGTCAATCGCCTAAACTGTTCAGCTCAACACCTGATCTATTACTTCACACAATACCCACTGCAAATACAATGAACATTAGTCAATGTTTCCAAAACAGTTCTTTATTCCAGTGCTGCTTAATATGGATAATAAGAACATTTCAGGTCTTGAGTCTAAAAAAGTGGAAATTTCTGCTTGTTTTACACTACGTACAAAATCAAGATACAAAATCACTTGTGCAATGCTGTCCATGTAGTAAACACTAGCTTTTATTATCACTCACTGATCTAATGGTGCACTTTCTGGAAGCATAAACTGAATAAAAGCACCCATTCTCCTGTTTCATTCCCAAATGCATTCAAAAACCTCTGCAAAGGTGAACTATGACACAACTGAGTGTTTGGATTTGTCTCGTCTCAGCTGATGCACTAATGCTTTTATAAGTCATATCAAACTCACTCCTCTCTTTAAAAATCTATTTTCCATTTATATAAAAAATGTATTTCTACACATTGATCAAAGGCAGTAGATTTCCAGCTGTAACTGCATGGAAATCCATACAAATAAGCAAAAAGAAGTAAAAACTGAAGCAGTCACATAACACAATTCAGACTCACATTTATCAAACACACAGAAATTAAAGGGGAATTCTATCAATTTACTTTTCCAATTCAGAATACAGATGCTGGGGAAACTACATGTGAAAAAGTCATTAGAAACCACCTGAAGTGATGTCACTTGAGTCAGCATCTGTTGGGGTAACATCTTTGAAAATACAGACGCAGAAGTGAGTTTACCAGACTACTGTAGCCCACTCTTCATCTCTGCTTGGAGCTAACAGCTAAAAGCTACATTAGCATAACAGACCAAAATGACTCATTGCACAGTCAGCTGTTGAGCTGCATTGTGGATAATGTAGGTTTAAATATTATCTGCAGCATCAATTCTGAAAAAATTTCAGTATATATTAAAAAAATGTCCATAGTGGATTGAACTATGAAACCTTTTCAACATTTGCTGTAGCATATTAAAGTAATTCTGTGACCAGAATGCACTGAAAAAGTGAAATAAATTACATCTAAACATTTAATCATATGAGGGAATAGTAAAAAGGATAATGTCACAACAAGAAAAACAAATTTTTTAAACCAATTACGTATGTCCACTTATTCATCATCATCATCCCCACCGTCGTCGTCATCATCATCATCATCATCATCATCGTCGTCTTCTTCCTCCCCTTCCTCTTCTTCATCACCTCCACTGCTGGGCTCAGACTCTTCACCATCTGAACTATCAACTTCTTTCTCCGGCGTCAAAACTTTCAGATGAACTGCCTCTTCAGGTGAACTGACGTCCAATCACACACACATGGAACAAGCACGCGTTAACACACACACACACACATAAACAATGAGACAGGCCACTCACAGATATCTGGCCACATGGAAAGTGTAGAAAACAAAACAAGGGGCCTCCACTGGTTTACCTTAGCACAAATCCATTGCCAAAATAACAGAGAAAGAGACTTAAAAGAATACAGTTCCCATAATCCCAAGCTTGCAACCCAACCCAGCCCAAAAAACCACAGCAAATTTTTGCATTGCTTTTCCCATTGACAGAAATGATCAAAACATCCATTCATGAACATTTTCACCACTAAAATCAGTTCACATTTCTCCCGGCTTAAGATCCCTGGATTTGTAAAACTCTGTATTCACAAGTTGAACGTGGCACATACATACTGTGAAGCAGTGGTTGTTAATGCAGCTTGTACTCACTGAGAAAATGAAGGATTTGCCCAGAGAAAAAGTCTCTCTCCTTTTATCTTTAAACCCTCAGCAGCAGGTAGGACACGACTCAGTTCACTGCAGCAGTATCATGTATGAAGTGCTCTTTTGGGATATAATTAACTATGTAATTAAAGTGATGTTTCAGGCAAATAATTATTCTGTAACACACTTGATAAAATATCCAATGATTCTTAAAAAAAAATGTTTATATGATAAAAGAGAAAATCAACAGAGGAAAAAACAGCCTAATTGGAGCAGTCAGCACTGGTGCCGTGAACTGAAGAGGGAAGTTAAAGAACAGCATTTTGTTAGAAATTCCCTCCATATTTACATCTCATACTAAATAGTTAAAAAAAAAACTCTGAGTTAAATTAGTAATTATAATCACTGGCAGCTTTTGGTAAAACATATAACAATGTAAAAGCCTTGGGGAATGGAAAGGGTGGTACATTATATGTGTAATACTGAAGTAAATTGACAACAATAATATCTGAAAGGCTCACAATGGAGAGGCAAACATGGAAGAAAGAGATGCCTTTTCACCCTCAATGTTCCTTTGTGTCTTCCAACAGAGTGGACCCAAATAACCAATCAGCTCCACACCAGTCCTAAGAGGAAGTGGAGCAGAGGAGCTCCGGCTCTCCAGCCCTCACCACACTGTCGGGTCCCTCCATTCCTGCTCCCGTGAGTGCATCTCAATGTCGTTTTCCATGTGCTTTTTCCTGTAGAACCTCACCGCCACGAAGATACAGAGGAGGATCAGAATGACACCGCAGGCGCCTCCGACTGCTGCCGCCAGGATGCCGATCTCAGAGAGGGTAGCTGGAAGTGACAAGACCAAGATCAAAATCGTTGTAGACAGGGGGTGAAAACTGAATGCTTCAATTTTGGGAATTTGAGCAAACAAATAGAGAGAATATTGCAATAAAAAGAAAAATAGAATACTTTGTCCTTCACTTCATGCCACAAGCATCACTAGCTTCAGTTATCTTGAGCAAGACACTGAACCCCAACATGTGCCAGGAAGATCTTAACTTCTGAACTCCCTGTGGAAAAGCCTGAGTATTCCTGCTGAATTTTTCTACAAGGACCAATTAAGTACTTCCTTTATAATAAATACTGAAAATATAAATGATTATGACAAAAAAACAGTATCATGTTTAAAGCTCCTCCAACATGGCTGCCATATGTTTGAGGCAACAGATGTGACAGACGTTTCATTTTCCCAAATGTGAGTCTTCCAGGCATGCAGCCCTGCCGCTCTGACCTTTGTTGACGACTTTGAGGACGATCTCTCCATTACTGCCGTGCACATCTGGACGGTTGTGCACCTGGCAGATGTAGGTGCCATTAAAAGTCGGCTTGACCTGCTGCAGGGTGATGGAGGCGTCCCCTCTCAAAACATCTCCTGACCACACTGCGTGGCCTTTAAAACGCCCTTGGTCAGGAGGGTATGCTGCATCTTGGTAGTAAAACAGCTGACACACACACACACACACACACACATGATCCAGAAAAAATGTAATGTTAATAATTCAAAACAAATTAGCAAGATTAGAAATATCTTTATTACAAAACATAGAAAAATGCAGCTGCTGTGGCAACATCAGCAACTGCCCGTGAGGAAAATTTCCTGAGTAACTCAGAACCAACATATGCAGTGTATGTAAAATAACCAAAAGAAGCCATATTAACCTATAAGATAGTTCCCAGCCACCTAAATACACAGCTCATGTTATAAAGAAGACATTAAATAATTTATTTACTGCTGGACATGTGTAGCGCAATGCATTATTTTTATTGTCTGTGAAAGTTGCTGTCTCTAATTATATTTTGTCAGTAGAGGATTGATCACACACACAGACCTGGAGCAGTCATAGTAAGTCAAATATATGGCTTTATGAGTGGCCTTTGTTGAGAATATGAGAATATGAACCAGTTATGATACACTTTCCCTGAAAATCTTAACAACCAAAACGTTTAAGGTCCTATAAAAATCAAGACAGGATTTCACATTTTAAACACTTTCATAAAGAAAACAGTTTCTACACACCGACTCATCCGATCCTGAATTTAAGGGACGGAAGTTCCAGGACACTGCGACGGACTGACGTGACAACGGCTGAGTGGACTTGAAGGTGCACTTCAGCCTCACATCTGTCCCGTTGACTGCCTCCAACTCACTGGGAGTGTAAATATCTATTCCACTAACATGTCGCACACCTAAAAAAAAGACAACCAAGTGAGAAATAGTAGTCATCACCATTAAAGCCACTACAACATTGGCTTTAAAGTAAAAAATCTATACATGATATCAAATTTGAGCGTCTTGTAAAGCATTGACAACAGTTTTTTCCCATGAGGAAGACGATGGGAATGTTATGAAGTCAGCAAGACCAGATAGTCACACTGATCATGTGTCTCCTGAATAGAAAATGACAAACATTTATTACATTTGTAATTAAAGTCCTTGTTTGGCCACGCCTAACAGTAACCCCATAACAAAGGAAGAGAGAAAGAACAATACTAAGAATTTCATGTCTATGTCATAGGCTATTATCTCATACTGTGTAGCTGTTTATTATATGCACAACAGATGCATTTATTATCTGTAACAGCTGACCCCCGGCAGAGTTTAGGAAAGTGTTGAGCTGATCCCAGCTTAAATCATGCAAGCAGTGAGCCACATCCTGGACAGGTCAACACTAGATCCCAAATCACACAATAAGGAGCCAAATGTGGATTCGTCTCCCCAGAGGTTCCAAAATGAGACTCAATCACAGTCATATTTCCAACTATCTCAAACTTCCCAAGTGACTATGGTTCTTGGATCACCTCTCAGTTTCAGAGTAGTTTATAGCTTTTACTATTAATTTCCACAGAAACGTCCTTGACAGTTTTGGGTTGAGTGATGCAGATCTCTGGTGTTCATTGTCTACAGCTATCAACTTTGACAACACCTGGTCATAATAATACCAATATCCAAGACATCATTTTCCATTTTTTTAACATGAGCAAACAAGAGAGAAAGCTGCTACAGAATGCCTACTGATAACTCACTGTTTTAGTTTTATTGCCCCGAAAATGACTTTTACTTGATACCGTGGTTCAGTTTCCTACAATACGTCCTCCAAGAGGTCTGTTTGAAGTAAAATAGTGGAGCTAAACCTGATCACACTGTCAGCCACGGTGATGAACAGATCTGCAGACTCTTCCTGCAGATTAAAGCATTCCTGCTAATAAACCCCAGAGAGGGAGAAGCCAAGAATTTTCTGTAATCCCTGACAGAGAGGGATAAAATTCAGTTTATGACAGCAGAGGACAATCAAATCTAACAGGATAACAGTGTTTAGCTGGACATGGTCAGAGTCTCTGAGAGGAGAATCTGCAGACACACTGTCATTAAACATCTCTGTAAATGAAAGTGTTATCTAATGCCAGTGCCTTATGAAATCCATTTAATTTTTTCCCAAAGTCTGTTTGGATGTTTTGAAGCCTTTTTTTTAATGATTAAAGCATGTTTTGTCACCAGAGTATCTAATCATGTGGTGGGCAAATCCAGTTTCAACAAATCAATAAGAAAATATTCAAATTTGAATGAATATTAATGATTTCTGTGACCAGAAATGGACGTAGCTTTTAACATTTCTCTAACAGACTGTAAGAATATTATTGGTTGAAATTAGGGATATGCTGATTATTGGCGCCGATATTCGGCATTTTGACGCATATCGGCATCAGCCTTTTTTTTTTAATCCGACGGCCAGTAAGAGGTCGATTTAAAACTGGGTTATTTTGGCTCTGACGCAGCAGCCCTCTCTGTCTGCAGTCACTACTCTGTCTCCAGCACTGTCCCACCAACAGCACCATCTGATTGGTTACTTGCAGAGCCAACATCCCTTCACTACTGTTGCCTACAGGTCCTTATAAACCTCCTTGGATTTGCTCTTTAGACAGATGTAGCAAAGGACTGCATGAAGGCAGATGTTGGTCATTTTCTCAGATAGTGATGACGTAATTTCTAATAACCCAAAACAGAAAAACCACAGAAGTTATTAACTGAAAACTTCCTGCACAATCACTAAAAGTGCTGAACTGCACATGCCTGCAACAGAAGCTAACTCATCTCCTGCTTTCTTGTAGGTCAAGAACTTATCAATCACTTCTCGTATCGGGTAGAAACTGATACAGGAATGAGACAAATGTGCCCATCATATTATTTGTATTATATGTTGTAATTGAAAAGTTGCATATTAATAATGAAAACTGGTTTATTTTTCTGAAGAAACATTTTTCTTTTTTAGAATTTCCTCTCAATCCAATTTTTTTCTCCTCAAATATGGAAAGCTTGTCAGTCTTTTCAAGGCTTTGCAGGTGAATACTGTTGACACACTGCAAACAAAAAACAGGTCAAAGCTACTTGGAGGAGAATACATAGTTTACTTTCAGTTCTTCCGTAATGTTGCCTTCCTTAAAAAGGCCCTGAGGACTTTATGAATAATATTTGTGTTACAAGGTGTGCTGCATGTTATCAATCCACTGTGGTGTCATGAGAATACTTATCAGACATGCAGCCTTGTGTTTCTCTACATTCAGACATCTACAGTGAAACTCTCATGGTGGGAGCTCTGTGACTGCCTTCAACTTCAAAACTTAAAGGTCTAAAACCACTACTAAAGATTCTTCTGTCATTCCTGTAAAAGAGAAGACAGTGTTTCCTATTAGTCCAGCCCACCTCGCCAGATTTTTCCGAGCTTGCTTGTTCAAACAGCTCCTTTCTATTCACAACTGGCAGGATATTTGAGTAAAACAAAACCTGATGCCAACACAACAGAAAGAAGGTATTATGTCTTCTTTAAAAGCAAACACGCACTCACTCACTCATCATGCAGTTGGACCAATTTTGGGGACTTTTGAAACGCAGAGAAATGACACTTAAGATGAACATCGAATTTCAACCCTCGTTACAGCAACTCCGACAGTCCAGTTAACGTAATTTGCTGACACATCTGGATTTGTGTGTGTAAGTTGCAGGCTTTGTGATATGAGGAATTGTTTCCTTGAATTAGTTATTATTCCTTTAGGTTGCAAAGAATTTCTTCTGACTACCACAATGAATTAGTGCCTTCAAAGCAAAGCAGACTGCATTACTTGAATTTAGTCAGTTAGTTTGAATTTTTCCTCAAATCTCTCATCAGATCAATGACAGTAGTTATGCTATGGTAACATAAGGCAAATGACTTGCTGGTGTGCATTGCACAAATACACTAATATATTACACTCATAACTTAACTGATCTGTTGAAATTTGCTGCAACGCAAGGAATCAACATCTTTCTCAACACTGCACTGATCTGCACAAAGAAGTTGCATCACACTCATCTGGTCGGACAAAACAGCAACCAGCAGTCCTGCTGCAGATCCCAGTGTGGTGAAGCTCACAACATTCAGACTGTCA
Source organism: Acanthurus leucopareius (assembly GCA_029814765.1). Classification (NCBI taxonomy): domain Eukaryota; kingdom Metazoa; phylum Chordata; class Actinopteri; order Acanthuriformes; family Acanthuridae; genus Acanthurus; species Acanthurus leucopareius. The sequence goes on along the minus strand of JAQMCX010000012.1, from coordinate 8,529,334 downwards.
GAGATGGACATTCAGCTCAATTTGCAAACAATTTAAACTGTAATCATTTAACAGGGATATTAATTAAGCCCAGTGCCGTCATAATTCTCTATGCTAAATAGGTCATACATTTTTTAATAAGACTTAATCCCTTCAAGATTTTTCAGACTTTTCCCTTACTCAGTGGCATTTTTTTGTTTGCAGTGTTTGGGTTTAATCCAAGCTGTTGCCTTGCATTTTCTTAAATCTTAACAAAGGTCATTATCAAACCTCTTGAGAGCTGACACAAGATGTGTTCATATTCTATCAGCATGTAAGATGTATATATGTAATTAACTGCATTTATTAGCTACTGAACGCTTCCTTGATTTCCTTTGACTGATTTTCTACCCACAATGTAAAAAAAGAGTTGAATGTTACATTTAATTAAAACATTACATTTCAGTAAATAATTGTCTACTAAAGAATAAAATAAATGATATTATCACCACCTTTTCAAATGTTAGGCTGATTTCTGTATTAAAAAAAGATAAAAAACGGAATAGTTTAATGGTGTATGATATGTAAGATCTGCCATTTATGCCAACAAAAACCAAACGCATTTCAAAAGGATGAGCAAGCTGCTGGGCATGTTTGTAATGACGGTGATGACAAGATATTATCGGTGTTTTTTTTTGTTTGGGGGGGGGGGGGGGGGGGGGGATCATAAAAAATCAATAGAGGATAAGGGATATAACATTTTAAA
>JAQMCX010000012.1:8432483-8520859 GCA_029814765.1 Acanthurus leucopareius | reverse complement strand
GCATCGGATTATAAGGCGCACTGTCGGTTTTTGAGAAAATTAAAGGCTTTTAGGTGCGCCTTATAGTGCGGAAAATATGGTAATATAAAAAACAAAACAATACTTGATGTGCAACAGAGTTTATATTGGTTATCCTCACCAAAAGGCTTTTGGGTTTTCTCTTTTTTTTCTCCATTAAGACAAATGCAGGTGCCAGTCAAAAACACAAGCAGCTGGATTTTCGTCTGTGAAGAGACACTTACTTTAAATATAAGAGTAACAAATGTTTCCTCCTGTGTAATTACTTAAGGGTAATAGGTGTTAGTTTAGTTTAACACATTGATATGTGTATATGCAATATTTTTTTGTTCTCAGAGTTTATTGCCTCTAGGGGAGCGTCCCAACCCACTGAGGGAGAAGAACGCTGCGGTTAACGGGTTCCTGCGATCCTGGCTGCCGCGACTGGGCCAGGCTCAGTATCTGGACGTGAGCGGGGAGTTCGTCCACACTGACGGCACCATCATCCCACAGGATATGTTTGACTTCCTCCACCTGACGTCGTCAGGTTACCGCATCATTGCGAAGCCTCTCAGCGAACTGCTGCTTCAGATACTGGAGGAGACGCCAGAGGAGAGACGGGCGTCACTAGTTTGAGGTCCATGGCCAAGCGGCACATTTATCCAGAGTCATGTCTCACCCGCTGCTGCCGGAGATGGGGGAGACATGTCCCTGGTATCTACAGGAGAGAGGGGTTACTGATGGGGGGAGGAGGCACCCTGGTGTGAGTGAGCCTGCGAGGGGTGTGGGATCACATTCTTTAGTGGAGGGTTGGGTATGAAGAGGTGCTGAAGAGGGAGAGAGACATGACTACAGACATAGACACTGTGACTGCAGTAGAAAACTCTATTGCAAAGGGATTTGCAAAGGTCAAACTACTCTGAATCATAAAATGATCACACACATTTATGCTGAGATCACACAGTGATTAATCTTGGCCGAAAAAAATATGTGTGTTTTTAAAGACCACAAATAGTTAGCTATGATGCCTGTCTGTTAATGTATGAGAAGTCAAGCGCACAACATACTCACAGTAGGCAGAGTGTTATCTGAAATTGTACATTTTTAGTCAGACCAGTGTGTTGCAGAGCAGTGGTGTCCAATCAGGGGCTCAGAGGTCCCCAAGATGTCACAAAAAAAACCTGTTACACAAAATTCTCCTCAGTGTGACGTTACTTTCTCTAAAGGGTCCACAAGTCAAAGAGGTTGGGAACCACTGCTGCAGAGGTGCTACTGCTGAGCTGCACACTGTGTATTACAGTGAGCAGTGTTTAAAAAGTACCCTCACTACTAGACAGTGAAGCTAAATGCATAATCCTGTCAAGCAAAAAGGTGTTTAAAATGAATCACACAAATTTACTATGATACTTCTGGCAGTCCAGGTCCATATGTGAACTACTTCATATACTCAGACAAACAAGAAGCAGGCAGCCTGTTAAATGTTCACCTTTCAACTCGGTGTGTAACTATAAAGATGTCTTTTGAAGCTGTTAATCAACATGAAATAGATCAGTGTGTATTTGGAGAGTTAACTAGCTGTCCACAGTTCACACACACATTCACCAGATCACTCTTTCATTCCTTTGAACTGATTCATCAATTTTCAGACCTGATGTCAGTGTTTCGTTGCCTGCATGTTTCAAGAAGAGCCTCAGCTTTGTTGTTGAAAGTCAGCCAACGCTTGTGTATTAAATTTGTGAATATTAGTCAAAATCATGTAATCATATGTATTGATTAGCAATGTTAGAGGCTTTTGAGTCTACTTGTCTGATAATCTGCATAGATCTTTCAAACACCCACAGCTCTGCTCTTTATACGCACATCACACCCAGCAGGTGTGTTTACATTGTATTATTAGAATTACATTTCACTGTTTGGGTCCAGATATTTACTGTGACATTTGATTTTAATGTCTAAAAAACAAGCAGGTTACACGTTTCAAACGTTTTGTTTTGCTACACTAAGTCCGGCCAGCTTGTTAAACTGTGCTCCTGTCAGCATCTTGACTGTGTCCTGCTGTCTGTTTCAGGACATTCTGATCAAGAAATATAGTTTACATTAGCTACAGTCCTCCTGCTTTGCTAATCATAAATGGAGTTATTCCTAATAGGAAATTCAAATTGCGTTAAGACACTTTCTCTCTGTCTGTATCTCACACTAATATATCAAAATATTTACACTCAGACTTTGACTTGCACTGGCTCTCTCTCCCTCTCCCTCCTAAATACATGGATAAACAGTATTTTTTCTCTTAAAAGCACTTCTTTATTCTGTTTCTCACCTCCTCTTTATTTCTCTTTCTGTTGTATTTTAGTTGACTCTCACCCAGCCCTGCCACTCTGCGACCTGACATCTCCACATGGAATAGTTACTGAATATTTTTAGAAATAAATAGTAGCCATGAGGTAAAGCTACTTAACACAGCTATACTGGATATTGTCACTCTAAATGCTAAAAAGCAATCGCAGTTCATGTAAAGAAAACCATTTGTCTGTGAGCTTATACTGAGAGTTACTGCTGTCTTAAGCTCTGCACGTTTGCGTGCTGTGTTAAATATAAAAAGTGTACGTGTGTGTGTGCCTTAAGTGTTCATGGGGACGGTTGTGTACAGTGTGTCTGGTACTGGATTGTGTAAGTTGGAAGTATGGCTGTTTAGAAGTGACCCCAGTTGTATATAAACATGTGGAGCTTGAGAAAATGATGTTTGAAGGGGGTTCAGACTGTGGGATTCTGTGTTTGGTGCTATCCAGCATTTGCACTGTTTCAGCTTGTTGTCACATTATTGAGGAAAAGCATTCCAATAAACAAAAGAAACAAAGATCAAATCATGTGTTGTTGTTCCTAATTCTGCATGATGTGTTGAGTGATCAAACAACAGGATGCACTAACCTCAGTTTTTATTCTGAGCTCAACTGTTGTGCTTTGCGGTGCTGTGCATTAAAATACTTGCCAGCAGAGGGAGCCCCTTTAACACAAAGCTTCACTCTGAAGGACCCTTACAAGGCTCAATGCTTATTCTAGGCCTTGTCTCTTTTTGTCAGAGATCTTTTTTTGCCAATTAAGCATTTCACAAGTAGCCTGCGATCATATGGAATCCAGCAAACTTAACTAAATGTTTAATGAATGTGTTTTAATATTGCCCCTAAGTGCTGTTGGTGAGCCATTGCGACATTATAGACAGAATTTTGTGAAAGCACATTATTAACCGTCCACTCATTTTTGATTTTGCTGACATTAATTCTCACTGTGACCCAATACTGACCCAGTGAGGCTGAAATAGCGGCCCATCTGGAGGTCTGAACTGCACACTGTCCACCGAATGTGAAGGTTGAAGCTCTGCTGGAGAAGCTCAAAGCACAGATCTAGACAACATTATTGTATAAAATGAGGTATTCTCGATTCATGTTATTAGCTCATGTTTCTGACTTTGGAAATATGAAGGAATTAAAGCTGATAGTTTTGAGCTGTTTAAGCTGTTTTTTTTTTTCATTTTAAGCAGTGTAATGCACTAAAAATGAAGAAAAAAAATCACTATAAGGCGCATAAATCGTCTTATCCTCTATTGGTTAAAAGAAAATGAGGAAAGGCACTTTCCTGTGCCTACACGTTCAGTTAATCCCAAATATGTTTGGACTGCCAGTTATCCAAATCTAAATATCCCCTAAGTGTTTTTAAAAGTCCTAAATCTGACCATCTGGACTATAGAAAAATATTTGACTCCTTTGTCTATCAACACACAGTCAGAGAATGGGAAGTGATAACTTTGTAATCTCAACAAGCCTCCACGGAGACAGAGGCGTCGCCAGCGAGTTAGTTACACCCTGATAAAATCTATATCTGGCCCTGCGTGTTGTTCCTGCTCTATTGACCTGTTTCACATTTGGCTTCGGTTCAGTGTTAACAGGCTGGGCAGTGTTGGGAGTCTCTACATCTTAGCATCTGAAGGGCCTGTGCAAACAGAGACAACCCAATAAATCAGGGATTAATGTTGGCATTGTGCTTTTCTGCAAACCACAGATATGCTGAAACTTTGCATTTCCGCAGTTAAGGTCTGGTCAGGTGAAGGCCCAAAAATCACTTGTTTCAAATACCTAATTGTTGTCCCCAGAAAAAGCAGCTGGAAAAAATCTCTTGATGTATGTTAAAACATACCCGATTTTGGTTGCTACAGAACTGGCTGGAAAATCTCCCAAGTTCTCCAGAAGAAAAAACTCTGGTTTGGTTGCCAGAAGCAAAGTTGGAAATTCTCCCATCATCTTGTTTAAAACATCCGGTTTGGTCGCCACAAAACCGTCTGGAAAATTTTCAAATGTCTCCTTAAAGAACAACAATTGAGTTGCCAGAAACACAATTTGAAAATTCTTCATCGTGTAATTAAAAACACCTGGTTTTAGTCTCCACAGAACAGGCTGATGGCTGCTAAAATCACCCAGTGAAACTGTCATCCTTCCTGTAGTCTCTTATACTGGTCTCCAGCCTGGCAGCCATCTTAAACAAGGTGTCATTTTGTCACCATCACCTCCAGCTCATATAGGCCCACATTTAATCCGAACTAGATCAAACTGATATGTTACATGTGATATGTACAAATTTTATGGATTGATGAAATTCAAAACCAAAATCAGCTAACATCTTTTGTGTCAACCAGACTGACAAAGGGAAACATTAATGCCTGATCAGATCTTCATTGCTACTCATTAAGGGGTTCATTTATGCACAAACCTCAGGGATCAACATGCTTCTGAGTATTTGGCTCAACATATCATTTGTTACAGACAGTAAAGAAGTGTTAGTGTCAAATATCTTACAACACAGCACAGGCACTCAGTGGGGACACTGACTGCACACCAAAGTGCATTCTCATTTCAGCAGTGACACAAGTTGCTGGTCAGTTGCTTCAGAGTGGAAAAAACTGGCCTCATACTCTGCATGCGCAGTGCTGTTCTGCCACTGATATCTTTTTTTGACTTAATGTCCTCTGTGATAATAAATATGTAAAAAAAAAAAAAGAAATTTGCTTCATTGAAAATAAGGGACTTTCCATTCTGGAGTAGTCAAATTTCACTCATAGGGTTTGGTTTGTTTGTCTACCGTGCAGTGACTTGTCTTATGATATATGACTCTCAGATGCACATGCATAGTTGTGCTAGCCCCATGTGCTGCAGGCCTTGTGATATTGCGTAAAGGTAAAAAAAAAGTTCATCACATGTTTAAGGTTCTCAATCAGATTATATCATTTACGCGGAAATGAAATACAGAAGTTATCTTGATAAAAGCAGAAGAAGAAGCCTTTTGGAGAGTCTGCTGTATTTGTTTTGATGCTTAGCAACAGGAAAACAATTTACATCAAAAATCTGCATTCATCATTGGCAGACAATAGGATATGTGTTTTGGTGTTTGTGATGTGCTTCTGCCTGGGGCAGTAACCTGCAACAGCCAGGTGAGGGCCCTCATGAGCACAGTCTACTGCAGTGAGGTACTTTGTACCCAATTTTAAGACATTCAGTATTTAATGGATTAAAAGATAAAGGTGACAGTAAAAAGTTAGGCACATTCGGATGTTCACAGTAAGACACTGAATCAAGCCATGTGTTTTATGATTCATTTCACCTTTAAAATCACAATGGTTTAATCTAAATGGAGTGTATTTGTGTCTGCAAGAAGCATTTTTATGAGTCAACAGCGAGGATGTTATCTGACAAGATTTTTAAAGACTGTGACTGCAGAATGTCACATCACTTTCACTGAGGAAGTGGCTCCTCTTTGTTGCAGCTTTACTGCAGCAGCTGTCCTCAGGCAGTAATGTGCAAGACTGCTGTGATTGGTTGATTAGGTGAAAATTTGCTGCACACAAAGTGTTGAAGTGAAAATGCAGGTTTTGGCAGTTTACAGAACCCCTACATGAGCTTTAAGGATTGAGGTGAATATTTACACGTCCTCTTCTCAAAATGTTTAAATTGTGGGTTTTTTAGATCATAATATTTGGCCTTAAACCAACAGTATCCAGGGGAAACACCTGCTTCCTGACTCAGATTACTCACCTTTTACACCTGATACTCCTGTGACCTGCCTCCGTTACCCTCTAATCATTGCCAATGCCATTTAAAGAGCTTACAACACATGCAGTCATACCACATCACCTTCCTCTGCGGTTCCCGATCAACCATATTCATGCCTATGAGTCAGTCACACACACACACATATTCAGTTTTCATGTTAACCACAGCCTGCAGGCAATGTCTGTTACATCTAATGAGACATCAGTGCAGTCTCCAAACCTGCTGTCTCCAGCTGAGTCCCTTCTATTCATACACAGTTGCTCATCACCATCTTGAACATACTCACGCACAGAGGATCCGCGAATTACACCTCCTTGAAATCACCTTCGAAGGCCGTTTAGCTTATGGGGCTAAAATTACAACCAATCTGGTTTATGATTTGCTGCATAAATTGCTGTCTTACCTGCACAGAGACATGCTCTCCATCCCTCCCTCGCTTAAAGAAGTATTCCAGAGGGTCTTTCTGCTCCACGACCAGGTCATCGAAATTCATTTATACCTATTGATTTTTGTGCTGCACCTCTCAATAATCGTCTTGGTGCTAAAGCTAATTCAGCAGGTCTCAGGTCAGCCTGTCCTATTAACTTCTCCAGCTTTTTACCTAGGTTGATCATTTCTTGACTGCAGCCTTTTGTTTTGTCACTTAGTGACCTTGGATTGACATCACCGTGATGCACGCAAACCAAAGGAGCCTCAAACTGCTGTTACTGTCAATAAATGCAAAAAAAATTTGGTGAGACAAGCTGCCTTTTCACCTTTATGGCACAACCAATCACTGTGTCAGAACCAGGCTGTTTTTCTCAGCAGGATTTTGAAACCCATTATCTGTTTTTGTCACATCCCACAACTCCTCTCACTTGTCCTCACCCTTCATTTTTGGATTAACACAAGCACTCTGACTTTTGAAAAGGTGGTTGTCACTCGTAGCTGCAGGCCTGACACCACTTCCTGACATTTTACACAAACCTTTCATACCCACAGAGCAATTTAAAATTGGTTTCCACTCTCATCAATGGAAAAACATCCATAGAAAGAGATTAGTATTGTCAAAAGGAAATTAAGATTTATGATGAGAGTGAGTGACATTCAGAGCTTTAAACAATGTCAATAGTACAATTGATCTGCCCTTGGGCAAATGTGTAAATAACAGAGAAGTACTCAAACCACTTTCTCTTTAAAGGATGTCTCTTTTCTGTTGGCTAACAAGATTTTGATATTCAAAAACTAATTTTTGATCACAAAGGCAACAAAAATACAATAAAAAAAGCCACTGATGTTGACTATTTTTGAGATTGTTTGCCAACTGAGAGAGTTAGCAGGCTGCTGCTCATGAATGTTTGTGTCTGAATGAGAGTGAGACAGTGTGGACTGAATGGCCAGGAGGAGGCGCTGATCCTGCAACATGGTCCCCCACTAAGTTCCTGCCCACAAATGCTTCAATTTACCATGAATCCTCCAGATCAAACAACAAAGTATGTAGTTTATCAATGCCCTCTGGATAGGATGTCATAATCAGCAGGACAGCATTATTTTTTTATGGCTTTCAAAAGTAAATCACTTGAAAAATAAGTCAGTTTTATGTTGCCAAAGCGCTTTCTTTGAGGTCTGATCAGGTTTAGGCACAACAAATAATTGGTTAGATTTAAGGAAAATTGTGGTTTAGGTTGAAATAAGTGCTTTTTAAAGGTCTGGGATCTTTAAAAGGAAATATCGTCATTTGGTAAGGCTGACTGATGGTTGGAAACAGAAAACAAACCACTTGACGACCCATCCATCCGCTGTTCCTCTATAAAAACGTCACCTGTCTTCCTCCTCTGCTCCTGTCATAATTACTATGGCAACTAATTACAAAACTTGAGGGCTTTGTCGCTTAAATGCAAACATACATTGTTGGAGGCCAGTGATGCTGTCGTTCCTATTTGGAGGATTATCTCATCAGTTGCATTGCGGGCAAAGCCAGAAGCACCGCTGTCAGAGATTAAAGCCAAGTCTCCGCAGTAGCAGGCGAAGGCTTTTTCCACTACATCACTCAGATACCTTAATCAGTGTCCGACCTTACCAAATTTACTGACTGTAGCATTAATTCTATCCGGATAATCATACCAGAAGACCTTTTAATTTATTTGAGTCTTGAGGTCTGGACGAGATTACTTTAGCTCAGCCTGATTGACTCAGTTTTGGATCCCAAAAGATGCAACATTACTTTGTATGGTGGCTCCAAAGTTACGTGTTGGGGCCCATCATGTAACATTGACTGGCAGAAAATGTATTTGTGCTCTACTTCTATTTTCAAGTATGTGCTTTATTTTTCCTCGTAAAAAAAAACATGCAATTGCTTGGTTCCTGGGTTTTTTTACTGACTGTCAGATGACCTTTGGGTGTCAGTCCTCCTCTAGAGCCACTGGAGCACCCCCACCCCTTTCCTTGCTCAACAGGACAAGAGCTGTTAAATGGAGAGGTGTTACATCAGCTTCCCCTTTCACATGTTCACAGACAGTTTAAGGATTTAAACTGGCACCTCTCCACTCATAAGGCCACTTCTTTGACCTTGTCGCCCCTGTTATGCCCCTGTATGGCAGCAAAGTGCATTCCACTGCGGTGAGGCCGCTGGTGTGTTGGTGTTTCCACACTTTCATTAAAACCTGATGGAATGAAAAAAAAAAAAAAAGCTCCTGGGTCTAAAAGGCCAGGCGCCACTGCTCTGGGACAAATTAGCTGTAGAAATGTTAAAATGTTTGAGATTATCAGAGACTAAGGAAAAAAAAAAGAGCACAGAGTGATATATGTTTGTTTTAGCTTATTGTCTGGAGTAAGCTGTTGCTTTTATAAAACTGTTACCAACTATGGCAATATGTTACTTATAGATATGAACTGTCTCATTTACATATTCATAAAGCTTTCATAATCCATTGTTCTTACGAAGAAACAGGTCCTGTTAGCGACCTTGACTTTGCCTGCTGTTGCCCTGTTAGCTTAGCTTAATGAGCCTAACAGTTACCACTGCAGTCAACCAAACATCCTAACCTGTGATATCTATCAAATAATCAAGTTTATTAGTCAAAAGTAAATATAATGGTACAGTAAAGTCTGTAAAGTCACAGTGGCCCTGTGGCTTGGCCATGACTGTGTTGCTGAACTGGACGACAGCCGAGACTTTAAACTGCCGAGACGCAACTGAAGAGACTTTTCTCAGAGAAATTACTTCACTCCTGAATGTTCTCCTACATAGAAACTGAAGGTGATCTTAATTCTGCTGTACAGAACTGTGTGAGGGAATATGCCCTCATGGTTATACATGGTTATCATATTACAGCTAACAACCAATCAAATTGTTTTATTTTAGCTATCTGTTTTATAATCCTCAACTACTAATGAGTCATCCAACCACTTAATAAATCAAACATCAGTGAGTTTTGCTTCAATGCAGTGTAATACACAATAAAAGATAAGATTGTGAGGGGGTGAGGTATGTATGCTAAGGGCAGTTAGCTCAGTTAGTCAATAGATGACGAAATAGAAGTCTTTGGTGCAGCAGGGCTGCTGGCACAATTAATTATAAAGAAATCACAGCTCCCAACACATCAACTTTAATCTCCTGAAAGGTGATGAAACAACAGTGTAATATATTACTGAAGCTTGTTTTCTGGACATCACTGTTACTGAATGATAGCATGGTGCTTGTTGATAACTTAACAGAAATAAAAAAAAGAACATATTTAAATCATTTCGATGTCAAACATGAACTAAAAAAGGAGGTTGTATTTACATCTACTCTGTTCTTCAGACAGATAATTGTCCTGCATTCCTTGAATTCCTTTTCATGATGTAAACAGTTTGGCAGTGATGTTTGTTGTATATACTAGTGACAAACAGAAAAGAGGAATCAGTGTAAAATGTCTTAGCACGGTATGTTAATGGACCCTTGAGATAAACTTGTGTTGTGTATTGTGAGACTTAAGTGAGCACACTTATGCCTGCCTGTGTTGAAATAAATATAAGTGTTGAAATAATAAACACTTTTGGCAATTATCTAAACTACAGCAGAGATAACAGCTGCTGTCCCACTGAGACTAATGTACTGCAGCCTCATTAACAGTAGAGTAAGTCTTTATTATTGAGGTGATTATAAAGAATGAATGTTGTCATTCCTTTAGAGGCAAATAAGTGCTGTAAGAGTCTTTATTAACTATTTAAAACAAGTGTGACTGCACAGAAATCAAGACTGTAAGAGATGTTTTCAATACTTTTAATGTGAAAATAAAAGATTAAGAAGCTCAACATGAAAGAAGCATAACATCAGAACAAGCCACCATGTGTACAGATTACATATTTACGTTGCTGTTTCCACTTGTTTCAATTTATACTTGTTCCTCATGAACTTAAAATGTGTTCATTTACTCCTGTGGGTCGAAACTTACACACAATTTCCTGTTAAAAGAGCAAGAATAAAAAGGAAGAGGAAAAGGAAGTCTGCTTTTTTTCCCTCCCTCTGCAATGATTACTCCTTTTTTGGAAATGCTCTCTGATTTCATAACTCTTATCTTCTGTCTTGACCTATCCTTTTTTTGACCCCAACCACCTTAATCTCTCATGTTTTCTACTCCTGAGCATTTCTGTTCAAGAAATGACTTCCTGTGGTTTCTTACAAATCTCATTCACCCATCAAACCTAACTTTTTTTTTTTTTTTTTGCTTTTATGTCCTCTCTTTTGTGCTTTTCTACATCATCTCCCGTCATTTTCAGAGTCAGTTCATGCTGAACAGCTTAGTCAGTGCCCAAGCAAAAACACAGTATAAACAAAACCTTGGCAGGAGATAGTGATAGTCCTCATCTGAATCCCCCTGGTTTCTCTCATTCCATCCAACCAGTCAAAGCCAGGCTAGGAAAAATCCAGGCTTTATCCCCACCCATCATTTCTCCCTCCCATCATTTCTCTCCTCCCACCTTTTTTTCCCCCCTGACTTTATTACATCTGCTTATCTCGAGTACAGCACAGCTCCGGTCTTAAGCACACAAGGCTTGGTGTTATTTAATAGTTACATGCAGAAACTCTGACATGTTTGTTATGAGTTGCTATGTACCTAAGTTAATCTCTTTTATTATTTACCAGGTGCTAACAGGCTATGACAAGTCCCACATCATAGTTATGATTTTAGCACCGTGCAATCAAAAGATTTTCTGTAAATGTGGACAAACAATACTTCTGTCTCAGGTAGGTAGTCTATTTATCACACAAGAGGCTTCTTTACAGGTAAATCAGACTTTATTTCAAAAACCATAATCATTAAAATGACATATTAAATTCTAAAAAGAGGGTCCAACATATTGATTAGAAATTAGTAAACTGAGCTACCTGTAGATTGTGTTATGGAACAAGTAAAACACACACGTCTGTATTTTATATTTTTCTTAAAAGTTTTTTAAAACCAATTCACGTCAAAACTCCTACCTCTCTATTCTGATGGATTTGCTTGTTGTAAACTATGAGTTTCAAATTTGTGCTTGACATTACTGTAAACTTCAGCTCTCCACACATTTTTACCATCCAGGCTGCCACTTTCTGCCTGGTGGTGCATTCAAGGGCACCCAGACATTTGAGAATTGATAGCTTTGTTGACGGAGGAGCAACGCTGGCAGATAAACAGAAAACAAGCAAGGACATTTTTGAAATATATTGATTTGGTTGTTTCAGTCATAATGATTTTCAACTAACTGTCCTTGAATGCACCGCTGGTAGAGTTTTGAAAAGAGTTCTTGACTGCATGTGGCAATTATGTGGCTGTTGAAAAAAACAATATAGCAAACAGAAAAATGAATGTGAAGGGGAATTTTTTTCAATCTTGTTACAAGTCTCTGCAAGTTTATTTTTACAGTGAACAAAAGAGAACTGAAATCTCTGAATTTCTGGAAAACGAAAAAACTAAATCTGGTTTACAACAATGCAACACATTTGAGTTTAGACATGCAGAAAAACTGTAATTAATTTTTAATAAAATATATGATTTACTTGTTCTGTTTAAGTTTATCTCTGTATGTGTATTCAACATAATGTGTGTGTTGTATATGTGCACATATTCTTGATGGTCCCTGTTTTGGTCCAGTTTAGCCTTGGTTACATTTACAGGTTACGTTTCTCCTCAAAGTTTCTCTGTCCTCACTGTCCTTTTAGGGGGCAGCAGAAAAACAATCTCAGAGGAGAGTTTTTTATTTCGGCTCAGATTCATTGGTTTCCGATGATCTGCCTCTGTTGCCCATAGTTGAGTCCGGCTTGAGTTGCTCCTTTATTTGAGCCCATTTGCAGGCCAATGACATTTTTGCCTTCGTTCAGCTGTTCCTCTGAGAATTCTCTTCTGTTCTCTTTGGCCTTCCTGCACACACACAAACACACATTTCTCAGCACTGAAATGAAACCTCCTTTGTTCGACCAACTCTCCACAAAGGGTCTGTTTCATATAAGTGGGGGGAAAAACTCAAACTTACCTATGGAACCAGTTGGGGTCTCCTTTGTAACACCCATCATTCTTTGTTACAGCCAAACAACCCAGAGCCATCAGGGTCCTCTGGACGGCAGCGAGGTCCTTGCCTGCAGACATGCAACAATCTCACATGATCAGAGGCCACAGCAAACAAAGAGAATCTGAAAAATACTTAGCATAGTTGTAATACTGGTTGTCTTACTTTCATAGAGGTCGACAGTCTGAAACATATCCGTTTTAGTGACTCCATAGGCTTCTGCCGCTGCAAGGAACAGAGATATTTGTTCCATCTGCTTAAATGCCATGCTGGTGCTCTTGATGGTCTTGATTGGCTTGTTGGTTGCATACAGACTGTTGATGAGCTCACACAGCACCTAGACACATAAAGAGAAGGCAACTTTCTCTTCATATACTCTAAAAAATTTAAAATTACAATGTTGTTATGACACTTGTGTAAATCAAAAAACTCACACATCCATCCTTGAGCCATTTTTGGACTCCGGTCTTGCCTGGCTCAGGCTGGCCGACTCCAGGTCCACACTGGACGATGATCCACTGAACCAGCCTTTCTTCCAGTTCCGAGTCGTATTTCTGATTAATCTTATTCAGTATCTCACGGTTCATACCATACAAAGGACCTTGGTTTGCCATGCTGACCTTTGGGTGGGAAAGTTAGTGTTACATGGGCAGGTAGCTGAGCAAACTTTACTCCTTGGCAGCATATTGTTTCCTTTTCAATATGGATATTTAATTGGTAGAACAATGCTCACATCCAAATCTCTCTCCCGTTCACACTAACAATAGTGACCAGCACTTATATAAAGAGGGCTTTAATAAACCACTTCCCTGTGTTTTTGCACGTATGTGTTTCTGTAGCATTTTCTCTCTTTTGTTTTTTTTGGTGAAAATTAGTTTCAGAATAAAACATGTTTAACATGTTTAACTGACTATTTTGTTGCTAAAATTTGGTCAAATAAAGAATAAAATAAAGGTTAAAATGATGATAAGAGCTGAAATTAGGCTTCTTTGTGTTTATGTCACAAAGAATAGTAAATATTTTAAGATTTTAGCTTTGATGTGAACATTGATACCACTTTCATACTGCATTTGTGTGTTTCATGCTATAGCCAGGAGCTGATTAGCCCAACTTAGCATAAAGCCTGGAGACAGAAGAAAACTGCTAACTTTCTAATCAGTACCTCCAAAGTTTAAGAATTAACACATTACATCATGTTTCTTTAATCACAAAAGAAACATGAAGAGTAATAACTATAATTGAAGTCCAGGAAGTTAGAGCTCTCAGCCAAAGAAAAGTGTAAATTGTTGTTTTTACACTTTGACTTCTGTACAGATTAAACAAATGAGATATCACGTGTTAATTAGTGTGCTTAAGAGGTAGTGGCATTTTTAGTCTTTAGACAGAACCAGGCTAGCTGTTTCCCCTTTTTTCCAGTCTCTATGCTAAGATAAATAAGTGGCTGTTGGCTGTGGCCTTAAATTTGATGGAAAAACAAAAGTGGTATCACGCCTCTCATCCAACTGCTGGCTTGTCCCAAAGTGTTTAACTATCCCTTTAATGATAGAAGTCCACTTTTAATTATAATGCAATCATTTATCTCCTTTTTACTTATATTGATATAACATGTTTCTTTTTTAATAACCAACCAATGTGTTACATGAACACAGATCAAAGTTTTGTATTGTCATTATCCAGTTCTTGCCAGTGTCATTGTTTAACAAAGAGATTTTGTATCATTAAGGAAGAAAATTCTTAATGTCTTTAAGAATTACAACCCTGCTGTTGTCTGTTAGTAATTATGGTTTTGCCTGTCTCACTTATTAATGCAGTATGAGTTTCCTGTTGGCTTCGGCAGAACTGCCCTGCTCCCTGCATCCTGTTTGCTCGTTCAGCTGTCACTTCCTTCCTCCCTCCATGACAAAGGTAACTATGTGTATACAGGACTCTAAACAAAGCAACACAATACTGCTCACCATGGAAACGACCTTTGCGTAAGTTAAAAAAAAAACAAAAACCAGAAATAAACTCGATCAACCCTGTTAATCATAAAATTGGAGATGGTACGTGTTGACTGCCACACTGCAGTTATTGCTTTCATGGATCTGAATAACAGAGTTACACAACTTAGTGACATATCTGAATTTCCAGGGAAGCAGATAACATATGGAGATGTTTATAGCGGATAGGAAAATCCCGCTGCTCTTTCTTTTCTTTACCTCCAGCTCAAGTATGCACACAAATGTATGATGTGTATTATTTTCTTCAAATATGGAGAAAATTTGTATATCTTCCTGCATTTCAAAACAGCTGGAGATAATATGCAGAATTTTGAACATCTGTGCCAGAATCTGTGTTTTATTTTTGCAAGTGAACTGGGTTTCATTAACAGCATACGGTACGTTTGTGCCTGGAGGGGAGAGAGGCTCACCTATTACATCTCCTGCAAAACAGAGGCTTGTCAGTCTAAGACAACATGTGTTAACAGTTTGACAAATCATATTGTGTCTAACTGCTCCAAACTGGAACCTCAGCTGCCATAGATCACACTTGTGTCTCTGTCAATTGTCTGAGGCTGCAGTGGTTAAAGGGCATGTGGAGGGGAACAGTCTTCCTGTCTGCAAAGTTATTCCAAAGACCAGCAACAAGGGTGAAGTAAACCTAAATATCTAAACATCGTAACTCTCGAGCAGTCTCTTTCTCAATCAGAGGAGTTCCATCTGTGGCGTCCTGGCACGCCCAGAGAACATCCAGCTGCTGTGAAGGGTTCGACTTATCTCTGCATGCACCGAGCGATGAGGGATGATGAGATCAGAGAGTCTACTCTTTAAGATTAACCCAGTCTAACCCGCACTTTCTCTGAACTTAAAACCCAAACCGCTGATCAGATGCCAAAACTTTAGGTCATGCCAATGCCGTTCCACACTGTGCACTTCAGGTATAGCTGCCATGGATTTTACTGTGAGTGTGGCTGCAAAGCAGACTGCAAACGTGCATAATAGACATTCAAGCATGTGTGTACAGGTGTTCAAATTGTGTGTTTTGGATTATGTAGATCTGTGCACAATAGTGATCCACTGTGGGCAGCCTGGTAGTTACTGGGAACATGTTGTAATCATTGAGTCACTGTTAAAACCCCCCACAAAAAGCAAGATGTTGATAAACAGCTGTGTGGTTACTGTGGTGATTTCTAAATATGGGTTTATAATAGCTGGTATCATTAATTGGCTGATCCACAGCTCATACTGTGCATAATTTAGTAACACAGCAACAGTAACACATTTTAATTTTGTTAATCAATATATTTTTAAATGAGTGACATTTACAAAACCCGTAACTGAATGTGTCTACAGTGTGTCTACATGAGGTGCAATAAGATTATTAATCCACAGCTTAAGTGAATAAACCTCTGCTGCGTAGTTCAGCTCTTGACATGTCACCACACGCCACATTAGCTTTCTCTTTCAGATTGTGACTGTGTGACTGTCGTTGTCTGCTCTACCATGTATAACAATATTCTTATATTTATACATCTGTTTTATTACAACTTACCTGAGCTGCAGTACAAAAAATACACACACATACACACACACACACACACACATATATATATATATACACTGCAACTCTGCCCCTGCTTTACCTCTTCTTAGCCTTTAGTACTGAAGCGTAACACTGAGCAAACACCGCCTCTTACATTTGCCCGCAAGCCCCAACATGCCGTTTGAGGGTTAACGGTCTTACTCAGATGCAACTCCAGTTATTATCGTTATATTCATCATTCTCATCCCCCGCCCAAACCCTTCAACTTTTGTATCATAGTAACTTGCTGTTATCTGGTACACGATGTTTTACAGCCTTCTTGTTATTGCATCAGTAGTTACTTCCTCAGTCATTTCTAAACGCCTCCACTCAAAATTTGATTTGTGCTTCATTAAGCAAAGGGCAACACGGTTGATCTCAGACCTCTGTGACATGAGCACAACGGATCTAAACATATAAAATAGTTCACATGATTATGCTGATTGATTATTCACAGTTTTGTCGTGGCCCTATCTGCCTCTATCCTGCACAGTCCCAGCTGCTGCTCACCCAGACTGTTAATTCATCCCTCTGTATCTCAATCTTATCTCTGACAGAGTGCGAACAGCTCAAACACCACCTAAAGTCACAGTTTTAAACTTAACTCACCGTTCCAAGCACTTTAATGCGCATAAAACTTTACTACAGTCCATAAAAGTGACAACATGTGTGACAAACGCAAGCATGAGAGTTTTGCTGCCTACTCTGAAGCAGCAGCCTGGTGTCGGGAGCATATAATAACCTAGAAAATGACATATTATTAGACAGTAATGGATACATTTTAATGAGAGATTTTCTGAAGAATCTGAACCTCAGACAATTATTCCGTTATTCCTCCCTGAGGCTGCAAGGCCTCACATTTTGACGTGAGTACATGAAAAGAATGCTGCAAGCAAAGGAAGAAGGTAAGAAACAGGATTTCATAACACGAGAAAGTACAGGCTAGTGATACACTCAGAAGGCATCAAATTTACGCATGTTTAACTTAACATGAACAAATTTTTAATCTGTGTATCAAAAATGAGCAAGAAGGAAGGCAACAGAGTAAGGAAGGAGTGCATGATACAGTACATTTATTTTTTCATGTTTTCAGCAGAGTTAGCGAGCTTGAATCAACAAAATCAAAGTCAGAAAACTTAAAGGATTGATGAGGTCAAGAGAAAACAAGAGGAAAAAGTTGTTTACTCACTTTTTGTAGTAGTTTCAGGTTAGCACAGGTGGGTTTGGGCTTGTTTTGCCGTGTTCTTCTTCTTCCTCCTTACTACTCAGTACAGAGTGCACTGAACAGGACTGCCAACATAAATACAGCAAACACCCTTGTCTGAAATATATGACTTCACCACATTCAACAGACATAGGGAGAGAGAGACAGAGGGGAGGGAGAAGTACAGAAAAACACGCCTTCAGGTCCTCTTATTTCACTCTATGACCCGCCCCCTTTGCTCTTTCTCATTTTCCCCACTCAAATTGTAATTCCTTATTTAGGAGAAGGACGGAAAGGAAAAAGAGGGCATGTGACTAGAGAGTTTGGTGTGGTCACTGAAAGGAATTCTCCAAATTTCTCCCTCTACCACTAAAGAACAAGACGGGATTAGGAGGGAGGGATGATAAAATTTTCAAGAAGAGGTTTGAGGGAGCACAGGAAGGGAGTTAGAGTAATTAGAGAGCAGTGAAGCACATGTAGGAGATTATGTATTACCTTAAATCAAAGTGGCCAGGTTTGTGTTTGAAACTGAGACAGGCAGCAGGCAGCTGTGGAATGTCAGCCCCTTCCCCTCCATTGAGTTTCATGTCAAGACACAATGGAGAGGAAGGAGAGGAACAGGCCATGACACATCACAATGTGTTTTTTTAAAAGGGGGGGGCGGGTGGACTTGACATCTGGAACTGACTCTTGTCCTTGTGGACAGTTTTCGGCTCAGGAGCTGCAGTTGTTCATTCAGGTGGTTTATATGATAGCAGAGTCAGGCACTCCCTCTGAGGTATTTCGACATGTCTCCTCGTCCATGAGTCATATGTCAGAACCTGGAGGGACTTTGAATTATCACAGTGACATCACATGATTGTGAAAGGTTGGCAGCGTGTGAGGTCATCGACTGAGCCCAACAGTTATGGACATGTAGGTGCTCAGATATGCTGGGACACGTTTACATCAGCTTAGTTTTATGTCATTTCCAGTGCAAGACAACTAGTTATGAGTCAGACCTTTAACCAACAGATCCATACGGGGTTAATGATTATCCCAACTGCTGGGTAGTTTTGTTGTAGAGGACTATTCCTCTTTCCTGCTCGCACGCTGTACCTGCTTGAAAGTTTGAGAGCAGTCAAGTGTCAAATTCACCTCTGCTGTCACAACTTTTTCTTTCATTTTTTGAGTTCGGTCTAATTTTAATCAGTTTATAAAATACTGGTAGATCAGCTCAAAAAAATAAAATAAAAAAGAAGAGGAACATTCTGAAGTGTTTATTTTCCTTATCGTCTTTGTAGATTTTTGCAGTAAATCACAGTAAATGAGATGTAGCCTTTTGTATGTAAGATTTTAAATGCCTAAATGAAAACACATTAAACAAAGCAACAAATGAACTGAAAGTTATTTTCCTTAATTGTTATTTTCTTGACAGGATGGTTTATGTTTCAAAAACACTGAAAATTCCTCCTCAATATTCTCCAGTTCAGAGCAAAAGTTAATGTTATTCACACTGCTTGGTCTAAATAATTAAAAAAAATCAATTTCCTTTGATAGGAGACTGAAAAAACAGGCGAAAATTCAAAAGTAAAGAGCTAGAACAAGAGATTTTTTTGGCATTTTTTCTCTTCAACACATTCTTAAGTTAAAATGTCCTGCTGATTTGAATGATCAAGTAATTGTTCTCTGTTTTGAGGTCTGAGCAACAATGAACAACAATGGACCCTTTGACTCAATTGAAACTCAGTCTTAGGATTTGATACTGATGTATTTATCATATTGATTACTTTTTGTCATCAGACAGCTGTTATTCCTGCAAAAATTCATATAAAATAAGCTTAATTTGATTCTGCTTATTATCTGCTGCTGAATTTGATCTGCTTATGTAGGAACAAAATTCATTTAATAATACAATAGTGTTGTAATATGTAATGCTCTTGAACTGTTGTTTGAGTAAAATTTTGAATCAAAGTCTTGTTGTTGTTCTTATTACTTGTCACTTGTCACGCAAAGTTTTAAAACCAAGTTTTACTTTACCAAGTATTATCAAGTTCTTTACTTTTAAGCAATGAATCTGAGAGCTTCATCCACCTCTGGAGCAACATGCCGTTTCTTGTGAACATACAGTGAACTTGCTGACACGGTGGGTTGGAGTGTTAGAGGGGTGTTACTTGGTCGTGTGTTTAACAGGATGACAGATAGCCGTGAGCGTGTGAGTGTGTCTGTATGTGTGTCAGTGTGTGTCAGTGTGTGTATCTGTGTGTTTGTGTGTGGGAGGCATGAGAAACATTATCCAGCAAACGTGTAAATGGTGAAAATATGCAGGGATGAGAAATTCCACATGTGGTTGAAGTCTGAATGAAGGCAAAACACATCCAATTTTTTTTTTCACTCTGAGACTTTTCTTCAGCTGAAGAAACAGATACAGTTCATCCTTTCTTCTTCTATCCCTGGAGCCAGACAATCACTTGTCCTGGACTTGTCGGTGTCATGCCCCATTTAACATCAGTTAAACCTGTTCTACTTTTTAAACTTTGTCCGTTTAAACTCATGTGTGAATCTCTGCGGGCTGTTTCTGCACTACAGCAACATCTGGTGGCTTGGGGGGGGGCAGACAGCGGGTGACATTTACTCACCTTTTCTTCTCCTTTGGTGCCACTGAAAAGCTAAAGGCAGCAACGTATTCCACACTTAAGATGCTATACAATGTGATCTTGCCATGAAGGGAGATTTTTCTTCAACAGGAGGACAATCTGATGTAGAATACCAGTTGTCCTTCAGAGTAAACCCCTCCCTCTGAGATCAGATTTAACAGATTTAATCTTATTTTCAGGCCCACACTGCTGGGTGTTGATGACCGTGCTGAGAGCTGTTAATTGAAAAAGAGCTGCATGATGGACGCAACACTGTGATGTCATCAGGGTGTAAAAACTGAAGCTGTTCTGCTAAAAAAAAAAAAAAAACCTGATGGAGAAGAGCAAACAGATGGAGAAAAATATCTGAGCGCCAAGGGAGACGTCAGAGAAAAGTGGTGCAGGTTGTTGTTGTTTTCAGCCTCTCAACGAGGTTAAAAACTGAATAATTAAACTAGGAACCTTTTTCAGGTCCAAAAACTAAAACCATATCTGACGTTTCCTAAAATCTGTCTCAGTGGTTTTTGACTTTTAGAGAGTTAAAAATACTCAAAGTAGAGTGGGCTGTCTCTACTTAAAAAAAAAAGTTAAATAAAAAAAAAAAAAGATTTCAGGATGGTATCTTCTGTTGTGACACAGCACAGCACACTTGCCGACATTAGAGCACTTACAGTTTCTTTTAGCCACGTTAGCGGCATAGCTCTGGGGACGTATAAACAGTTCAGTCCATCACTTTAGCCCAGACTGAATTATCCACACATCTACTAAAAGGATCTGCATGAAATTTTGCCATTTACATTCCCCTTTGACTTTCATCACCAGATCTAATTTTTTATACTGAGAAACTAATCCATCCGTCTTAGCTGCACTTTGTTTTTTGTGCTATTTAGAAAAATACAGGCCAATGGGCTAAATTTAAATGATGAACATTCCTGCTACACATTAGTCTGTTAGCACTGTAGAAATGAGTATATTGATGTTATCATTTAGCTCTGCTTAATATGTTATGCCTTAACATTAAACATCACATCTATGAAATTATGATATGCTGCTATGCTGTGAAGATTATTTAAAACATTAAAAGAAAAGGTCATTAGTATGTATAATAGAAGTAGCACACATTTGATCCCCACAAAAAAAAGGACATTCGGTTTAGTTCTTCAGCTTAAAATGCAATTATGCTAATACTATAAAAAATTTAAAAATGCACATTTTAGATTTTTAGTTGAAGCTTTTCTCAATTTATGATAATCAAATGAATAAAATCATTAAATTTGAATTTTTGGAGGAAAGCCAGCCAAGGATGCTGCTTTTCCTTTTAACCTTTGATAATGCATTGCCTTCACTCATTGCATTAGGCATGTGACCGTATTCCCAATTATGTTTGCATATTTCTGTAATGGCTCATGTGGCCAAATGCCAGCTTGAAACTTAATGGTAACATGATTGCGTACTGTAGGTCCTTGAAACTGGGTCTCCACATGTTGAGTAGTGCACCAGCTAGAGAATTATAATCATCCCAGTTTCCTTTTTTACTTTATTCATGTGTGTGACATGTCCTCCAGCAGCCTTGTCACGGCTGATGGAAAAGCAACCATCAGGGCAAATGATAAATAAAAGGACCTCACATCACGTGCTATGTTGTGTTAATACACAGACACTGTGTTGAACCAGTGTGCAGGATCATCTCTTTATCTAGACATTTCATGCACACAGCCACAGATCATCAGTTGTGAGCTGTGGGAGGTGTGATGATGAGATATATGTGGGTGAATAAAGAAGTCTGGATTAAGACCACAGGTGGTCCAGCAGTGTCTGATCCTTTAGGACAAAATACCAGTTAGACACAGCAGGAAACATCTGTTTAATACCTTATTTATTCACAACCTTCTTTCCCACTGTCGGTCTGTGTGTCAGGTAGCCACTGCACAGAATTACTTCCACCGTCTTTTTCCCTTTTTAGACAATTATATGAAGACTGGTGCCTGGTAGAGAAGAAACATTCTTGACCTGCCTGATGACAGTCTGATTATTTGCATGGTGTGCTGTCTCAGATTGCTGCAGTAGTGTGTAGTTTGGTCCTCTTGGAGGTGCTGTGTTTCAGTGTGATCCTAACTGCTGGACAGACGATTCACTGTGCTGACGCTCAGCTTCTAAACTGTGACCCCTAAATGTCCATATAAATCTTCTGCTCTCCACCTTCCCCCCATCTAATAATGCTGAGACGGGGACCAGCTGTGCAGAAAAAAACGAGTTCTGGCCCTGCAGTGGACATGTTCAAGGTGGAGATAGTGTGTGTGAGTCATACACCTCAGTAATTGGGTAACTACTTGGTTGATTTCTGGCCCAGATCAGATGATTGTGCCTTCTCTCCTTCAGAGATGTGACTGCATGCCTAAGATGTTGTGAAATGTCACAATCTGAAGCAAAGTCACACCTGCAGTGGGAACATCTGCATCCTCCACTATTGTGCTACTTAACTTCATTTCACACAGCTGATGGATGCCAACTACATGTGATCTGATGCAATTACAAAATAAGATTAGACTTGCCCTTAATGTTTGTGACCTCTGTTTATTGATCCAAGCAGCAGAGGTGCATGGGTGGGGGATGGGTGCAGAGGGAGAAATTGTGAGCCAAAGGTCCATGGGCAACTGTGTGTGTTAGGGGTTGTGTGTTAACAGGAGCCAGAAGTCCAGCTGAGTGGTTTGGGCATATTGAGGACACACAGTATGTGCAATTTCTTCTGATGCATCCTGCCCTACATCAGTCTGCTCCATCCCCGTGTTTCAGGGCTGCACCTGCTTAAATGGAAATATAAGCACCTGTCGTCTTTATGTGACAGGGTTCATGGTGTTTCTAAATGTCTCTGTGCTGCTGCTTAAAAGTCTCACTTTGCGTGTCTGCAGAAAGAGGATTCAGCAGCAGCTGTAAGTTTTTAATCCATGTTATCTCATAGCAAGGAGCTGGTACATCTTTTCAGAGTCTGTGAAAAAAAACACATCATAATGATATGATGAGATAAAGGTGGGCTCACTCACACTGCTTTCAAAGCTGTAAAACTGCCTGTAATGACTGACTAAAAGATTTTAGCAACGTAGTAAGAGTAGATTCATAAGCCTATTAGCTTGTTTTCTGTTACAGCAGTTTGACAGAGTTCACAGCTGAGATTCAGAAAACATAAAATCAGCATCAGATGACTAATGACTTTCTCACATCATCAATCTTTTGTAAACTGTGGTGTTAAGTTTTTGCTGCCGTGGCTGATTTGGGCTCCAAGTGGGGGATTAGGTATTCTCAAGCAACATTTTGAAGGATGTGTGCTTGTTTGTGTGCATGCACATATCGCACACATCAGTTTTCAGTTGTGGAAAGACGGTTAAGCTTTCCAGCTCTTTATTATTTGGCACCCTGACTTTTTGATGACCTCTTGTGAGAGCCACAATATGAGTGGTTGTTAAAAGTATTAATGTTGGACAAAATTAGAAACATCAATCTGAAGAAAGCAGAATACAGTCCTCTTTCAATCCTACCACGAAACTAACTTGACCTCTGTATTTTTTTTTTCCTTTTTTCTAAAGTTCCAGAGAATCAGCATTAAAGACAGATTTAAGATGACACGCCAAGTTTCCAAAAAAATGAATCAGTCCAATAAGATGGCATGACAGTTATGAGCGGATCGGGACGGCTCGACGGAAGGAGCTTAGCAGACAAAATTTGCATGTGCTTCCACTCCACATGTATCATATTTCCAGGATTATCAGCTGGAGGGAGTGAGGTGTCAACACAGCCTCAGTGGGGCTGTAGAAGAAGATAATAAAAAGCTGATGAGCTGTTGAGAGAAGATGTCTCACTATTTTGTAAGCAATCTCTTTCAAATAGGGGATGAAATCCTTACTTGTAAGAAAAAAAGGAAAAATCAGGGTTCAAACCAGTTTAGGGGAGTGAGGAGGGTAACAGGGTGTTTCTCAGTACAGCAGAGGACAGAGTTTTGGCATCAGAAACTTTGACAGATATAAACAAGGAGAAAGGGGAACACTGATTCAAAAAAAATCATTGGAATCAATGTTAAATTCAAATGAGATCCAGGTTGAAAAGCCAGACAACATGAACGAGGACAGAGAAGGTCAGAGGAAGGCAGGAGGGCAGGATGAAACGTGGAGGTGGAGGGCACAGTGGAAAGAGAGAGGAGCGAGTCAGGTGGAGGAGGAAAGGGCCAGATGGAGACAGAGAGAGAGAGAGATATGAAGGGCGGACACGCTGTGCCAAGCAGGGCTTTCATGAGAGGAGACCAAGTTACTTGTGGAGAGCAGAATGGAGACTGACACAGATTGATGGCCCGAGACATTAAGAGGCTTGAAGTGGAGCAGGCTCGAGAGAGGAATGAGCCAACACCAATTTCATCTTTATGAACAAGTGAAGAGGCAGAGAGGGGAATATCCAAGGAACACAGGAGAGGAATAATGAAATGATTCCTCTCTTAGTGCCTTCTTATTGCGGGTATAATAATGAATCGGCGGTGGAGAGTAGGTCACAGAGCAGATAAAAAATTGATGAGGAAGCAAGGTTGACTGCTGCAAACAGACAGTCAATGCCAATCAATGTGGTGAGACAGATTCAGACTCACGGAGGAAAAATAATATGTAGATTTTGTTTAAGTTGGATCTATTTACAGGAGGATTCGGGTCAGAAAAGAGATGAAAAAAACCAACTCAGATAGACAACAAACTAAGCATTACATCCAAAGACAAGCACATGTAGCTGCTGTACAGTGAAATCTTCACTGGACTCAGTTTCATTTATTTTTTTAAAACCTAAACATATGTGGTAGTGCAGAATGGTATGTCCTAAAATAAATTGTACCAGATAAGGAACCAGTGGTACAGATACTGTATCCACTACAGGGGAAATGAGAGAGCAAACTGAACAAGTTCTCCACATGTTAGGAGGGCTACTATGATGTAAAAATATGTCGATCAAATTGATTTTCTTTTTGCTTGCAAGCAAGCATCAGTGATAAAAAAAAAATCTGTAAATGTTGAACACTGATAAAAAGAGATCAAGTCAACATGGTTTCTGCTGTTCCTTAGTAAGTTTGGATAGGTTTTCATGTTAACAAAGGCTGCCATGTGTAGCAGATCCTGTTTTTCAGGATGAACAAACATGAGATTTTAATTCAAATGTCACAGAAATAAAGCTGCCAAGATCCACAGACAAAAGTGTTGATGGTTGAAGTGAGACTGCATAAGGGTTGTCAGTCACCTGCACAGCATGGTGTGTTTGTTGAAAGCATGAGAAAGTGATCTACTGATTTTGAGTCATTCAGTTGCAGGCAGGTATTTTAGATAGTAAATGATTGGAGTCAAGGAGCAAAGCAGAACTCAAACGTTGAGAAAATCATAAAAAGAGACTGGAATCAACAGGTTGGTTTCTTTAGTCTATGGAGTCTGCCAAGTTGCACCAACAAGTTTCTGTTGGTGCAACTTGTCCAGACAGGACAAACCAAACAGCAGCCTTTCATGGTTTTCACAAGTTTTGGTGCCACCGTATGATCTCCTACAGGCTTAAAAGGGGGGAGTGAGAAGTCAGACATAGATGCCACCAAATCCTACACACCAAACCTTTTAAGATACACATCATGATCTCCACAGATGACAGGTTTGGCAGCAACCAGGAAGTGAACAGCTTTAAACTGCTGGACCATGTCATTTCTGTTCACTTTTTTACAAAATTTTGAAGGTAATTTATTTTTATTTTGTGTTATTGTGTATATCTAGTGGATAGATAAATATTAAGTTCCATATTTTATAGATATTTATTTGGTGTTACTGATCCTTTAAGGGAACTGTTCGTCCAGTGCTGAGTAATGAGGTAGTGCATTCCAGTCAGCGTCACTGTAAAACATTAATATAAACTAGGTAAAGACAGTGTCAGAGTGTTAGATTGTGTAAATTCCCTCTTCAACCCACATGTTTTTGTTTTTGTTTTTAATTTATTTACTTATTTGTTTGTTTGTTTGTTTCAGTTTCCATTAGTGGAGAAAATCTAAAAAGTTTGTTTTATGAAAATGATCACAATTCAATTACAAGCACGCTAAGATACTCATAAAGCAATGAATCAAATATATTCAGGTTAAAAAGTAGTTATTTAACAGCTCATGACTGTATTTAATATATTCCCTAATGCAATCCAGTGGAAATTATTTGAGCTGAAGTCAGCATATGGCTCATCTGTCAGGTTGCACCAGCTTGTCCATCCACATTCACAAGCATTGCCTCTTTTAAGATAGCTTGCTCAGCAGATCAGCATGTGTTTTGGGCATCTTTTACATTTTGTTTACTTGTTCTTTTTCTCAGTCCAAGTGTAGCAGTGAATACTTAAAAATGTGTTTTCTTATTTCAAATTTTATAAACCTGCAGCATCCCAACTGTCCCTGTCATTGAGTGTCATTACATGTCGCGGTTATAGACACAGTTAAGTGTCTATTAGCAATGTTTCATTGGATGAAAAACCCTTAAGTTGCAGTGATGCATTTGTTTCATACTTAACAGACTGTACTGAATGCACAAATGTGTAGGCATGTGTGGTGTTAAGTGACAGTTTTGTTTACAACTTCATCTGAGCTCATGGAAACACCTACATATTTCATATTTCTCCTTGCTGGCTATGACTCTGCACGGCTCAGACAGGCCTGATAAACATTAAGTCCATAAATTAAATGTTAGTTGTGCTGTAATAAAGCTTTTCTAACTGTGTTAAATGCAAACATTTTCCGTTGCATTAAATTATTTTTATTTTGACTTGATCAAGATTATCTATTCCTTTTTTTTCATTTCTTATCATATGCGGGAAACTTGACCCTTAAAATGAAATTTGTTGTTATGAACTCCAGTGAAAAGCACTGATCTGAATGGATTTTTTTTTTTTAAAGATATGAGTTTATTTAAATATATTCTGTGATTAATTAAAAAACAAATGTTAAAACTTAAATTACACCTATTGTTTCTGCTCCAGTATTAGTTCTTGCCATCAAATTATGTAGTCCTCATTATAACTGGAGATATTTTTACCAGGTAATTATACCCACCTGTCATTTGTCCTGAAGTTGCAGTGCTGCAGCATAAAGCACAACGCAGCATGTTTTGAACTTTCTATACTTGAGTGTGTTGTGTAGGTTGACGTGCTGCTGTGGAGCGACAGCAGGAGAGATGGTGCAGTGCTGTTTCTGCCCTTCACTACTCTGGTCTCTGCGGTGCTTAACATCATTACTGCCCTCCTGTCACCACAGCAACCAGCCTGGCTACATCCTCAGAAATGCTTTTGTTTAGGCATGTATTGACCGTGTGTGTGGTGTGGTTTGTGTGTGTGTGTGTGTGTGTGTGTGTGTGTGTGTGTGTGTGTGTGTGTGCATGTTCGGTGCTTGTGTGTATGTGCATGTTCGGTGCTTGTTTATGTGAATGTATATCACACACAGCAGTGAGTCAATCACTGCTACCCGCATGTCAATAAGAACACAGTGTGGCCCTTAAGTGAATGAATAACCACAAAATTCATTACTCTACATCCTATCAGACAATCAACTTTATTAACACGCCACTCCATCATTGTCCCTCTTCCTCTGGTCCCACTCTGCTCTCTGTGTTCCTCAGGACACGAGCACATGATGCCAGCGCTGACCGAAGGTTTAATAACACTAAAAGGTTCACCGCCCCCACACATCTCCCTCAGTAACCTCGCTCATTACTGGAACTATCTGATAGCTTACCTGCCTACGAGTCACGTTGAGCCTGAGAAACAGCAGTGTGAGTAACGGACATATTTTGCTGTAAATAGCCTGCAAAAACATGGGACTTTTTTCATGTGCGTGAGCAAAAGTTCTTGCATGTATGATAAATTTGCTTGAGTCAGGAGTTTTACAACATAGAAGTGAACAGGTTAGATATCTATAATTCATCAGCAGAAAGTCAGAGAGTGCACTAATGTATCTCTCAGCGATGTATCATTTCTCAGTGTTGAATAATAAATATTAAAGCTGGTTTTGAATCTGTGCAGCTGAAAGCACTGCGTTGCACTGTGCAGTCTGTGGTGTATGTACCAATGTATTCTATACAGCACAAAAGGCTCTTGTATATTTTATGTTGCAGTAATGCCACACTGTCATGAACACCACCACCAGTGGTGGACAGTAAAGATGACCACTCACTAACACACAGAATTTAAATGCATTTTTAAGGTACTCTACTTAAGTATGTCCCTTTTCTAAAATTTTATATTAATATTCCACTAAAATTTGGCTGAAATATTGTGTGTTTACTCCCTATTGTTGACTGGCAGCTTGTGACCTTGCGTATAAAAATTTTATATACAGAACACATGATGAACTTGTCAAACATGATGCTTTCTTTTAAGCTTTAACTCCCAACCATATATAAAAAGTATGCAAGATAAAGTGACACCATATTCAGCAGCTAAAACAGTCAAATGTGTTTTACAATTAAGTGCATCAGTCTAAACAACCGAATTATGTAAAATATTACAATGTAACTCTAATAGGAGATATTATTCTGCATTCCAATGTTTCCATCCATGTTTTTTGGTACTTTTGATAATATTCTACTAAATTAATCAGTATTTTTAGCAGTTTTGTAGTTTCTCTTCTCATGTGTCATCATTTATGTAACTTCCTGTCTTTGTTTGCCTTCCTGGCTTTTTGATTGTTGATTAGTTCCACCTGTCTCTTATTAGCCTTTCCTCCCGAGTGTATTTAGTCTGTGTTTCTCTCTCATTCTTTGTCCGTCTGTTCCCGAGTCCACTGTTTGTCTGCTCCTGTTCTCGGCTCCTGTGTTTGCTCCATCCTGTGTTCCTCCTGCCAGCCTGATTTGTTGATCAGTTTTGTGTTTCTCTGTTGTTTTGGATACGCTTCAGTTTGCTCCCTCACTTTTTGCTTCTTTGTTATCATCTCTGCATTATTAGAGCTTAGGTTTTATTTCATCAACAGGCCGCGCTCATGTTTCGCATTTGTGTCCTCTTTGAACTCCTAACGCCTGACATGTTTGCTTGTTTACAGTATAGCACAGCACTGAACAGTACATACAGTATTTTCACACTATAGTAGTGGAGCGGCCGTGGTGAGAGGATTTCTTTACATTGTGTAACTGTGATAACAGCTGTTTAACACTTACCTCGCAACATCCCGATAAAAGTTAAATGGCAACAGTACATAGTAATTATCACTTGTTTGTGAGACACAGCACAGCCAAGCTCACTCTTTGCATAATAATTTATTCACATATTTTTTCACATACTATATAATATTATTGCTGCAGTTCTGGAGCCTTTCAGGGATTCATTTTCAGTTTTCCCACAGAAGGGATTCTATGTTCATATCTCTTTATATTTTTCATCTTCATGCATGCTAAGTATTACATTTCACAGGAGCAGGATGCAAATAAATAAACAGTCTCTTTTTAAAGTTATACATGTCATAATCTATCCATTCTATTAATGCTTCAGTAACATGCCTTTTCAAAGTCCATAGGGGGGGAAACACTTTTCAGAACATATGGTAAAGGCTTAACAAAGAGAATATTAATAATACATATTGTTAAAGCTGGCAATCTATGATTAATCTTCATCACCACCCAAACCCATGTCCCCCCCTCCAAGCGAAGCCCATCTATACCGCATAGGGAAAAGGCTAAGTGTAGTTAATACAGCTCACCTATGTACAGTAACTTTGAAATATGGCACCAAATCTGCTTGTGAAAAAAAGCTTGAGGTTACACGTTAAAATATTAGTGACTACAATACTTTTTCCTGTTTATTTGAAAAAACCTTTATATTTTTCCACTCAGTCCCTTAGACAGCCATCACACTTTACAAAGTGGAAATGCTGGCACACTTTTTTGACTGTTTTCAGCGGCTTCTGAGAGTAAACAGCATGCCTCGCAGGCATCGGGAGCATTGTGGTACGTGACACACTTGTGGAAAGTGAATGTAACTCATCTTCAAAGCACCGCGTGTCTCACTTTTGAGCAAAAGCTCCCAGAAAACGTCAGTCTGTTGTCTGATTGGCACCAAATGTGATAAGAATATGAAGAAAGTGACAATATTTAAGAAAAAACCTGGTACACTGACAACAAGCACTGTGTTTCATGTTTATGCTAATAGTTTTAGTGCTGTTGGTTTTAGTGGTTTGACTTTGAACATGTTTAAAAAGGTGCTTGTTTGTCCACCAAGTGACTTACTCAAAGATTATGGACAATGAGAAATAACATTATTTCTCTATCTCAGTAGCTCAGATTAGCTTAGCATTCAATTTTCTGACTTAAGTCAGAGATTGGCTTTTTTTTCCCACACACATGCGTATGCATGCACACGCTTAAGCTCTTGCATATGCACGCATAATTGGAAAATAAGGGGATTATTTCTGACCTACAGCAAAGGCAAATATTGAAGAACTTCAGATAAGTCAAACTCAGACTATCTTTACAGTATTTTAGTATCATTAGTAATTGCTCAGTTTTATCTGTTGGGTTCTTTGAAGGCACCTAGTGTCACCTAGGCAGAGCAGAACTCTCCATCATGTAAGCTTTAGGTGAAACAGCAACACAGTCACCTTTTTAGGAAGGTGATTCTTCATGACTTGAAGCTTCATCATGACCTCAGAGTCTGTCTGTGCTCCTGAATAATAATGCAGTGGTGAGTTTTGTGCCCTAATGATTGGGGGTCCTAGGCCAGGGAAAGGCTCTTTTCCAAAGTTTGAGAGGTCCTCGAGCCCCCAGGCAGAGAAGCCTCTGTCAGACGTAGGCTGACTCACTAGACTGGGTCCTGCCCAGGTTTGGGGCCTGGGACAGGTGTGAGACATCCTTCTTGCGCACTTCACAGATGGACTTTCTTCGGGCCTGCACCCCTCGAATGGCCGTCTTTATCTTCCTCCAGCCAAGATGGTTGAGCTCGGCCAGGTTGAGCAGCACACAAATGCCGCTCACTGCAAACATAAAGACCAGAAACACGGTCTTTTCTGTGGGACGAGACACGTAACACTCCACCTCCTTCACGCATGGGTAGCGATCGCACTCGAACATCCCTGGCACATTGAAGCCATATAGGAAGTACTGGCCAGCCAAGAAGCCGATCTCCAGCGCGTTGCGGAACACCACCTGGATGACATAGAAGCGGGAAATGCCTTCCTGCCGTCGCACTTTGGCACTCTTGTGTGTCTGAGGGAGTCCCCGGGGTCCGTTTGGGATCTCCTTGACCTCCAGGCAGTCATGATCCTCCTTGCTGCTGTCAGGGTGCACCAGGATGCCGTTGATGTTGCGAGAGTGGAGCTTGCGAGCATGATGGTCGTGATGGCGACCGTGGTGACCGTGACCATGGTGATCCATGTAAGGATGCATAAGAGAGAAGCTCCTGTCTCGTGCTTTTGCAGACTGATGAACAGAATATGTGATAAAGCACAGACTCGGCGTGCACACCAAGATGATCTGAAAGACCCAGTAGCGGATGTGCGAGATGGGGAAGGCCTTATCATAACAGGCCTGGTTGCAGCCAGGCTGCATGGTGTTACAGATGAACATGATTTGCTCATCCTCGTACACCTTCTCGCCCACTATGCCTACAATGAGGATACGGAAAATGACCACCACTGTCAGCAGGATCCTGCAGAGAGACAGAAAGAGACGGAAAAGGGCAGGAAGGGGAGGGAGTGAAAAGGACACAGAGAACGTTAGTTAACAAGGAGCAAACGCACATTCAGATCCAGGAAATGTCTGGCTATGATTCTGGCTATTAAAAACTGATTGCAAATCTTGGTCCAACATATTCTAACTGGTGATTGGATGTTACATTGTTTATGTACACCTTGTATTCTTAAACCCTTTCAGAGCATCAAAAAGAAAACATTTTTCTGGCAAAATCCTCTTCTGGTCCTAAGTGCCTGTATATGCATATATGTGTTTTCATGGAAATGTTCATGCATGAATGTGTGTGTGTGTGTTTGCACATGTTACCACTCAGCTGCTGTGACAAACAATCTGTAGAACGGTGGAGTTGCGCTCTAGATAGCATGCACACATGAGCTCACTAATCATAAGAGACTGAAACAGGTGATTTCACACTCATCTCCACAGCAGAGCTGAAATGCACAGGACGTACACGGACACAAGCGTGTGTGACTGCACATATACATGCTTGAAAGGTGGGAGTTGTTCCTATGCTCCCAGGATTGGAGTTTTAATTCAAAAACATTAGAATGGTTACTGTGTGTTAACAGGGAACACAGGACCCTGGGAACACAGAATCTTGGGAATTTAGGACCCTGGAGGCATAGATACACTCCCAAAGAGTGATTAGTATGCATTGATTTAAATAACAGAGTTCTGACATTAATCAATCATATGTTTCTAATAATAGTAATTCCAGGCTCTCATCATATTCCATGATAAAACTCTTTATTGCTGTTTAATTAAACTGCTGTACAAACAACCTCAGCATTAAGAACTATATTGTTTATCTAGCGTTGCTCTTGCAGAGCTTCAAGGACTGTGTCTTTTTAGTGAGTGCTGATCATTAACAACTTAGTGCTGAATTAAATAAAATGAACCATGCAGGTGGCATCATTTAGAAACTGTGTGAACTTCCCACTGAGCATCATTAGTGCACTGCTGCAGTTAGAGAGGGTGGTGTTCAGGGGCTGGAGGAGTTAGTGAGCAGTGTGGCTGCTTCTTAAGGCCTCTGAGAGTCTGGTGAGCTGTAATGTTGTCTTCTGGTGTCTATCCAGCATGGGAACTGCGGAGGAGGACTGGGGCTTTAGGGCTGCACTGTCAGCTCTTTCTAATGAGCAAGGAAAGCCTGAACATCATGGGGCCACCAGGTATTTATGCCACCATGCAATGGATGTGCATGCTCCCTGTGTGGAGGAGCCAATTACTAAAAACACACTTGTTTCCAAGCACAAGAGGGCCACCCAAGGCTACTGAGGGGACTGAGATAGATGGGAGCTGGACCCAGGAGGGTTAGGACAACTGGGGTAAATGGCAGCAGGGCAACAGCCTCATTCAGGTGATGTGAGGTAATCTGATTCCTGTGCATTTTAAATGCATATGAAAAGGTGGTCTCAGTTCTTTCTTTTTTTTTTCCACAAGTCAAATGAGACTCCACAGTGTATCTTTTAATGAGGACTCAAAAATGCTCAAACCCGCCTCACATGGCGAGTAACCAAGGCAACCTGCAAAATAGTGAAAGGTGAGGACCTGCAGGCGATTGCAGGGGGAGAAGAAAAGGGCGAGGCCGACAAAAGTTAAATTTGTGTTTCCTTGGGGGATGAAAAAATAAACGCCTTTGAACAAGGCGATCAAGGAGACGCTTCATGAAAGCAGAGTGGAAGGCAGGTGAAGGTAAGAGGTACACATGTGTTGGCGTGAGGCAGACTCAAAGTAGAGCAGCACGCCGCTGCAGGACTGTTCCTGCTCCACCTGCGAGAGCCTGGCTGTGTGTTATTTGAGTGAGAAAGACAGACACGAGGACACAGAGACAAAGAGGGAGAATCATTCATGTGTATGACTTGTGCAAAAATGGCAAACACGTCAGGCCGTCAGTGCTCGGAGCAGCTGTGAGCGTACATGCTCCACTGACTTTCAGTATGTTCGGAAATACAACAGAAGAAAGCTTTTCCACACCTTTGGTCGTCCAGAAATTAAATGCAGGTCATGTTTGTGAGTCATAAAGACATTCAGTCACATTCTCATCCTTTGCTGTGAGCCAGATGTTTACTGACAGCAGTGGAGTTGACAGAAGGGCTGATGTTGATGTTCTCTGCACCACAAGGAGCCAGTTGATGCATAATGCTCACTGAGATAAAAATCTGTGGTAGACACTGCTGATTTATATGCAAATATTTGTTATAAATATCATAAATATTCATTTAAAATGACAGAAACAGCACTCACTAAATTTGCTTTATTTTTATATTCAAGGCCCGTTTCATGCCTGTGATAATAACTTCACTTAAATACAATAGGAAATGTCACTGTGCTGCCTGGTAACAGCATCTCTCTATAGTGACACAAACTCATAGGTTGGACAGGTCTTTTATGGTATAATTGTTCACTGTAATGTTCCTCCATGTAGTCAAACTTCTCTCTTTTTATTATTCAGACCCAACAGAAGGCTTGTGTTTTATTATTAATAGATGGTTTATTGAATCTCTGCAGAATAAAAGTGCACACAACACCTTAGTGTAGCCAGTCTGTGAAGAAAACAGACTTGTCTTTGGCAGCCTGAACCCTCAGGAGTACAGGTTCATTTTGCTTCATTTTTGTTGGCTTATGATGCTTTCATTTTTGTTTGTTCAGCGCCTCCTAAACTGTCCTTTTCCCCCACATATGCATGGTATCATTTTTTAGCACAAACTCAGCTTTAAGTCTGTTTCATCATTTTGTGAATTTAACAGAATTTGAAGTTAAAGCTGCAAGAAAAAGAAAATACAAGATAAAATGCCTGAGGCACCTTACAATAAAATGTATAAATTTTTTGAAAATCATTGAAAACATTATAATAAAACACAAATAATGGACAGAAATAAGAAAAAAAAATGTAACGCAATGTGATTTCATCCCGGCTCTTTTCTGTGACCTTTTCACTGACAGTCTACATACTTTTGTTTGCTCGTCTCTGCATGGTATTTAAATCAAGTTGTGTTACTATAGATAAAAACATGCTCAGAAACAGACTGCAGACACAGCCTGTGTGGTACTTGAAGTGAGGGTAAGTGGTATGAACCTGTGTCTCCTCTTTTAATGAGTCCTCAGGATTCACTGTGGAATCTCTGCATATAGATCAAAAGTAAGGTTGCATCCAAATGCTCCTCATCAACTTGTGAAGTCCAAAGTGTGACGAATTACCTCAGCAGATTGACAACTGGCACCCAGTGTATTAAGCTAATTATAAATGTATAAACACAATCTCTCTACTCTAATTTGTTTAAATGATTCTGACAGAAGGGATTAACAACATGTGCAGGCTGCTGATGCGATCAAACACGGATCAGCTTTGCATTGCACTGCACTGTGGTGGCTTTGCGTTGGGCAATTTCATGTGTTTATCACCAAGCCTGACAAAAATGAAGCTTGTCTGTGTGCTAATTTTCCTAATGTCTGACTTGTTTTGGACCACTGCAGCATTAATGGCTGAGTGGTACTAAAGATTTTGAGATATGGATGAGAAAGTACAAACCTTTTATGTCCTCCTATAGTTTTCCCAGTGCAGCTTTGTTCACCTCAACAGTAATATATTTTAGACGTTTACGACTCTCCTCATAAAATGTGTCCTTAAGTACTGTAGTACTGCAGATATTTAGTCATTCAGTCTTCTCTTGTTTGGCCAGCAGTTTTTGTCATTAAAAAATTCCAAGGCCTTACAAAGTATTGAGTGCTATGCGGTGTGTGTTTGCAGGTCTGAGTGTGTGTGTGTGTGTGACTGCATGTGTATGTGTGTGTGTGTGTGTGTGCTCTACTGCTGGATAACAGGATAATCAGCACGGGGCAGATTGCTGCATTGGCAGAATGCAGTGAATGAATGCGGTGCAAACATCAGTGTTTTAAGTCCCGCAGAGTAACGAGCTGATACTGTGCACAAGAGGAGATTGGGACTGGACAACATGCAGGATATTCAATAACCACTGCAAATGATGAAAAAGATTTTAGCAACTCAAACCCAAGGACTTGATATAAAAATAAGGCCACTTGCCAGGACGACTCAAAAAGGAAAATAAAAAAAGATGCAGGCACTACATTGCACTTGCTTTCATCGACCAAAAGCCCCCCTAACGTCCCCGTCACCTCATTTAACCCCCCATCTCCTAGAGGACCTTCCTCCAATGAGAACTGTCTGTATCTAAAACACTGTGCCAGAGATTTAATTTGATTTTAAAGAAAATGAATCTGTGTCCCTGGATTGGGTTCACGTGCAAGTTTTTCTCTCATTTTCATTTTGTTGCATCACATTAAAGTGCAAAGACAACACTGCATAAAAATTTTTTTAAAAATCACCTTGAAAAAGATAAAAAGAAATTCATCCTAGAATTATCAGCTTGTAATGACTAAAATCCAGATTAAGAATGAAAAATTCAGTTGTAAAAGTTTCTTGAAATGAGATGTGATGTCTGAAAGGGAATCATTATATCTCAATAAATTGTGACTTGTTGGGTTATCAAGTCTTTCTAATAACTATAATGAGACATTGGGTTTGAAATTAGAGAGATACTTTTTAAGATTTTGAGTTTTTTCAGGAAAGCACCGCAAATGGGTCCATACACACAAAGATTAAATTCTTCAGATATAAGATTAATTATTATGTCTATCTTCTATCTTCTATCTTCTATCTTTGAATTTAGGGTATATTCTAAAATTGATCACAAGCATATCCCTAAGTTACCCAGGAAATCTTAAAAATTTAGTTATTTCCTGGCAAAACAGGTTACATATGAGTGAGGGAAGCAACATTAAGCTCTCTTTCACCAAGACTTAAATAGTAATAAATCATTTTTCACTCAAATCAAGAACTTTTTCTTGTCTCTTTTTTTCTTTTCATCTTTTCAGTGAGCTAAAATGCTAAATGCAAAACAATTAATCAAGGTTTTTTATATTAATTGTATTTCAATTTGTACTGTGTTGGAGTCTGATCTCATGCAATCTGATCCAAAAAGCAGTGTTTTCCACTTTTCTCCAACCTTCAAATATGATCAAAGCGGACTAATTCTAAGACTTTACTAACCTATTTAAGGGTTTTTTTTGTCAAATTCTATTGCTTCTTTTTTTTAGCAGCTTTCTTGTTTGCAGTGCAGACTAGAGGGATGGGGGGGGGGGGGGCTTTTTCACTGTAGTAAAACTTCACAAACTGCAGCAGGTAAATGACCTGTAAGATTTTATGTATAATAGAGCTGCTCTATAGCTGGTGTGTCGGCTGGACATGCAGGCTCTGTCTTTCCCAGAGGCTTTCACACACATACACACACACACACACACATACACACACACATACTTTATTCTACACAACAGCTGCTGCCGCCAGCCTCCAGGGAGAACAATCGCCCCGAGCGCAACAGCAGATGGATTGGTAAACACACACAAACTTTACTCTCACACAAACACACATACTGTGAATACTAATGACCCTTTGCTGTTTATTAGTCAAGTGCACCAACATGTAAAAGTGTCCCGTATGTCTGCACATATACAGACAGTCCAGATTAAGTGCAGCATTATCTGAAGATGGACCCAGAGTAAAAATACTCTTCCTGCCCATACGCTCTCAATAGTAAGCTCCACTGATTGCTGATGGCGGCTCATAATGAATAAAGACCTTACCCGGCGTCGAAATTAGGCAGCTTAATTATCAGAGTGCCGACATTTTTTCCTCCCATCCCTCATCTTCTGCTCCTCTATCAGACTGTTTTAATGGGTTTAAGTCTTGCCCATGTATAAGGCAAATGTGCATGACTGCCTGAGGTGCCACTGAGAGTTGGTGTGAGGAAATAGTCAAATAAGCGAAAGTTCTCTGCAGTGGTTTTGGTCTCCTCTTACATATTACATTAGAGTACAGTAGATGCAGATATTTTGGAGAACTACGATACATAAATGGTTTTAAAAATAGTTTGCATGATATTTTTCAAGAATCATCAAGGCCTTTTATGTCTGTAAATTTTCTTTGTGCCTCAGCAAAGAATCAGCATGTGCAGAGATGTAATTATCTTGCTTCTTTTTCAACAACTCTGAGGAGAATGGCTTCCAGCTGTTTTACGGGAACAAACAAGGAAACATGGAACGTTAATTGGGAAGACTCTACAGGTGACTGCTTGATTATACTTCAGCTGAAAAACACTCTCACAAGATTTGAACTACGATAATACCTGATATCAAATTTTCAGGAATGGGCTTTGCTAAAATCTTCAGATGCAAAAGGTTTCTCAAGTGTTATTTTTGTCCAAAGCAAAACAAAACAGGAAACCCAACAATCACTCAAAGCTGGAGGATATTGTGTTTGATGATATTCCTCTTTCCACTTCAGTCTTTGCACAGCCCAACCCTGCGTGGTAAAGATGCAGTGTGTACCAGATGCAGCCTTCTTCCATCCCATTTGTCCTTAAGCTAATTAAAAATTACTCTTTCATCCAAAAATGACCCTTTCATCTCAATTCAAGCTAATAAAGGCAAACAGCAGCATGTTAAAGCATTTCTCTCAGAATAACTTGAAATTTTAGAAACTTAAAATAACTGGCATCAGCGTTTCCCTTTGGATCCTGACCATCACATTCTGCTGATTGCACCAATATTCAGAAGATTTTAGAATATTCCATTAATGACATTGCAGATCCCAGTGTTTGGAGCACCTACATGACTGAGACAAATGTAAAGGTAAAAGCAGAGGTTTGTATAACTTTATAATTGTAAAATATAAAATATGTCTGCAGGAACCTTTGTCTTAAATGTAGCTGCAGAAAAACAATATTTTCAAGAACAGTGAGTCACCTCTTGAGCTGCATTGCAAGTGCAGCCACGTCTCTGTCAGCCCTGCAATGCATATCTCCCCATGATTCTGCTGAGACAAGAGAAAACCCCTTTTTCTTTGGATCTCAAGAACTGACGGCAAAACCTGATGTTTTCTGTTTATACGGCTGACGATTTCTAGACAGACTGCAGCTGTATTTTAAATAGTACCATATCTTTTACAGTATGTTTGTTTGTTATGTTTGTTAGAATGAGATACAACAGCGAAGGACAGAAAAAATTTAAGGAACATAATTTTTTTAAGTATTTTAGAGTTGATCTTCATTGATACCTTAACCTTTTTGGTTTCTTAATTAAGAATTGCTATCATTTCATTGTGGCAGCTAACCAGACCGAGCACAGATTTATCTAACTTATAATAAATGACTATTTAATGGTACAAGGATGAGTATCTATGTAAGGAAAGTGAATTTGTGGGATTTTGACATGTTCTTTAGCTACTTGTGTGCTGCAAACCAGGACATACTTCTTTCAGGTGTGGATAACTGAAAGTACATAGCTCAATGTCAGTTTCGTATGTTTGCTGGAGTTTTTGTCGATTTATTGGACTGACAAATTTATGAGGTTCATTATATTAGCTTTATAAGTTATGTGTAAGAAATAAAATTTTATTTTAAAAATAAAAGTTTCTTAGTTTGCTTGTGCAGTTTTTCTACATTTCTTGCAATCAAATAACTAGCGTTTAGCCAGAGACACATGGGGCTGACATGGCTTCACCTCCTCAAACATAATGGTCACTGACTCGGCTGACTGGGCATTGCCCCACTTGGCCTGCTTGTACAGAACAGAGTGAAAGATGGAGGATCTGAGGATGTAGAAAGAAATCTGACCTGTCGTAAACATTAAATGTTTACAGTTATAGTATATTTGTTCTGAATGAAACTTCTCACGAAATCTATTTCAGTTGCTTTGTATTGACTGTCCAATATGCCCACTGTTAATCAACATACCTTTCTGGTGGTTCTGAACAATAAGAGAAGCTGATAATAAAAAAAAGCAGCTAATGTGTCACTTTTAGTCTCTTGTTGAACATCTTTGACAAAACATACCTCATCAACACATCAGTTGTGTTTTGAGACCTATTAAGAATAATCAGTCATTATTGGTAACAATGAATAAAGTTTTTATTTTACAGCTGCAAAGATTATCAGCAGCTTAATTTCAATTTTAAAGTCCATTGGTTAGTAAATAGAATCTCGTTTGCATCAAAAATGCTGATTTGACAACATCATTTGTTTGCAAGGGTTTGTCATTGTGAACCTATGTTTTAATTTTTAATTTATTTTTTTTTTGCCACATGAACAAGTGTGATATGGTGCTTACACATTAAGTGCACAGAGAGCTACATTAACATTAGCATTGACTCCTGTTTCATAAAATGTAAAGGACCTAAATGATAAATGGACTGCATATATATAGTGCTTTTCTAGTCCTTTTAGAACTCAAAGCATTTTAACAACACATCAGCATTCACCCATTCACACACATTCACACACACTAATGACAGGAGCCTTCTCTAAACTGTATGAACCTGCTTTTCAAGAACTCATACCACACAATCAAACACCAATGGAACAGCCATCAAGGGTTCAGTATCTTGCCCGGGGACACTTCAGCATGCAGACAGAGTCAGGGATTGGACTGCCAGCCTTCTGATAATAAGACTATTTTGTCAACCCACTGAACACAGTAAAGCTAATATCCAGCACTAACTATTCTTTAACCTCTCTTTTTGATGTCCTTTAATTGAGGCAGACATCTGTTTCTCTGTGTGCTAAACAAGTTAGCCACTAAGTTTTACATTTTGCTGTTTTTCTGCAGAGG
The DNA here is from genome assembly GCA_029814765.1 of Acanthurus leucopareius. Lineage (NCBI taxonomy): Eukaryota > Metazoa > Chordata > Actinopteri > Acanthuriformes > Acanthuridae > Acanthurus > Acanthurus leucopareius. The sequence continues at coordinate 8,480,478 of JAQMCX010000012.1, read as the reverse complement.
TGAGGGGGACTGCAGATTCAGATGACAACTCCCCCATCACTTTGTTTATATGAAAATGTTGATTTGTGCTACTTTAAAAAGTTTTATTTCTGTGTGCTGTTACGTCATCCAGAGTTGCATGTAAGAACGCGCACTTATTCCAATTTACTCATGATAAAGTTTTTCTTTATTCAAGAGTGAAAAATTTCTTGAGGCATCAACTCTGTGGAACAACATCTGCCTCCCTCACGGTTTTTAACAACTTTATGCCAAATATTTCTGTAAGTGTGATGCAGCTTGACTGCAGCTGATAACTGTTACTACAACTTTCTTGCTGGCTAAAAATGTCTATGCTGAACCATAAATTATATTTGATGCTTTGAATTCAACCTATAATGTAATTCACTATCCATTTTTTTTGTGTTTCTTGAATACATTTTTCACAGTGTAAATTTTAACAAACAATTTACACTTCTCATACTAAAGTGAAAATAACTGTGAATACTGCAGGTTCCTCATGTGATATCTTACTGTCATGTACTAACACTAAGACAATGACTTGTCAAAAAAACACCATTAATGTTAAATTATCAACCCAGTTTTGTAAAATACATTTTCATTTGAAATACAAAACTAAGGAAATGTGAACAAAGAAATACTGAACTAAATTTGATACGTTGCTTTGCTATATATTCTTAATCAAATTTATTTCCTTTTAATTAAATAAATATCTTTTATTGCAGATGCAGGCCATAGCAAGGCTCACAGGCAGTGACAAGTCCTGAAATCCTGCCCTCACCTTCATAATTAACACATTCTAACATGCTGAAAAATGGCTGAAATTGAGAACGTTTACATTATGCATAGGGAAACATTACACGCCCAGTGACGCTCATGCACACACCATCGATGTGTTGCTGAGATGAATAATAGCCTGCGCTGAACGAAAGCTGAGCTCAGCTTTACTGGCAAAATCCCCTGTCAAACAGTATAATCAATATCATTCAACATCAGCGATTGCTGCACAAATAAACTAATGACAACTCTAGATGTGCAGAAAAATACTTTCATTTGAAAGACAGTCTTGCTCCTCACTACAGGATGATGGATTACTAATCCTTTTAAACGCAGGAGCACAAAATATTGGTTTCATTTTTTGCAACACAATCTTCCCAGTCAGTATGGATTTAATCCAGAAAGCTTCTTATCAGTGATACATGAAATAAATCCTGGTTTACTGTCAGACAGGATGATGCCCTCAATTAAAGCAGAGCATTCCTACGTCTCAAATTATTTTGGGAGAAATCGGGTGCCCTTCTCAAAGTAGGGTACCTCCTTCTTGTGGAAATCCTGACCTATTTAGGCAAAGAGGAGAAAAATGGCAGAGTGCGCACTGAAATGACAGTAGTGAAAAATTTAAGGGCAAAGAGGCAGACCATCGTCTGTGTTTTTGCTTTTAGAGACAACAAACAAGGACATAGATGTATTTGGTTTCATCAGCTCTCTCAAGACTGTCTACTCAAGTGCTGCTTTTTTTACCATATAAACAGATTTACAGAGCAACAAGGTATTTTACATATGCACCTCTTTGTCCATTACATTAAAAGGCTGGTAAAGTCTGCATTCATTTTTAATGATGACTTGACATCAGTTGCAAGTTGCAGTAAGAGCCACATAACAGTCATTAAGCTTTTATGAAGTTTTTATAATGCTCAAATGGGGACTGATAGATGTTAAATAATAGATTCTAAAAGAGCAAATAAAAGTTCAACTAATACAAAAGTTTACTATATAAATATTACAAAATTCAATTTCATTTTTAAAACCCAGATTTATCACATTGAAATGCAGATTGTGAAATATAATGCAAAACTCTCTGAGGGTTCATTTGCCTCAACAACAGAGAGCCTCTGCCTCAGTCAAAAGTGGGGTCTATTCTAATGCACTGTTTGCATAGATGGTGAAAATTGAATGTAATATCTCTCCGAATGGTGACGTCCTCAATTTTTCAAGCCCTACAGTAAGAGCATTACATTAAGACCAACATTAAATTTAAAAAAACACAAAGGTCTTGTATATTTTTAGAAACCCCCATCAATGCAGAGGAGACATGCTGAGTTTGTGTGTGTGTGTGTGTGTGTGTGTATGTGTGCAGACAGTTTTCTCAGCAGCAGGGTCAGTCAGCAACTCCAGCAGCTCCGAGGAAGGAGCTCTGACACAGATTCTCAGCACTGAACCTCTGCAAAGGGAAAACTTTTCTTTCTTCTTGCCCCCCCCTTACCCTTTTTGTTGTGCCTCCAGAGCTTACATCCTTTCCATCATCCTTTCCTCCTCCTTCCATCCGGCAACCTTTATTATTTTATCTTCCTTAGATCACTGTAGCCCTCAATTACCTCTGCCTCTCTTTTTTCTCTGCTTGTCTTTGGCACTGACCTCACTACAGCAATGCAGTTGCAGAGGTAGATGCATCAACACACTTCCTTTCTTTCTTCCTTCCTTCCTACCTGCAAAGTGTCGCACTTAAACCCACAGGCTTCATCCTCTCATGGTAGAATGAGCCTTTTTTTGTATTAAGACACACACACGCACACCTGTGCCCTGCTTAACATCTTAAGAGGACATGTAAAATAAAGTAGACGTAAGCACATTATGAATTATTTGTAAATGTCACATAAAGGATAGATAGAAAATTTGCATTTTTATATATAATTTGGAGGACAGCTGGAGAAGTTAAATTAAATCGTATGTAACTTACTAATCTGTCCCAGCAAAAACACAGGAAGAGATGGCCCTGGTTGTTCAATAAATACACTCCCCATTCAGTTGTTTGCAGTGTTTTGTTAACAAATCTTTGCTTTTGGCAGATCAGTAAAGTATACAAGCGGTTGTTTGTCCCACTTGACTAAACATGTCTTATTTGCATGATAATGTATCATGTCAAAGTGTTCAAATTCCAGTCTGATGAGCAAGAATAATAAACAAATAACTGATGTGACGCTTTTAATCATGGAAACAAGACTTGAGTCGCTGAACATAATCCCAATGCAAAATGCCACTCCACCTAACAGTAAATCTGTTCATAATTTTAATGTTAGCCTCAAACCTTTTTCACATGTGTAAATATATATATATATTTGTATAAAAATCATTATGTGCACAACATGTTGAGACATATAAGATAACTGCAAACATTATCAAGGCTGCTGGTGTTTACATAAACACACCAGTGTATCATCAGCATATTAACACAGAAACATTTTATTCATTTCAGTGACAAAAGTCAGTAATGTAAAAGTATTTATTGTAAGTATGATTATCTGTACTTGCTGTGTAGCAACATACTGCTTTGATAGTTGGTTAAAACATGGTGTCCGCAAAGAAATGTTTGTAAAATATTTTATTCATTCAAGTACATCCCAATACAAATTGAAAATGAGTAAAATGCCTGAAAACCTTTGTGATGTTCTATCTTTATTATATAAATACATCTAGTGTATCAAGAATGGAAACTTAATTCTTTTCTTTAATTAACACACCGAGTTAGGCCATACTGACCCATCACTTATCTAATGCTGGAAAGCCCCAGGGTCATTATAACTGTGAATATACACTAAATTTGGTGTGGACAAGAGAATAAGGTTAAGGCAGCCTTGACAATGATTTCTTTCACTGTGTAATTATGATTACAGTCATTGGTTATCCATGCACACACTGTACATTGCCCAGTTAGACATCAGGCATATGAAAATCACAATACAACATTAATGCCTGAATGAGTCATTAAATGCAAGCCACCTGTGGTTAGTCAAAGGCACAGAAGCAACTCTCAATAGTCTCTCTCTTTCAAAGACTATAATTAAGCTAACCTATGCCACTGTGTAGAGTTGGTCCATTTCTATTTTTGACTGTTATGTATGCCTGGGCTAATTATCTATCCTATGCCAGGGCATAGGTTAGCTTAAAACCTACAATTAAGAAACAGCTTAATTGTAGCTGGGTTAGACAGTCTAGACATCCCACAATGCTATCTGACAGAGTCTCATGGTGGAGTTACATCCTCACGTTGCAAGAAAGAGAGGGTTGGCACTCAAACAGATGACTGACATGCAACCATGTTCCAAAGTTTTAATGCAGGGGAGACTTTTGAGCCATGGGGAGACATCGCTGTTCTGTACTTTGGAACCGCATCCTTTGAACTGCAAGCGCACACATGCAAACTCTGTCAAAGAAACTACACACAGGCTGAACATCCTACATGTGATGCCATCTAGCAGTTGCTGCATGCTCCGGCTACACCCTGTGAAGTGCAGGACTTCACAATGCACAACAGTGCAACGTTATGTCACAGTTGGTTGTGTTCACAAGTGCAACAGGTCACACCGGACCACACCCAACTGTGTCGTTGGGTGTGGTCAGTGGTGCAACAGACTTGAACCTTTCAACCCATAGAGGTCAGTGCAATAATTTTGACTCCATACATGTTTTGTGTGGAGTTTCATATTAACAATCTTGGAGGCATCTTGACAGCACAAAACTGTGCCATTGGTGAACAATTCTCCAACTTGCTGGTACATCCAAAAACATCATTCTAATTGTTTAAAAGTTAAGTGTCATTAATTTCCTGACCATGCAGACACATGCTTAGGATTAGGAATCAAGTCTTTATCTCTATTTTTTTGTGCTTATGCTTAAATTTCTAGAAATGTCTAATGTCTAAAAATGCCTGTATAAATTAAAAAATGCCAAGATCCAGACCACCACTTAATAGTATGTTGCTACAACCTATCACAAGGTCTCTCTGTCAACCAAACTTAATACAAATATTAAAATACATTTTTGAGGTATCCTGAAAACAAGCTAGCTATGAGGGGCAACATTAAAATCAACTTGGCAAGGGTAAAAATAAATATAGGGATCTACAACCTAAAATACTCAGAAAATACTATACAAAGTTATTCCAAAGACAGTGTTTCCTGACCTGCATTGCATAGACAAGCAGAGTAGAGGGAGGAAACCTCACTGGAAAGCAGCTAATATTACAGCTAATGCCCTAGGGTCAACTACAGAGCCTTGCAGGACCAACAGTCTGAGGGAAGCCAAAACACATAGGGATCATTTACAGAGTATTGCACTGTTTTAGGCACAGCAGCACATAGCTGATGTCCTATTGGTATCACCCAATCTATTTACAGTATTATTTATTTATTTTACTTAGTCAAATGTTAGGCTATGTCAGTTTTGACAATATAGTGGACTCTATTATACGAAGAACAAAAGCTTTTGCATATAGGGCTATCATAAACCAAACCAGTGAAATCATTGTTCAATTTACTAGGTCTAAATGTATTTTAAGTACTCAGGAAACCCTTTTTAATGTTCAACCAGTGAAGTGCATGATCAAAAAATAGCTCAAATAAAGCATATAAAAGGAAGCCATTACATCATCAGTGTTCTTTATGACTTTTGAAAGAGGTAGCAGGCAAATTGAGAGTTGCTTCTGTGCCTCTGAGAAACCGTAGGTGGCTTACAGTTATTGAATCATCCAAAGATTAATTTTCAGCATTCTTTGATCCCTGTGCTCACAGGGTATGATTAATTCAGCTGCCAGGACTGGATTTTAAAGCTGCATTAAGTAATTTTTGACCACTAGGGGGCGGAAAGACTCCGGAACAAGTTCACCACAGTTAACAATTAGCTTATGAAGTTGTTATGGCTAACATGTTAGCAAACAGTTGCCTACTTACAAATCCAGCAGAAACAGAGCAACACGGACATCCCTTTCGTCTCCTTTTTCTGGCCACCTGTTGAATGTAATCCCAATATTCACTGGCATTTAGCCCTTGTTTGGTCTTCCAGCTCATGAGTAAAATATTTGTCCCTTTTGAGCTTGCTTAATATTCATGTTTTTTCACCAGTTACTTCAGCTCTTTGCCATTTCGCGCTGGGGCAGTTAGCATACATTCGCTTTTTTAGCTTCTGTGTTGGGAACAGCTGCCCACAATCATACATGAACCAGCATTGTTTTGGTTTTGTAACTCCAGACACCAAAACAGTGAGCTGAAAATGGCTGAAAGCTGTGTAGAGCTTCCAAGTGAGATACTGATTCTCTGTGATACTACCAATACTGTAAACAGGAGGGAGTCGTAAAGATAAGTCCAAATTAAATGATACAAAATATTGCTTAATGCATCTTTAAATCAAGTCAACATGCTCTGCTTTATGCAGGTTTTCATTCCATCTGAGGACTAGACCAGGTGATTTCATTGATTAAGGGCACTTTCATCCTCAGAGGAAGAACTCACTGAAATGACTTGGTGTAGTGTTTGGTTGGAAGGAAAATCCCCATTGCGCATGATCTCAGATCCCTGATCAACAGAAGTTCTTGTATAGACCTAATGCGCCTCACATCATCTCTGTCACTCTAATGCGGTTCCAATGTCGCTGATTTCAAAGGACACATATAGCCTAAAAGCTCAGTGCACAGTGCACAGTGTAGTCAATAAAGGCACAAGTCAATTTTTTCACTCATTTACCTTACACTCAGAGCAAGACACACACATATGACCACACACTCACAAAAAAAAAAACACTGATGCAGTGAGAAGCTTAGGCCATGCCCTTGCTGCACACTACCTGAAGCCTGGGTTGATAAACACAGCAGTGCAGTGCAAATATTTGCGGCTTTGTTTTTAGCCCAAATGACCATTTTCCAATCACAAATCTGTACATTCAGGTTTCACAGGCTAAACCACTTTGACTCTCCACTCTCCCAAATGAGCATCCCAGCGTGGCATTTGGATTGTGTTTAATGGGCGGAAAATTCCATTTTTGCATTTAATTAATCACACAGAGATGATGTGGAGCACATATTCCACGCAGATTTTACAGCATGTCTCCATGGCATGTCTCCACTGCTAATCAAACTAAAAGCTCATCTGTTCAACCCTCCACCACAAACCATTCTCACACAAAATATGAGAAATGATCACATCAGACTTTCACTGTGATGCAAATAAGTGTCTGCTGATAAGAACAAACTAAATGAACTTGGGTTTTTATTCAGAGCCATTTAATCCCCCTTTGATTCCACCTTCCACACCTGCTTGCTCACCATCCTTTCATCTTCAGCACCTCTTACCCCCACTCCCCTCTCCTCCCTCTGTCCTATTGGTCTGTGGCCAGCAGCATCAGGGGTTATCTATCAATAGCTAGGCTGTTAGGTAGTATCAACACAGGAACCTCCCTGAATTAACCATAATGCCCAGTAAAGCCTGCTATTGATTATGTGCAATTAGTTTATCCCTTCGCTCATGATGAGGGTGAGGAGAGCAGGGAGGAGGAAAGGACGGGGGAGGCAATGATGAATGTGGGGGACTGTAGAACAGAGGAGAGCACTGGGACAGCCTGAGGAGGGGGTTTCTGTAAGAATGCCATCAACTGATACAGAATAACATAAATACTGTACAAACAGTCACACAGCTTAACAGAACAAACAAAACCACAGATACAAAAGCAGACATTATCACATTTACTCCCAAAAACAATCAGTGTCTTACCTCCCGATCATGGTAGAGTGCTGCTGGACAGCTGCCTCCAGCAGCCTCTCCAAAATGGTCCATTCCCCCATGGTGATGGAAAGGTGGCAGAGCTGTCAGGAGGAACAGGACTTAGAGGACCGTCCCCTGTCTCTGGCAGGCTCCTTCTTCTTCTTCCCAGGACCGGCCTGCGCTGTTGGAGACTTGTCAGCCAGCGGGGGTACACCAAACTCCCCTCCCACACTTACTCCCTTTTTTGACCTCTACACGCTGACCTGGCCTTTCCTCAAAGCGTCTTTCACTGAGTGGTTGTGAGAGTGAGTGTCTTCTCCTGGGCCTGTCCCGCTGTGCTTCTCTTCCTAGAGGAGGAGAGGTGCCGAGCTGATTGCCTCCCCCTCCTCTCTCCCTCAGTCTCTTCCCTTCTCCCCCTCCCCTGTGCGCTGATGCTTGTCCTCCCCCTGCCGCACCACTCTGTTCTGCGCTACAGCATATGCTATAGCTCACTGCATGACAGCCATGATCATCCTCTCCTTTCCACTTGCCTCCTCTGTGCTCTTTCCCCTTCCTCCTCTTCCTCCCTCTGTCCCTGCCTTCGTCCTCCACCCTACCCCCAGGGCACTCCTTGTACTTTACCTGCACTGCCTGCCATCAGTGCTGCTCTGCGCTCGTCCTTGCATTGTGTCGGATCTTTGCCTTTGCTGCACCCTTGCTACTCTAACCTAAACACACACACCGCATAGAGCTGATCCTCCTTGGCTCACCTTAGCGAACGGCACTGGAAACACACACTCTTGCACTCGATGACAGCTCTGAATCCCACTCTCCCACTTCCTACTGAGGACTGCAGATGCACACCAGCACACAAAGCTCCTGCCTGCTGAATGTCATTTTATGACTGGAGGAATGGTCGCTCCCACAGCTCAGAGCGCTACAAGGACCCATAAAAACCTGCATACACACACATACAGAGCTGCACACGCAAACACGCTGCCACCCAGCCCCTCAGTAATAAATCAGCTGCCTTTGCTGCATCCAGTGAGACTGAACCAAGGCAGTGCGCTGCAGACCTGCTGTCCTGTGTTGTCCCCCTGGCTAATTTCAGCACAGTCCAATGCCCAGAGTCATGTCTGCTGCAGAAAGCAGGGATGAAAAGCTTTCCTGTGAAGCCTATTTCTGGGCTCCATCGTCTTGCATCCCTCTTTCCCCCCTCCTCCTGCTCTCCTTAAACCCTCCACTCTCTTCCCACTTCCCCTTCTTTGCTCACGTTTGTGTGTAGATCTCAGTCTTGCCAACTACCTCTATCTCAGTGTCCTCATCTCTGCTTCGCGCTCTCCCTCTCTGTCTCTGTGTCTCTTTCTCGCTCATGAAACCGCTCTATCTCTGTCACACTCTGTGAGCATGCAACACCCCCCTCCTCCTCCTCCTCTCATAGATCTGCTCTCTCTCTCCTCCCTCTCCCCTCTTCCCTCCCTCCCTACCTCCCTCCCTCCCTCCCTCAGCCCTCCCTCAGTCCTCTGGTAAATGTGCTTGGATTGCTACCCTAATCGCTGCTTCACTTATGCTTGCAAGAATGCCTCTCACTGTACTGCTGTGTCTGTTCCTGCCTGATGTTGCACAGAAAAAGAGAGATTTGTGATCCAACAGTGCTTTCTATCCTGTTTTCACCGCAGTTCTTTGTCCCAGTCCGGAAGCTCAGCGGTGTTTCCCCGACTCCTAAAATGCTCTCTTCCTCTCTTTTCTTACTCTCTGTCATACATCTTCCAGCCCATGCTTTCACGAGGAGGATTACAGGAGAACTGTAGCTCTGCTCCACCCCATCCCCCCTTTATCTCCTCCCTTTCCCCATCTTACAGTAGTCAGGGTTGACAACACACCTATTTTACCCTGACCCAACCCTCATGCCCTTTCAGTATTTCCTCTCCTCATCTCCTCTTTCTGCTCCTCCTTCAGTCTATTCCCCTCCTCCTCCACTACAGCCCCCCACCCCCAGCTCTCTCCCCCTCTCAGGAGGGATGAGCACTGTATTGTACTTTGCTGTGACATTGAAAGCTGCATTCATTAGATTTATATTAAGGTGGTGTGTAAATGGGATGGTCTTCCTCCATTACACACAAAGATCCAGGCAGATGTAAGGGGTGTAATATGTGATATATAACATGCTCACACACTCAGAGCATACAGTACAGAAATACATGTGTGAACCTTCGTCTACGTGACAAGAATAAATGACCAGAGAACAGAATCACAAGTGTTTCTTTTTTCCCCAAGATGTGAGTCATAGCAAGGTTTTCCCACCTAGAGGACTGAGTCAAGTTTTGCAGAAGTAAATGATGCAGTGGCATGATGCGCGACCAGCACACCAGAATGAAGTAATAGCTTGAGCTGAGAAGTTAAAATTAATTTGTACTTTCCCGTAGAAAAGCTTTTCTGGTTTTGGATGACATGCTTCTCTAGTTCACAGATTATTTGATGCAGGATAAGGTGCGTGCCTTTGGTGTGCTGTGAACAATTAAATCTCACTTGTAGTTCATGTGCCATAGTATTTGTGAAAACAGGAAGCAGTGAGCTTAGCAAATTCACAATCACAGCCCCTCCACAGTGCATCAGTAAGCAGTCTTTCTTGTTGTGTGCATGCGTGTACAACAAGATAGATTGCAACACCCCTCTGCATGTGTGTGCATGAGAGAGGGAGAGAGAGAAAGAGAGAGAAGGACCGAGTGGGGGAGATAGAGATTTTGTTTAATCAGCATCTTCAGTGGGGGGACTTGGGGTCTCTCCCTTACCAAGGACATATGGTGTGGAAGTGCTGTTGAGGAGAGCAGGGAGAGGAGGCAGGCAGTGGAGGATGATGGCTCTAGCCTGGCGATGAAGCCTGGGTCTCAAACAGAGCAGCTGAAGCGCTGGCATCAGCCGGTCGGCGCTCTGAGAAGAGACTTCAGAGCTGGATGGCACATGAGTGAGAGAGAGACGCAGGTGTGTCTTCAATGACCTAGAACAGCCAGTTTAGCCAAGCATGCATAAACTCACACACTCTTAATATATTTTCATTTATATTTCCATCAATGATAACACAAGTGTGGTTCATGTAAGTGCATTGGATGGGGTCCTAATGGACAAAAAAAATCTGTGTTTCTGTAACACTTTTATAAAAAAAAAAACTGCAAATGTTAATTTTGGCATGTTTACATTACATTCTACATTTTAAAATATACAAAACGTCTTCTACGTTTGTACTCATGTTTGATTACATGAAGATGCCCCTGTGAACATACCCTATATTTATCCATGTGTTGCACATATCTTGCAGAGATAATGAATATTTAAGCCCATGTGATAAGAATTACGTAAGACTGCAATTATCCTCACAACAAGGGCACTCGATAAAATATGGAAATCAGAGGTGATCATTAATAAATGAGAGTATGATTATTGTGCATCATGATTTATCACTCATTTGCACGCATCTAGAAAGAGCAGACCCCATCTCTATCAATACCTCAGTGAAAAACCACTATTTTGATTTCCAGATATATGATAATGAATGATTTCTATCTTGAGCTTTCTATCTATTTGAACTAATAGAGATGTTTTATATATGATATATATATGATATACAAAATATGTTGGATTCAAAAAATTAGAAAAATCATTGGTACTACAACCACATGCAATCTTTATATGTCTCTTTGGAAAATTATGTTTATTTTTTTCATATGTTTGACTGTCTTTGGGTGAAGCAAGCCAATCAAATCAGCTTGTATGTTGCCACAGGGCTTCAACCTTCTGGACAGCATCTGTGCAAGAAGCTGGAGGTCATAAGCAACCAAATGAGAGCTACAGTTGGTCCTGTAAACATTACAGCATGATACTAATTTAAAAAGTGTCTGATATAACGAGTTAGACTTCCCTTTTTTCACACCTACGTACTGCTACCCATAACTGTGATATAATTTTATTCACAAAGATTTGCCAGTTGGCTTGATGTTGAAAGGTTGCCAACAAAATCTGGCACTGATAAAATCAATATAAGAGATTACATGTGCATATTGCAGTGATGTCTCAAAATAGTCTACCCTGGACAAAAAGAGGTGCTATTCTTTCAAAGCCATCAAGGTACATCAAAACTGAAGCATTACTATTACACCATTACTATTACACCAGTATATATATATATATATATATATTAAATAGTCATTAGTGGGAGAAGAGTAGGGATTATGTAAAGAAATGACTACATTTATATATACATCTACATCAAGCATATAGGAGGTGAAAAACACAGAGCCCTAAAAAGATTTAAGAAGACAGGTAACTTACATAACTTCTGTTACTGAAGCATCTACAGGAAAAAATGAAGACAGTAAATGTTTGATAAGTGTTTCATGTTGAATACTAAATTTAAAAAGAAAAAAGAAAAACTAATGAAGAATTTAATTGTTATATCAGCGTATGCCACGATCAAGCTCCTCAGGACAGCTGATGATTGGGATTATTAAAAATGTTGCTTAGGTGATATTGCTGCTGTGGTGAGTACGCCCTCTTGTGGCTACACCAGAATATAACATACTTCAATCACAGTCTGCTTTTTTGGTTTTCTTCTGTTTGCAAACTGTGCGTCCAGTGGGTGAAATAAAGGTGAAAAATAATTAATGTTAATTCGTGTCAAAGTTTATATTACATTCCTCTGGGACCGGGCTACACCTCTTTATCATTGTTTTTTTTTCCCTCATCAGTAGAGGGCAGTATAACAATATGCATGACGAGCCAAACAGTATCAAGTTTGAGTGTAAAGAAGAAGAGTGAGGTGTCTTGTAGGTCCAGACATGTCAGAGAGCCGATAGTAATGCTAACTTTGCCACAGTAGTTAGTGAGGTATTAGGGAGTGTCCTGAGGCTCAAAGGACTGATTGTAGAACACGAAACCTCACTAGCTGGCCTGTAAAGAGGGTTGGCAAACCAGTTAAACGTTACGGATACTGTACATTTAATATCCGACAACCGCTGGTTAGCTAGCATTAGCTGGCTAGCTGGGGAGCTCACGAAAAGTAACGTCAAGGTTTATTATATACAGTCATGTCGACGGCCGGAGACTTCGGGAACCCTCTAAGAAAATTTAAATTGGTTTTTCTCGGGGAACAGAGTGGTAAGTTTTTCACTTACGTTAAATGTTGGTGTGATACGAGTCATAATCTAAATTATGCTGTACAGGAGACGTTGCTAACACAGAGTTTGATGGATGGCTTGGGTGATCAACGTTTACCACTTAGCTAGCTAACATTAGCTGCGTATCGTTAAACTTGCAGCATTGCGACACCGTAATAACTTACTGCTTGTCCACGCTGGCTTCATAAAAATTGCAATGCCATGTCTTCCTGGTCGATGAAGTAATGTCTATGGAAATCGACTTGTTCGTTAGTCAGCTGAGTTACGTGGCCAGCTGTGATAACATACCATTAGTGGAGGTAATGATTGCAACAAAGTTACAAGTGTCAATTAAGCGGTAAAACAGTGTGCGTAACATTACTGTCTTAAAGACTTCATATAACGTTACGGATAATAACATCAAATGTATTTTGTCTTACTATTACTAGGAAACTTGAAGCAACAATAATAGTTACAGTCTAAGCTGCATACAGGTAATGTTGGTGTGTTTAAAAGAATAGAACAAATTTCAATCAAAGCACGAACAAATATTAGTTGTTTGCACAGTCAGATCAGTTTGTCTCCCTGGGAGCTATGTACAGTCATTTTACCCTGTATTTTATGTCTTTTCAACTTAATTTAACACAGAATGTATAGATCCGTGTTAAGCAATCAGTTATTTGTTTTTTTAAAGGTAAAGGAGGGCATTGCCATTTTAAAGTCCAATACAGTAGTTCAAAAGTATTTCCACAGACAAAAAAATTAGCAGAATTTGGGGCTTTATTATGTAAAATTTAGAAGAACAGATACAAGCATTTTTTTCTTCTAATACTGATTTTAACTTTAGGTATTTGTTGATATTCACTATTAATATGATAGTAGCAATCATTTAAAAGCAGTTTTAAAAACTACATAGTCTGGAAAGAAAGTATGCAAGGAGTGTTGCATAGGTATGCTGAATCTATGTAGTTAATGGAATTGAAGTCAAAGGATAATTTCAAATATATGACAAGGCACTCATGTGGTGCTAAAAACAGTCAGTGGCCAGCTGAGACTTAGTGAATGTAACAAACACTGACTTTGGGGATTTTTTATTAGCAATGATATGGATATGGTAGAGTAGAAAAGCTTACAGTCTCTTCTTTGCCAGTAATTATTTCCTACAGGTTTAGTGTCATGTGACGTGACTTCCCACTCTTATCAAGATAAGTCTGATAGACTTTGTTTGTCAGACACTCTATGATCAACTTTGCATTTCTGTACAAATGTAAACAGCAGCGTTGGCTTTGGCCATGTCATCATCACTTGAGGCACAGTGTAACTGATCATGTAACTTGAGCTCAGCAAAACGGTTCAAGGCTCAGGAGTCCAGTCTGCTGCTTGTAACAACCGTACAAGCGACTCTGTTACTTTGCCTCTGTGCTCAAAGTGATGTTTTACCAGTAAATATCAGCAAAGCTATAAAACATTATATCAATCTTTTTACAGCTTCAATGTTTAGAGAATGTAGAATATTGTCACAAATGACCATTTTTCAGTACAGGTACGAAGCACCAAATATCCTCATCAAAGCTTAGCAGTTCCTGATTGAAAATAGCAAAGCACTGTCTTTCAAAAAGAAATAAATGTGGAACCCCCACTTCCCAATTCGACTTGTTTCTCAACATTCCTTAACCTTTCAACTTCACCACACCTTTTATTGGATAGTACTTTCAGAGGGAAGAGGGAGTTACATGACCAATTTTAAGACTTCTTCACCTGTGGCTTACTTTACACAGTCTTTATGTTATTCTCAACTCTTTACTTCTTATACTAGGTAGTCTATCCTTTTATGTTATTTGGTAGCTATTTATGTTGTTAGCAATGTAAAACACGAGGCAGACCTATACAAGAGTTTACATGATGGCATAATGTGCACTGTGTTGCAGACTCATAATTTAAAAATGACTAAATTATTTACATTTAATAGTTAGCCATTCATCAGCTGGGAAGGAAAAAAAGTAGGAGAATCAATAGATGCGTCAGTTATTAAAAGAATCATTAGCTGCACACTTACTCGAGAATTGTGGTTGTTGTATTAAAGCACATTAAGCTATAAAATACAAGTAAAAATCTGATCAGTATTTTATTGTTTCTGTTTGATTTTAGTGGGAAAGACTTCGCTGATCACCAGGTTCATGTATGACAGCTTCGACAACACTTACCAAGTGAGACTAACACCTCCATTTGATTTCAGCATTGATAATGTTCATATTGTTCTTGTATTCTAATAAATTATAATTATGTATATTAAATACTTGCTACCTATTTTCAGGCCACAATAGGAATAGATTTCCTTTCAAAAACCATGTACCTCGAAGACAGAACAGTAAGTTGGCTTTTTTTTTCTTTTTGTTCTTTTACTGCTGGTCTTCAAACATACCTTGATTGTTGGTTGTTCTTGTCTTTATTCAGATTGGATAAACTTCTAAGTTATTCTAATGTTCAAGTGGAGATAACATCAGCAGCACTGAAATACTGATCACTGAATTTTGTGATGTCTTGAGGAATTCAGTCATGTTATTTCTAACAAGCCCATGCAGCATTTGTTTAGCTGTTCAAGCGTGAGCTTGATGCGGTTTAGTACCTTGCAGATGGTCCTCACTTTCTTTGCTTGTCCCCTCAACACAAGTTTTCTTCCCTTCCTTCCTGCCTCTCCCATCTGTTCTCTTCATTTCTGTTATAAAATTAAACACCTTACTTGATCAAGAAAGGAGGGTTGATGACAAGTGAAAGGTGATTACTTGTTTCTCTTCCCCCCTCCCCAGGCCCAGACAGCTTGCTCTTTCTGGTGGTCATTCACTACCTGCATGCACTACGTGCTCTTTGCCCTCTCTCTGTCTTCTCCCGTTCGTCTGACACTATTTAGTTTTCTTTTACTTTGCTTTTTGTCACCATAACCTCATTTCTGAACTTGTTTTTTTCCTTGTTTTATTGTCATCCCTTCTGTTTGTTTTTTGTTTCTCTTCTTTTATTTATCCTCCCATTCCCTTCCCCTTCCTGCCTCACAGATCAGGTTGCAGTTGTGGGACACAGCCGGGCAGGAGCGGTTTCGTAGCCTCATCCCAAGTTATATCAGAGACTCTGCTGCTGCTGTCGTAGTGTACGACATCACAAGTGGGTTGATTGGCCATGCGCTCAGATGTTTTACAAGCATGCCCCATCTGCCTCGTCCTGGTTCATAAACATGCAGTGTTTTTTAAGTTGCATAATTTAATGCATACATACCTTTTGTTTTACTTTTAAAATCCTGTAATTGCAAACATACATGTCAGATTGGGTCAAGCTTTGTCCAAGATGTAGTTGTACTTCGTTATCGTCTTACTGTCACACAAACTTCCCTGATTTTAGAGCCATCTCATCTCCTGAACACTGATTCCCTGCTTCCTGCTTCTCTGTTGTCTTTCTTTTCAGATGTCAACTCCTTCCAGCAAACCACAAAATGGATTGATGATGTGAGAACGGAGAGAGGAAGTGATGTCATCATCATGTTGGTGGGAAACAAGACAGACCTTGCAGATAAAAGGTCATCTGTTTTTCTCTCTTCCTGCCTCTGTGCATGTAGGCTCCTTTCTTTAAGTTATTGATTGTTGCTGCTTGCCTGTTAGTCTTTTCAGAGGCAGCATTAGCTTCCTCTGTCCTTTGTTAATGTCAAAGCTGTGATTGTCTTTTTTCTTTTTCTTTTTTCTTTGTTTCAGCCCTCATTGTTTGAAGATATTGATCAGTTAATTGTTAACAGATTAAGCTCATAAATGAACTGATAGTTGCTAGCTCTGATGGTTAATGATTTTTAAACTGACAGTGTCCACTGTGTGATAACACTTTCATCCACCTGTATAATATCTTTTGTTGTGCATCTCTTAACTCCCCTTTTATCACAGGCAAGTATCTATTGAAGAGGGTGAGCGGAAAGCCAAAGAACTAAATGTAATGTTTATTGAGACTAGTGCGAAAGCTGGCTACAACGTGAAGCAGGTAAGAGTGTGTGTGAGTCGTGCTCTTTAGTCCTGCTGTAGATGCTGCCACCTGGGCCCCACCTCCAAAGGTCTCCAAATTTGCCAGCTGTTCCTCTTGGATCTTAGAGTCCAAACTGAGTCATTTTTGGTTCAAATTTAAATCCTGCTGTCTCTGTTTTGGAGCTCAGCTAATGCAGTTCAAAGGTCTACTGGATGACATTTGGTCTGGAGCAGAGGTGGCAGAAGAAGCAGGAAGGGGCGCGGCTTGTCAGTCCCCTTCAGCTTAATCACAGTTTGTATTTTCTTCCCCCTTGTCTTTTTGTCAATGTCTGTGGCGTTTTGTGCTCGTCCCCATGGATGTTTGTGTGTTGTACGCGGTGACTCTTGGCTCATCACAGACAGATAACCACAGAGGAGGGAGAGCAGAGAGCAAAAGAGATGAATGTTCTGTTTATTGAGACAAGTGCAAAGACAGGCTACAATGTCAAACAGGTAGAGCGTGTGCACCTTTGTGTGTGTGAGTGTGTTAATAGTGCTCATGCTCTCTTTTGATTGGCTTCTATTTCACACACGCATGTGAGTGTAAAGATTTAAAGATCAGCTTCCTTTAGTGGAAAGTGAGGTGTGTGAAGTTGGTCTCAAGCTCTCTCCCACCTGCTATAAGTATTGATTGGTATTGGCCAACTTTGATTATCCAGCCCTAAAGGTGGGTCAGAGGTTGCAGACCAATCCTTCCCCCTTTTCACTGATTATCAAACTAGCTTATTGTTATTGCTGTGTAATTTGCATGTTTATCGAAGCTACTTCTTTGTGATACTGTTCAGTCACGGGAAGGCATGTTGAGTATCAGCATACATTCAAACTGTCCTTTTTTAAAATTCACTTGATTCCATCAATTCATTTAAATTGCCCTCAGCTCTCTTAGTGGAGGGTCTCAGTAAGGCAAAATTACTTGCTCATCTGAAGCCACTTCTGGAGTGTAGAAATATGTTCTTTCATTATCTCAGACACATGCTGCTTAATTTAAATCAAATTTGGCAAAAGTTCTGGTGGGTGTCTTCCTCTGCGTGAGCTTCAAGTGAACCTGCAAAATCATGTTATGGGAACATACATGGCACATTATCTTAATTCCATCTTGTTTTTTGTCGTCCTTTCAAGTATATTTCCTTGTCTGACAGAATGCATCTGGTTCTCTTTTCCCTCCAGCTTTTCCGTCGTGTGGCAGCAGCTCTCCCTGGCATGGATACCACACAGGACAAGAGTAGGGAGGACAGTATCCTTTGTGTACTTGTCAGTGTTGGTGTCTGATGTGACAGAGGTCAGGAGTTCTCCTTGCTCTGTTACTGATAGCCCCTGCCAGAGGAAAAATCTAGTGACTGCAAGCTATTGTTGCTAAACTCAAATGTCCCTTAAGATTTATTTTACCAGTGAGGGGACATGCTGTGCAACTCACTGGCTTTTTTACTGGATACAATCTTAAAAAGATACTTCACCAAAAGTCTTTTTTTAAGGATTAAAATACTCATCACCTCTAAGCTGCAGTCAGCTTTGATTCACAGCAGTAACAATGGATTTTCAGTGTGCCTGAGTCATGACTATAACAGTGTAGAGCACCCACAGAAACTACTGAAACAACTCCTCCAATATTAACCACTTCTTACTGTTGATCTGTATGTTCAGATTATATATGAATTTTGTACTCCATAGATAGATTTTTGTACTGTTTCACATCCTGGTGGAGCTCTGAAACGGATGTGAAACAGAACTGAGTAATGAACCTCTTAAGTCTTTTGTATTGACTACTGTAAAAAAAAAAAAAAAAAGAAGAAAGAAAGAAAGAAAAAACCAAACAAAAATGTTTTAAAATTTCATAGTACCTTTCTTATTTTTATTTGGTAACAAAAATCAAGTATGTAAATTACACTAGTGTTATTGTACTTCATTGATCTCAAGCCCAGATGAGCACCTCAAAGAGAATTAATCCACCTTACGACCTTGTAAATGTATATGCACAGGAAAATTCAGGAGTTTCTGTGGGATGTAAATAGTTTGAGATTTATCATTTGTGCAGCCTTTACAAATTAAGTCCTGTGGCTTTACAAAAAAAGCCATAGGACATTTTGCAAATCAAATTACAAAAAAAGAAGGAAAAAAAACACAAAACATGATCAGTCAGTTCGATTAACTACAAAATGAAGTTTGTGTTGGATTTGTCATATAGTTGTGAGGTCACACTATAGCTGTCAATTTATATTGTTACAATGTTGTTGTGTAATAATTTAATTCTGGAATGCATTTTTGTGCAGCTCAAAAACCTCTTGTGTTTATTTTAGACTTGCATTTTGCATTTTGCCATTCTGCGATGTTCCTTAATTTTAAACCCTTCAGTGATTGACATTAAGCTGGAGAAACCACCAGAGCTTCCTGCCAGTGAAGGAGGATGTTCATGCTAATGCCCGTTTTTGTCACCGCTTAATATTTCTCTAACTGACTTTCTCTCAAACCCAGTCAGTTTTTTTCTGTATCTTTAACCCTCACTGCGCCTGCCTCTGTTCCCCAGCCTGAAAGAGAACACTATATCCGTTATCCTCATCATTGTGCAAACGTGCGCTCTCATCAGGATACTCTGAAAGTCAGAAATCACCTAAACTGAACATCTGCACTGTATAAAGCATATATTAAAGCAGTATTCACAGTTGGAGCTCAGCCTTCTTTATAGAACTCTTTTATCTGAAGCTTCAGAATGACAAAGATCATGATTGCAGAGTAATGAATGAATGAATCAAAGCAAGTTTGTATTGAAAGATGACTTTTTGTACCAAACTGAAAGAAAGGAAAATGTGTGTTTGAGACATTAAATCAAAGTCTGTGTTTCAAAGTGAGCATATTTTTAAAACATCAAACATTGCTTGAAGCTTAAAGCACAATGGGAATGCTTTGTGCATTTGTCTATTAACATAATTTATGCAGCTGCAGTTGATTGCCTATGATTCATTCATAAATTATAAACAAATTGTTCTTTTTTAACTGTCTGTAATAATACATGGAAATGATTGTCGATTTGTGCTAAAGTAAACCAGTTAGGACATCTCTGTTGACACTGTATAGACCCATGATGCAGCTGAAGTTGGAAGTGGCAGCTGTGAGCTTATTTTAAACATGGTTTGTGGTACCTGCACCAGCAGTCACAGATCTCCTCAAAGTATACCAGCGTGATCTGAAAAGATGTTTACAGTCACACACCACTGCATGGTCTCAGACCATCAAAAATATATGACATATAACAAAAAGCAACACTATTACTGCTCGATACACATTACCGTCCTTCCTCTTGTCCCACACTGTCCTTTAAGATGTTTTTTGTTTTTTTTTAACCTTGGCTTCCATTTTCTATTACCTTTTTATTTGGATAGACCTTTAACTTTCTTTTCTAAAGACTACAACTGTCATAGATTAAAACTTTCATTGATGATAGTGTTTGAGGAGTATTTTCTCATATATTAAGAGTCATCTTCATAAGACCCAGCATAAGCAGTAGATATGGAATTATTTACCCTTTGGAGTTAAATTGTAGAGGGCTTCCTTGGTTTATCTAGTTTAAGTTTGGGATAAAGTTTTACGAACACTTTAATGATATCTTGCCTGATTTTATTTTTGGCATTGATCTTTTGTTAGTGATTATTCTACTTGTGTATTTAATCCACAATGACTTGTAATATTTATTTCTATTGGATTCATGTTTCCTTTTTTTATTGCTGTTAATATCTTCACTTTTGGTATGATTCCTGAATCGCTAATGAAATATGCATCCATCTGGACCACCTTTAACAGAATCGGTAGAGAGCATCTGCTGTTCCTCTGCCATCTCTAAATGGCAATTTGATCATACTGATAATACAGTGCAATTTTTGTGTGAACTTATGGAGAAGAGTCCGAATTGTATAGCAGAGTAGTCCTTAACGTTTCTGTCTGGAATGGTTTTAAAGGAAAGAATAAAAATACACTTGTCACTGCTGGCAGAGTTTATCTATGTCTTATTTACAGCTTTAACATTTAATTCCAGTGATCTGCATGACAGTTAACTTTTTGTAGAAATTATAAATTGTAAAGTACTCTGAGTATTGTAGAGATGATGATCTGTCCCTGGTCTCCAGCCTGACTCAGCAGAAACAAAGACAATAGTGACTGTGCTACTTTTGAAAGCAGAAAGTTGCTCAGTGAGCTAAATGACTGACAGTAATAACATGCACTGTTAGACTGATTTCACTTTAGAGATTTTGACTTGTCAGTGCATGCAAAGCACAGGTCATACACAGGTCCCTTAAACTGGCACACCCATACATAATCCAGCCTTAATTCATGCCTAAATGTCTGCTGTGGTCTAAGTTTTTCCTGGAGATAGTAAGGCAATCATAGCTACCTGTATGCACCTGTAGCTAAGCAGCATGCAAACTTTGTAACTGTCTAAGGGGCCTCAGACTCCAAGGGCCCCTAAAATCCAAGTTCTCTGTGTCAAGTAGTCATAATTTGAAATGCACATTTTGGTGAAATAATGTGCAAAATCACCTAAGTTGGGTCCTGCATCATTACCTGATTTTTGGCTCTGTCTTTCACTGCTGTTGTACAGTTTGTCAAAGAAAGAAGGCCTGTTGCCATTATTATTATTTTAGATGATTGTTTAAATTCTGCTTAACTTTTGCTTAAAATTAAGAGGCTCAGGTAAATTTTACATTGCTGCCTATTAACAATAAGGACTATACCGCTTTGCAGCTCTCATCAGTAAGACTTCGAACTGTACATAAGATGTAATTTCCAAAAACGCAGTAGTTAAATATTTTGTCATTTTTTCTAGTATGTGGATTATTGTCCATGATCACTATCAGGTAACCAAAGCCATTATTGCAAGTCTCGCGAGACTCCTCGAAACAGCTGTTACCCTGGAAACCAGTATGAACAACCGCTGCTTCTGGTCTTGATTGGGTTAAAGTCTTGTTATTTGAACCACGTTAAAGGCAAAGACACGGAGCTTTACGTGAATTTCAGAACTTTAAAACCATAATGGGCACTGAATATTACCACACTCTGGAGATAAACAGAAATGCAACATATGCAGAGATCAAACAGGCGTAAGTTTTTTGTTTAAATACCAACCGTTACAAAGACTTCAAAACTCCCACGTCTTACGTTGCGCATGTTGTACTTCTTCTCGTACTTTTCCAATTTTGTTTTACACAGCTATCGACGTCTTGCGTTGAAACTTCATCCGAGCAAAGAAACGGGAAGTGTCCAGAAATTCAGTCAGCTCGGTGAAGCCTACGATGTCCTGAGCGACCGTAAGTCAAACCCAGAGGCCGGGAGTTTCTGCGACCCATCACATTGGCTAGCTAAGCATTGGAATAAAATACCAAATTAAAGTCGATTGTCCCACGAATGCATTCGCTTTCAAACACACGGTTCCCAGTTAAAATGTTTACATTTTAAATATTACAATTTAAATGTACAATTTAGCTAAATGTTACAAACGTTATTTGTAACATTTCTTCCATGTTCTCAGAAAAAGTTTGGTCATCGCGGCTTTAAAGTAACATTCAGTGAGAGTGATGATAAAAACAACTTAAGTTAAAAATCGAGTAAAGAAAAGATTGGAGTAATTATATGTGTTATATAGTATTATATATAGTGGAAATAAGGAAAATGCTATAGGCCTAAGGAATGAAAAGGAAAAGGTTATTTTATTAACAAGGGATATAATCAGAATATGAATAATTAATGGTAACAGATAAAAGCAAATGGAAACTTTAAATCAAAAGTAGCTTTTTAATAAAAGCCTATTTAATCCTACCAACTGACTGAAATATTCTACCCTTTGATGAAATGTTTTACCTGTATTTTGACAGTATTAACTGTACTGAGACTGACAGTGTGTGTCTATAGCAATATCTGTGTTCTTTGTGACAGCTCAGAAAAAGGCAACCTATGACAAGTTTGGTGAGGAGGGTTTAAAAGGCGGCATCCCACCTGAGTTTGGCACCAATGGGGCTTGGTCATCTAAATATGCTTACCATGGCAACCCAGACAAAACATTCAGGCAATTTTTTGGGGGTGACAACCCATTTGAAGGTAAAAAGAAAAAAGAAAAAAAAAAGCCCACACTGTGAATATTCTCAGTCAAATTTCATACCATTGACATTAACTATATTTTATTTTTTGCTAGACTATACACATGATGCACCGCTGCATTTAGGTGGTCTGAAACCAGCAGCAGTGAAGACACAAGATTCTCATATAGAGAGAGACTTTCACTTGTCCTTAGATGATCTCTTCCATGGATGCACAAAAAAGATTAAGATCTCTCGCAGGGTAAGAGCAGCGGCGTGTGACGGCACTCTTCTCTCATCAGGCAGCTTTAGAGTGCTTAAACCCAAACATCCATTAAGTTAAATTAAGAGCTCTTCATAGTCACACGTTTAAAACGATTTAGATTAAACTTCTCAGTTAAAACAACATCTAAAAAACACACTGAATGAAATACATTATTCATGTTTGCCATATGTGTTAAACAGGTTATGAATGAGGACGGATGCACATCCAGTATCAAAGACAAGATTTTGAGTATAGATGTAAAGCCTGGATGGAAAGAGGGCACACAAATAGTTTTCCCCAAAGAGGGAGATCAGGTAAGAGAGCTATACACAACTCCATTTTCTGACTAGTGCTCACCACAGTTTTGGCCTGTGGCTCTGTCCCTGGTGCTTATTAGCATAACTGTCTTTGCTTCAAGAGCTAATTTCTTAGGTAATTGGACTTAATTATATACAGGCTCCTCTTCTTGTGTGCTAAGCTTTAGAGGAAAATCTGGCAAGTGACTTTTATACCAGTATGTATAGTTTTGGATGAGAATCACAAAATTTATCACTATAGCTGAATAATTTGTTCTTTTTGGGGCTCCTTTGGTTTTATTTTGTTTGTCTGAGGTTAAGCCTATACATTTTGCAGACACTGCAATAGTGTAACTTTGTGCAAATGTAATGTAATAGTGTAACTTTGTGTAAATGTATGTCATATTGTTACAACCTTTAGGATTTGTAAGAATAGAAAGATCTGTAGGCATCTCTGTTAGAGGTGGGTAAATGCCCGTGACATGATAAAATGCATCATAGCAAATTATTGATTCACATTATACTTTATGTATTCTTTTGTGCTATATTTTTTAAAATTCTACTTAATTAAAAAAAAAACTTTTGAGATGGTACTGACGAGTATGCTCAAGCTGTTTACAGCAGAATGCAAAACTAGATCATTTTGAATCAGGTCCATATAAGCGTGCACGAGCATGTTCATATGGGTAATCGTTTCATTTGAAGTCATTAGTAAAGAATGTTTTTCGGGAAATTCTCAAAGTGCACTAAATAATTCCATTATTAAGGTAATACTTTCCACTCACCAGTAGGTGGCCTCAGTAGATCTCTATTGAGGTGCTTGTGCACGCTTATATGGGCAAAAACATGCAACATAATGATGAAGAACTTGGTCTCCATTACCTCCTTTGTTTTGCTCGATTGATTTTGCCAGTGTTGGTGAAAATAAAGTATACACACAAAGTTATTCTTAAACAGGCTTAACTCTGAGTAATGTTTTAAGAAAAGAGCCCAAATACAAGGTTACCATCTTGCTGTATTTTATATTTAGGGACCCAACAGCATCCCTGCAGATATTGTGTTCATCGTGCGACAGAAGAATCATCCTCTGTTTGTTAGAGAAGCCAATGACCTGATCTACAAGGTGCAGATCTCTCTGGAGATGGTGAGTCATGTTATTAGGGTTAGTGACAGAAATTGGATTTTATTATGAGTCATACTCAAAGATTCAGAGTAAACACTTAATACTCCACACAGGCTTTGACTGGTTTCTCTGTGAATGTGGAGACACTAGATGGGAGACTACTCAGTATTCCCATCAATGACATTGTGCAGTAAGTGCTTTCATATAACTGGGCCAAACATTCATACATAACACTGGGTTTTGTAATCCCATTAATTTCACATTGAACTCAGATATTCTAACAGCTGAATGGATAATAAACATTAAGATCAAAGCAGAAGGAGATGAACATTAGATACTCAAGCAGTTTATATAAGTACATAAACAGGGACATTTCTAGAAGAATATCTATTGGGATTCATCTATATTAATGACTGTTTTCCTGTCTCTGATTCATTTGTCATAACACATCAGCCCTGCATACACAAAAGTGGTGACTGGAGAGGGAATGCCACTGTCCCAGGACCCTTCACAGCGTGGAAACCTCATCATCACTTTTGACACCAAGTTTCCAGAGAAGCTCTCCGCTGAGAGGAAGCAGCTGATCAAACAAGCTCTGGCTTTTAAATAATGAACATGTTTCTATCCTATGACTAATAATTAAAGTGGTTATATTTATGTCATAAGAGAGAGGGTTATCAACAGTATACCTTTACCTTTACTCTGAGATAAAATGTACACCAGGGTGCAACAGATATGAAACACATTTGTACACGCCATGCAGCGACATCAACCTTCTGACCGACAGTAATCGTTACAGCATAGTTGTGCTTGTTTTGTTCGCTGCCATCATGGCTCGTTTCAGCTGCTCATATGTCACAAACATCACCACGTTCCAGGAGCCCAGGCGCAAGAAAGATGGCATGAACCTAAAGAGCAGAAAACAGTAAAACATATGATATATGCAATCTGGCCATCTTAGTGGCTGTTTTGTACATTCAGTTTAGAGCCACTGGTCTCCTTCCCTCGGCTGTATAAATTGTTTAATTTCTTCATTAGTCCTTTAAATATACTGACCATGCTGTCAATGCTTACCCTTTATAAAAGGCAAACAGTCCCTCTTTGGTCATCATGGCAGCAGCACAATTGAGAACACTACTATACTGGCCAAGAGCAGCGTTCATATATCTTGTCTTGACCACATCAACTGGAGAGGCAATCACTGTAGTGCATAACCCTGCACCGAAGGCGGATGCAAAGTGGCAGGGCAGGTTATCTGTGGAGTAAACGCTGAACTTTACAGCTGCAGAGAGATTGTGCCTCTGTATCATGGTGCACTGCAACAGCTATGTGTTACCTGTCAGGGGAGTGGATCTGAGGAGTGTGTCCTTGATTAAATCATATGTCACCAGCTCAGTGCAGTTAACAATTGCATTTCTTGCGATGTTTGGTGCTGTACCTGCGTTAAAGAGTAATGTGAAAGCAGATTTTAGAAGATTTATCATAAGAAATAAATCAATTTTCTTAACTATTCAAATAATCATCTTACGCCCACCTTTCCACAGACCACGGATGCCTTCTTTCTTGGCTATGGTCTTATAAGCATCAATGGTGCCACAGTAGCGTCTGGCATGCCCAGGAGACCTGGCCTGTGCCTGGAAGCGGACTTTCACCACATCTGTAGGCTGAGCGAAAGCGACCGCCATGGCACCTGTGGTACATCCTGCAAGCAGCCGACTGCCAATGCAAACATCTGAACCAGAGGGGAAGGAGATGTCAGGCTGGATTTGAACAGGACTCTCAGATAAATAATTAGACTACATTCACTGGTACTTACGATCAGAGCCTTTAGTGTAGAACTGTTTTACAGAGTCATAGAGACCAATGCGGACAGAGGCGAAGCTCATCTGCCTCTGGAGTCCTGCCACCAGTCCACTGTAAAGACTCTTGGGCCCCTCTGTGCGCACCATGGTGGTGATGGTGCCAAACACTCCTCGATACTTCACTGCAGACTCTCTTCCTGCAGCTGCTGAAGCTTTTGCTTCTCCTTGAATCTGTGCAGGATAAAAAGGTCATGTTAGGATAAAAGAAGATGCCTAAAATACTTAATGGACACACTCGATTTGTTAAATGTTTATCAAATATTAAGTTTTCAAACGTCTCAGTATCACAATATGAAGTGCTGATGGGAAGTTAAATACTTGTTACCTGCAGCCGCACTTTGGCTGTGTCAAGGGGAAAAGTGAGCAGGTCAGCGATGCAGCCTGCAGTTCCTGCTCCCACAAACTTCACTGCTGCTGATGGAGGCACATCAGCAAGTCCAAACCCAACCATTTTCCAAAATTATTTTGATCAATATTTGGACTGAAGAATGGCTTAATAATGTGGACAAGACAAGAAGCTCCTTCAAAGTCTGAGAAAGAGAGACACCAAAACACATCCCACGAAATGAAAGACGCATGTTGAGTACATTATGTGCTGACAGGAAGGGCTGGTCTCATATGTGTTAAAATGCCAAAAATGTCAATTACAAACAGACGATTTCTGTCATTTTTACATGTTATTTTAAGTTCTTGATTTTAATAAGTGATTCTTACCGTTTTTGGAGTTTGGAACAGAAAGATTCTCTGAAGGTGTCTCGCTGGCTGAATTTTGACTCAGCTATAAACTGTTTTCCTTGTGTTTCCATAGAAGATTTTTTAGAAGAGATGAACCTTAAAATCATACTCCAAATCCTGGAAAAACCAGAAGTAAGGTCTGAGAAAATAACAGTGGAACAGTATTAACAAAAATAACTACCAACAAAAAAAGTGATATTGAAGATTCTTGTTGTACTGTTGTACTGTTGTACTGTTGTTTGATAAGTTCAAATTTAAATGCCTGTTAAAAAGCCTCTCTAGGCAGAAAAAAGTCCAAATGGATCAGTGAATGAACAGGATGCAGCAGTGTGGGGAGGAGAGGCGCCTCTTTAAATACTGCTTTGAAGCTGTTACATCATGGCATGTGGTGCTGCTGGGGCCCCTCCACCACATCGATTTATGTGCTTGCTGCTGACCACAAACCTGTCTGTGTGACAAACAGCTGCGGTTTAAGTCATCTCATTTTGTTATTTTGTATTTTATATTCTTGGTGTCTCTGTCTTATTGACTTATAATCACACTTCCTCTCTATAGTGTCTGCAGACACCAAACACACCACAGCAGACATTAAAAACCATAAAAACCATATATCTGATTGATTTAATTATGATTTATGTAAAAAAAACAAAAGGTATTTTTGCAAAAATGTGTTTTCTAATGTGTTTTAGTTTGTTTATCATCAGTTTATCAGTTTTAAGGTCTCTACAGCAGCATTATGGTACAGAGAGTACAGATTTAAGGGGGAAATGCTGAGTCATGCTGAGAATACAAGTGCACATTATTCACCAAATTAGATCCTTATGTTTAGACCCCTTAAGAGCTCACCACAGCTTTGTGTTTGTGTTCAGAGTCGTGTTGTGTATCTGTTGTTCCTGCTATTTTAAACGAGGCGCTAGATTGGAAGATACTCTTGATGACTTCAACCAGTCAAAAACCACAAGTGAACAACTTCTTCTTGTTTTGTTTGTTCTGTATATATGTATTATGTGTGTGCATGTTTGTGTGTGTGAGAATCCTGTTAAATTGTAGCATTTCCCCCCAAAAATTAAGATGTTGTGTTTTTTTACCACAGTTAAACTAAAATACTGATTACTATTCCTCTTAAATCCCAAGATGCTCCTCATTTTGTTTCTACCATTTTATGAAGCGATCTAATTCATCGCTCCACCTTTTGTTTTATGAACTTTTTAATGATCAGTTCCACTATTTAAACTGTATTCTAGGGTCTATTTGCAAAACTAAAAAGTGCAGTGAAATTAAATAATAGACCAGGAAAATTGGCATTTCATTTATTCATTTTGGAATTACAACATTTTAATGATTTATTGACCAGCAATAAATCAGGCTATTGACAACAAGCAGTGCATAGATTAAACTACAAACCCCTGACCTCATGCAAACACAATGGTAAACACTGTAAACAATCTACAATGCCGAAAGTAACATAAGAAACATAGAAATGGTCACTGTTTCTGTGCCAGACTCAATCTGTCTAATGTGCTGACCCTAAATAACAAATACAGATATATTTTGACAATAAATATGTGCGTATCATCTCACAGTTCATACTTGTAAACATGAAAATCCATCTTTAAAGCTACCTAACAGTCAGCTGATTAAGGTTTTACTATATCGCTAAATAAGAGGAAACATAACCTTCTGGAATTACACTTTCACATTTATCTTTTAAACCTGAAGAAGCATTTTTCAATGGAGGAACTCACCGTCACAATGCACAAAATGTCTCTTTCTGCTTGAGTCCTTAAATAATTTCTTGTTTTGCAACAATTCAGAGTGTGAGTTCATTCAGGAAGTCTTTCAGCTTCCTGCCACATACAGGTCTCTCTTTCCGACCGCTGGTTCAGACTTTGTTTTGACACAGTCCTTTCTGAAGAAACAGTCTGACAAGCGAGGAGGTCAAAACGGTGCCTCCCAATACCGTTGTGCCTTCGTCATACCTCTTTTTATTTGTTCATATGTCACAAACATTACAATGTTCCAGGACCCCAGACGCAGGAAAGAAGGCATGAACCTAAAGGGGACAACGGAAGAATAGTTAGAGAGGTGTCCCAAACAGGTTCATTTGTTGCCATGTGATTGACTGTTACATAAGCTTGTTTACCCTTTATAGAAGGCTGTGGGTCCTTCATGTTTCAGCATGGTGAGAGCACAGTTGATAGCACTGCTGTACTGGCCAGAACCTGAATTCATAAACCGTGTTTTGACTACATCCACAGGAGAAGCCACCACTGTAGTGCAGAAGCCTGCTCCGAAGGCAGCAGTGAAATGGCACGGCAGGTTGTCTGTTAGGGAACAGAAACTAAGTCACATCCTTTCACATTATGTAATTTTTGCAATTGGCTGTGAGTGAAGTGGAACTGAAAGCTGCACTTATTTAGTCGGTTTGCTTTGCCACCTCACCTGTCATCAGGTCATACTTCAGGATGAGCTCTTTGATCATGTCATAGGTCACCAGCTCTGCACAGTTTACAATGGCATTGCGAGTGATGTTGGGCATGCAACCTAAAAGAATGGAAAAGGTAAAGTTCATACCAGTGGAGGGATTTTTCATAGAAAGCAATACATATAATGCATTTTTTGAAAGTTCGAAGTAGCAGTGATACCTTTCCAAAGGCCGCGTACACCCTCATCTCGTGCAATGGTCTTGTAGGCGTGCAAGGTGCTGTTATATCTCCTCCCACCATCAGCCAGTCGTACCTGGGCTTGAAAACGTACCTTCACCACATCTGTTGGTTGTGCAAAAGCCACAGCCATTGCTCCTGTGGTACAGCCAGCCATGAGCCGAGTGACAATCCCAGCACCTGTACGGCACGAGTGGGTTAGTCACAAACAAGCAGTGGGAGAGATACGGCCAGATTCCCATAACACACTGCTACTCACTCTCTGTGCCTCGAGTGTAGAATTGCTTCATAGAGTCGTACAGGCCAATTCGGACAGAGGCAAAGCTCATCTGCCTCTGGAGTCCCGCCACCAGCCCGTTGTACAGACTCCTGGGCCCCTCGGTGCGCACCATGGTGGTGATGGTGCCAAACACCCCCCGATACTTCATGTTACTGCCACCCTCAGCTTTCTGGGACTCTCCCTGAATCTGGGCGATAAGGCAACATTGAAGCATTGAGCAGGTTGAAAATAGTTCTTGTGTTGCATAATCTAAAGTTAAAACGTGTCAAGCCCTCTCAAACACTGTGCTTCACACCTGCAGTCTGACTTTGGCTGTGTCCAGTGGAAAGGTGACGAGGTCAGCTATGCAGGCGGCGGTGCCTGCTCCGAAGAACTTAACTGTGGCAGAGGGCACCATGTCTTTGGGTTTCATGCCAACCATATCTGGACCTGGGCTGATGACATGAATGGAAAAAAACTGCTCTCAATGTTACTTGCCCTGAACCTCAGCATATACTCCATCATACACACAAATTAATCCTCACTAAACATAGTGAGACAGATGAGACAGACACATACAGAGAATATAACTGTTCATGTTTCATCTTGAATAATGACATTTAATCATTTTTATTTGCTCTGCATTTTTATTTGCTCTGATTATAACATCAATGGTGAGTAGTTATGCATTTCAGGTAGAGCACAGGTTAATATATTTGTTTAGGAATTAGTCATTTTTGTGTTTCCTTTTTTTAAAAATCTACTTTTTTTATCTAAGTATATTTTTGAGAAAATAATCTATTTTTTTACTTTGAGATATTTGCTTTTGTTAAAGCTAGTCTGCTCTAAATGCCTGAGGGAGCACATGAGGGCACCTGTACTTCACATGCCAAGTTGCAGCTGCCTCAAAGTACAAAGCAGCACCACCTGTCTCTAAACCACAATGTGCTAATGACTGAACAAAACCCGGAACAAGTGGCAGCAACCAGCAAAAATCTCTGTCCTCATTTGGCCACACTTTTAATATCAAAATTTAAAAAGGCAACATTTACAGGAGTGTTTGCTCTGCCTCAAACCGTCAGATCACTCATTTAAATACTGTCATTTAACCTCTACAGTAATATATAAGTAAGCTGCAAATACTGAAGATGAAAGAAAGTAAATCAAATTTGTTTGATGTCGTAGAAAGTACAACAGAAGGCTGCACAATTCAATGAAAATTTGTAGTCCTTTAACAATACAAAAGCATAAGAAGAGCAAAGGTTAATGACATGAGTTTATCTTGCAGCTGTAGTGGTCTGTTGAGCTTTCAATTAAAAATTGTTCATATTAAAATGTTTGTACTGTACTAATAATCAAAATGTTAATGCAAATCATAGAGCGTACCTGTAAGTGAGAGTAAAGAGAAGCTTCAAGTTTTCTCAAGCAGTACACGAGTCTGTGAAGGCGGTTCTGTTGTGGAAATGCATTTGGCCATAAACTCTGCTTGAAGTGAGACTGCCAGCATACCACCACTCTCTGAAAAATCAAGCATTTACATTTATTCATGATCCAAACAGAAATCTTTTTTTGTGTGTGTTCACACATTTCATCAATTACTGTGTATTACATCCTGCCCCAACTTAGCGGTGCAAAAAACATTCATGTATAAAATAATTAAAATATTGAGTGTTTAATTCTTTTTTTTAAATATACTTTATTAAATATAAAGTAAATTAGGTTGAGTCTTGGCCCATAAAAACAATGAACACTTCACAAAAAAAGCTGTTGTCTTAATGTGAAAGGTACCTCTATATGTTTCCAGGGAAGTTATAATCCAGGACAGTGAACAGAATGTACAATCCTTTGGGTGTTTAGTTCCTTTTGGTGTCCTTGTCTGATGCTGTTTGTTCTCTGTTCACTGTTGAAAAGAACCTGAATTTATATGGGCACCTTTTGCACATGACTGCGGGGCAGACTCTCAAGTGTTACACACACTTGTCATGTGTATCCCGTGTTTACCACAGTGTGAGACACAGCTGGATATTTGAGCACTTGTTGATCTGCTCCTGACGGCGTCACTGGTAGCCTGGTACGGACTCATACTCTCTGAGAACATGTTGGGGGAATTTTAATGTTGTTTTATAGTTAACTTATGAGCTGACAATGTAATTAATATATGTATTTCATATTCAAAGTTTACATAAAATTTCACCTTTGTCACACAAGGGATTGCATCTCATATTACTACACTGACATTAAGGAGCATACCTTGTGTTTCTATTGGTTGATATTTGCAGCCAATCAGGCAAGGAGGCCTGTCTGGATTCCCTTAATGTTTTCATGGGGCGTTTGGTGACAATCGTTATGTGAAGGATAACATTTGACCAACATCCTTTTCTCAGTGTTGGTGCCCAACAAGAAAATGCAGCACTCATTCAGATGTTTGAAGAATTCCCTCGTCCCTCCTCCCTGCAGGGAGTAAAGTTACAAAATGTTCCAGGCAAAGGAACCACCATGCTTCTCAGCCAATCCATACTATGAACAGTGGTGGGTGGATGCACAAAGCATCTGTATGCAATCACTCAAGCCTTTAGCATCTATGCAGGCAAACTGGCAGCACCCAAAGAGAGGACCTGATACTGAAAGGAAAAAGATAGGGAGGGGAAACACTTTGTTATAGGAGTGTTGGTGTCCTGTGCATGCATGCCTCTGCAAATGTGACTTTCCATAGCAGCACCAGGTCAGGCCCCAGCAAGCTTACGTCAAGTCATGAGGTTGACTATGCAAAACTGTGTCCTCCACAAGTGTAATGTTTCATCAGCTGTTACATGTGTCATGATGTTGTTCCATATCTAAAACTGTTCCACTTATCCATTGCACGGCAACATACACAGCAATGTTTCCCTATTAATAGTGCTGCTTCATCTGCTGTTCTTTATACACTGTGTCTCAGTACTGTTAGCATTGTGTTAGAATCGCTGCCTACACATGAAGTTGATTTTGTCTTACATATAACATGCTATTCAAAAGTCCTGAAGTTGTTTAAGTAAACAAGGCATTAAAGAATTCTTTCCATCATTTATTCTCTTTCTATACATCAAAGCGGCAATAAATTGTTGAGTAAAGTTGCAATGTTGCTGAAAAACAGAATATGTTGCATGAGAATTTATTGGAATTTAAATACCCTACTGTGTCCACAGCTTAAAGGTGTTTGATCAATGGCAATAACTAATTACTAAAAGTATTAAAAGTATTTCAGCTGCCTGTAAAAGTTAGATTCATTCATTCATAAGATTAGTTCTGTTAGCTGGTTAAACCTAAAACCCGGCAAAAGAGGGGCGCTGCTGTCAGCGCATGCTTTCTTGACCCAAAGCTAAAAAAGGGGTCCTCAGAACAGTGTGTGAATAACCTTTGAGCAAACAGGCAGACCAGTAAACAACTCGCAGCTCCGGCTTCAACCAGCCTGCAGTGACCCCCTCCCCTCAACAGCCTCAGTACTCCCCTGCACTTTAAATACCAAGAACTATCCATCTGTGCTGTGAAGCAGCTAATCTCCATTACACTATAAATATAGACCATTACACTATAAATATGGTCAGCTGATGCGTCACTTAAAGGTTACTGGAACATGAAAGAATGATCTACAGCGTCTTCATTCACAGAATTATTATTGGTACGGGAACTTCAACAGGAACCGAATCTGATCAACTTGTATTAATATTTAAACTTTTAGGGTCTTCCCTTCTAATCATTTACATGATTGACTTTTTTAGAATTCCATTATGGCGAAAAGTATTTCACAGCACACAAGAGATATTTCATTGGGACAACAGATGAACCTACACACCAAGAAAACACAGCTGTTTGCAAATTGTTGGTCACAAAGCTAAGTTTTAATTTCAGCTTTAATTGGAGCTTCCATTGTGCCTGTGACTCCCAATACACATATATATGGACAGTGGGCAATAGTGTCTGATATGCACCCAGTATCTGCATCATCATACACATGTTATAATAATTAAAAATAATTCACATGAAAGACTCTACATTAAAAGTATCCAGTTTGAAAATGTGGAAATGGAAATAAAAGAACAGTGTATAAACCAATTTCTTAAAAGAAAGGGAGGAAATTTCACCTAACCGTCTTCTTTGGTCAGACTGCAGTGATTGAAGTCAAGGGTGAAGTGTCTTTAAGCACCAGTCCATGACATGACACAAATCAGAGAGCACACATGCCCTGGCCTCTGAATGTGATCCGTGAAGTAAAGGCCACATGCGAACACATCGTTTGTGTGCTCTGTGGGCAACAGCTGAAAAATCCATTAACTCAAATGATTGGAGAAGGTTCTGTAACAAAATGGCAGATTTTAGCTGTAGTTGTTTTAATACTCAATCAGTGTTTTTTTTTTAAAGTAGGTTTCTTTCTGAGTTGTATCTTGGTAGCAACACTGAAAGCTATTGTTCAGTTAGAAGCTGCTAAAGGCCTAAAGGCAGGTTTTGGTTTGAGAAAAAAAACGATACACTTACTGCAGGAAGAGAGGAACTAAGCATCTCAACTGACTGAAACAAAAAGTGTCACATCTAATAGTTTTTCGTTTGTCTGCATACAATTAGGTGAGAGGGTGTAACCTCAAAGAGCATCAACCTGCTTCTACTTTTTGCCTGCTCTGATTGAATAAGTTGATAATCACCTCCTCAAGATCCAGGCATTGTTGTCCCAGTTGTATGTGACCAACTGTGTTTATTCATCTTATCCTCTCCCTGAACTGTCCTCTGCCTCTAACAATCAAATTAACAAGTCTGCAACTGTAGACGATCAGCTGTTGTAACACTCTTTATGTAACTGCATTCAGAAGGTTCTCTAAAGTCGAATAAATAACATTGACTCAGATTACGAAACTGGAGCTGTTTGAACACAGGCGTCAATCTTAGGCTTAAGTGTTTATAAAGTTGCATTTCGCAATAATGATAACTACATTTCAACGCCTGTAGGCTTTTTATCATTAAATATTAATGTCATTATTACTGGCTATTTCTAAAGAGAATTCCAACAGCAGACACACTTTGCTCTGTGCTTATATATGTTTTTATGCATATATTGACAAGCTGTCATCAATGGGCTCCCCAGTGGTTTAGAGTGATATTCCATCAAGTTGCAAAAATTATTCAAATGCAGGAGAGGCAAAGATATCCTGACCTTTGGCTTCCTTTATGGGTGTAGCTCTAAAGATTATATTTGATGATGCAATTTTAAAGAGTCTCCCTTCCTCCCTACCTTCCCTTCCTACCGAACACTCATATCGTCCAAACTCCAGACCTACAGGTTTCTCTGTTATATAGCCTTTAAATGTAAGCTGAGATAACCCCAATGACATTAGTGTAATATCCATTATTTTATCAGACTTGACAAATTCCTCAAGAGCAACAGAAGACAATGTTGAACAGCTTTCTCAAGCTGAGTAGAAATAACCACGAGGGCTAAACCACCCTTCATGTGTGTCTCTGCAAGTAAAATTTGTCATAGAAACCTTGGTAAAGAGTGCATTGCTGCCACCTTGAGTTCAAGGATATTATAAGCCTAAAACTTTCTTATGTCTCCTCATTCACATCCAACACATCCTTCTATCAATGCATTTAGGCAGTTCTCCATATCTGATTTAAATAAATGCCATATGGGTGCCTGAAGCGGTGCAGGTTTTCTTTATAAATTATGAAAACACTGGGTGACTCTCTGGTTGAGAGTCTGGTTATCCACCCAATGTTGGATATTTAGACTTCTAGTTTTCACTAAATGTTCCCTGTTTGTACATTTTAGAATTAAAAATGTTTGAGGTTTTAACTGAGTCCCTGTGAGCAGCTTGAATAATAGAAAACAGGGCACATGGACATCACATTACAGAAGTCACAAGCAGACAGTCATTTAGAGTAGATTTAACTGAAATCTACTCTATATGATATTTAGACGTTGTAATCACATTTACAGGGTAATTACTCAGTGCCTAGATGTAAGTTAAAAAGCTTATGTTTATTATGTCCCAAAAACTGCTGTAGAATCTAAATGTGTTTTTTAATTCTGCTTTCAGGGCCCTTGACGCTAATTTAGAGCTGGAGTTGGTCTTCCGGCACCATAAGTGGCTGACTACTGCCCTTCAGGGATGGGTTTTATGCAGACAACTAATTTCACTACGTCTTACTATGTATATTTGTAAGTAACAGTAATATTCTTGAATGCATTTATCTTTAATATGAACAAAAAAATTCAATATTCAGGTAGCTTTTTTTTTTTTTTTTACTTGACACTATTTGCTTTGTTTAGGACAATCCAGTTCAAATTTTATTTTTTGACATTTTTCAGAGGCCTTAGATATACCCTGATGAACATGAATTAATAATGAAACCACAGTTATGTCAAATTTTGACAATTTTAATTGCTGGTAAAAACTTAAAAATTGAGTTAAATTAAATATATAAATCCTAAGAATAGGTCAGATCAATTATAAAATAAAAAATAAAACATCCAAGAAGTAAAAATCACTTTTTTAACAACCTTAAACATGCTCATGTTAAGAAACAATCGCAAGTTATTTAATAACATTGATACACGGGTCATAGATAGGTTGTAGGTGATTTGGCAGTCAGTAGGTGGCAGTAATGCTTTAAAAAGTTGCTATCCAACTAGAAAGGCAGGCCAACGAAGAAGAAGCCGGCCCAAAATAATCACAGCTGCAAAAGAGAAAGAATGCTAGCTGCTAGCCGCTAGCCTGTCAGACATACGTAGAAACATAGCGCTAATTGAAATTTACCCAATGCCTGGCTAGTGTCGCTGCAGGTGTCGAGAAAGAGCGTATGCTACGAAAGAGGGGGGAGGTCTCATCAATCAGTTCCTGACACTAATCTCGCTTTCCACAACATGGAGAAACAGTTGCATTTAAACCTGTTAGCATCCAGACCTCCTATGGCTGGTGGCTTTCAGTCCGGCTCTAAAATGAAAATGGGGTGAGTTAGCTAGTATCTCTTTAGCATGCTGTCAGCTCTATAAGCTGTCTAACATTACATTTCATATTCACCATCACATCAGTGCCTCTCTGTGCTGTGTCATTTTAAATCTTAACAGTCTGTTAAAGGATAGCACAGCTGTCACTGCCTCAGCTAGTCAAGCTAGCTGTGGCTACGAGAGTTCTGACCAACAATTGCAGGGGGAAAAAAACGCGTAGTTTTGGAATATGACCTATGTTGTGATGTTGTTTATGATTTTATGTTAATTTGTTACGTTGTTTGGTTTAAACAATCTGACAGTGTCTATCGATCATACGCTTCTCATCATTTGCCCATATAGATCAGAATATGAGCCAGCAATCACGACACACTATGAGCAATGTCTAAAGATGTTGATCTCTGTATCAGATTGAGTATGTTCGATTTTACAAAGAGCTTCAGGGTTTTGGACAAACTTCAGCTTTTATTTCCACAGTAAAGATTCCGGTTTGTTTCTAGCTTGTTAATGCTAGATATATGTATTGCAATATATGAGATGCTTTGACAGTGTTGTGTGTTGAGCAAAACATGACATCGCTGCAGAGAGTGCTATAAACTGGAACTACATCAACACACAAAACCTTTAAAAAGTGCATAATCTCTTGTTCAGGTCAATAGCTTGACTTTTGGCTTTTAGTCTGAGATAAAGAGATATTAGTTGCAGTAGAAATAACATGAATAAAATGGTAAATACATAGGTAGAGGCATGTAGTATGGTGTGATGATTTATGTTTTATTGAATTTGACAGTTAATTGCTTGCATTGCATTTGAGTATCCTTATCTGCTGATGACGTGAAAAGGCCACAGTATCAGAGAGAGAGAGAGTTTGCCTTCCTCATGGAAACACCTCCAAGAGTGGGACACTGTGTTTCAGAAATACTGCTGCAGTGTGAGATTGGTTTACTCTCTCTTTGCTTTTTTCTTCATCTAGACCTGGAAGAAAGAGGGATTTCTCTCCCCTGCCCTGGAGTCAGTACTTTGAAACCATGGAAGACGTTGAGGTGGAAAATGAAAATGGAAAAGACATATCCTTGACTGCAGCCTTTGCTTGCCAGGATAAAATTTAAAATAAATATACATATATATTGAAACTTTGGTTCAGCAATCATCAAGAGTGTTTAAATCTAACTAGTTCTTGTCATATTCAACTACTTTTTGTAAGTGTGCTATTTACATGTCAATAATTATATAACATTTAAAGATAATCTGTTTTTACAACTAATATTTATTGATTTTCAGTAGCATCAATTTACACTGTAACTCTTGCACAGCTCTTTTGTATTTTTTTCTTGACTACCTTGAACATCTTCAGAATCTATTGCAGTGGTGCCCATGGTCCTGTGCTCCTGCTCCTCCATGGCGGAGGCCACTCTGCACTCTCCTGGGCAGTGTTTACTGTGAGCATAATCTCTAGTATAGAAACTGGGCAACCTCTAACTGCATGTTCAGAATACACACCAAGACCAAAGCTGATCCTTTATTTGAGCATGCTTGCTACACAGTTATATTTGAGTATGTTTTTTTGTATGTGTGTTTGAAGGCTGTCATATGCAGCAGGATCAACTGCAGGGTGGTGGCTATGGACCTTCGAGCTCATGGTAAACAGTGGTAGACACAGGAAACCAAATTAGTTCAAAACAAAACAAAACAAGCTCTTGATGGAGATATGTCACTTTGGTTTGGTACATTTAATCATTAATGAATTATGTGTTGCAAAAATATATGCTTGTTTGCACAAGAGGAAATTTATGTTAACTATCGATTTAAAGTTGTGTTGATCACTGCAACTTTATGCTTTAAATCTGTAATTTGCATTGTGTGTTAACGTATTACATCGTCAACATTTATTCTGTTTCAGAGCATTCTTCTCCCCGCAGTATTGCAATGATTAAAAAATAAAGCAGTTAAGCAGTGGTGCCTGTTTATTATATGTTTTATCAACAGAAGAAAACTGTTCTTAATCAGAATTTGCTTTTGCAATTGCAACTTCAATAACAGAAATTATAAAAAAATTAAACTGCTGTAACAGAGTAACTTAATCACACCCCTATCCGCCTGTAATTTGATGCCAACTCTTCCCACATCCTGTGATCAGGAGATAACTCCCTCGGTATCGTTTGGCTTGTTATTCTCATTGATTCATATTCATGAGCTAGCAAATGGTGAAATGTACTTCTTTCTCATCACCTGCAGGCGACACCAAAGTAAAAAATCCTGATGATCTTTCTGCAGACACGATGGCCAAGTAAGTTTAGGACAGATTATGGATTTAGTGAGAACCACATACAGACACGCACACATTTAAAACAGCAATGATCCTGCAGCCTTGCAGAACAGCCATTGCTTTATAGTTTCTGACTGTTTAGTCAGAAAAACAAACACATAATAATGTTTTCCTTTTTCTGTCAAAAGGGATATTGGCAAAGTGGTAGAAGCCCTCTATGGAGAGAACCCACCTCCAATAATGATCATTGGGCACAGCATGGGTGGGGCAATTGCAGTCCACACAGCCACTGCTAATCACGTACCTTCTCTGCTTGGCCTCTGTGTCATTGATGTTGTAGAAGGTAAGAGCTTGCACACCATCAAAGGGGGGCAACAAAGATGGATATTCTTCAGGTTTAGACACATAGTTGACCATATTTAATGTTGATTTTACTGGAACTTTAATTTAGCAATGAATTCATAGGATGAAACACCATAGTCAAATCAAAAGTAATGATGTACTCAATCCAGTATTACTGGGATTATTCATAACAGTTTTGTTAATTACATTCAGGTACAGCAATGGATTCTTTGAACAGTATGCAGAATTTTCTCAGAAGTCGGCCAAAGACATTCAAATCCCTGGAGAATGCTATTGAGTGGAGGTAAACCTGAAACATAATTATTACTACATAACATTATTGACCAAACCAGTGTGAGTCTTACTGAAAGTGTTCTCCATGTTTTGGAAAACTTTCAGCTTCAAAAGAATGTGTTTTGATTATCTAATTTTAATGGCCTCCGTTCTTAGAGTCTGAATTCTCAATTAACTGCTATCATCTTTTCGTAATATGTGGGTCTTGTTTTTCCTTTGCTTCCAGTGTGAGGAGCGGCCAGATCAGAAACATAGAGTCGGCACGAGTGTCAATGGGAGGCCAGGTGAAAAAGTATGTCTGCTCTGTTTTTATCTCACATTAAGTCCTGTCTGGTTAAGTTTTATTTAATGAGCATTGTTGTTCTTACATTCCTAGATGTGAGGAATCCACCAGCAGTCCAGGTCTGTCTAATAGCATTGGTGAAGGTATAATAGAAGAAGAAGAGGATGAAGAAGTGGCAGAGGAATCTAACAAGAAGAGGATGAAGGAAGACGACCAAGAGGTCCTGTCTGTCTTAATATTTGTCTGTGTTGTAACATTTATGTGAAATGTTAAAAAGTACCTAAAATAGTTGATTTTCTTCCGCTCATACAGATCAGAAAGGAGAGCATCTTTACCTGGCGAGTGGAGCTGTCAAAGACAGAAAAGTACTGGGACGGCTGGTTCAGAGGCCTGTCTGCCCTCTTCCTCACCTGCTCTGTACCAAAACTGCTTCTGCTTGCAGGTCTGATATCTCACAGTTTGTCACAGTTAACTTGCATTGTTATTTAGTGATTTAATGCATAAAAAGGAACTGAGTAGGCACTTTTCATGGTTTTTATGGCCATGCTCCACTAGTTTGCACTAATACAAATGATTGTGGATTTATTCCAAGCTATTTTGCCATTCACTGCACAATTTCACCCATGACTTAATCTTTTGTGTAGGAGTGGACAGGCTCGACAAAGACCTTACTATTGGACAGATGCAAGGTAAGGAGTGCAAATGAAGATGTTATGCATCGTTAAAATGTTTTTTTTTTCCGGATTTGATTGCCATAATACAGTAGAATACACAGACTTTAAAATATTCATAATGTCACTGTTTGTCTACAGGAAAGTTTCAGATGCAGGTCCTCCCTCAGTGTGGTCATGCTGTTCATGAGGACGCACCTGAAAAAGTAAGGATTGTTTACTTGAATTTACTCTGTATGATGTATGTACTGTTTAATTGTCTGAAGTACTATATGATGCATCTTGATATGCCGAACCTAATGCAAGAATAGCTTTAACTCACACATTTAAAATTTTCGCACTTTACAGTTGATGATATTGTTTTTATTAATATCCTTTGCTTTGCGTGTTTGTTTAGTTCTCCCTGTTTGATCAGATTCAGTTTGCCACAGTTAAATTAATTTAGTCCTCTTTCATTTTTTACTAGGTAGCAGATGCTCTTGCAACATTTATGGTCAGGCACAAATTCACTGATTTTAAGGAAGGATTCCTGTGGTAAGTGAACTTTCTTACAAAGAATATATGCAAGATTTATTAGATGTTTAAGCAAAGGCACTAATTGGAATAGCAGACATGTAGATGCAGAGTTTACACTGTCCAACTTTGTTTAACAATCTCTCCACAGCTAATTTCTAGTCTCAGCCTACATTGCCAGCAGCCATAGAAGAAAAGTTTCAAGATTCATCCACATTCTTGTATAATTTAGCAGCAAACTAAAGAAAATATAACAAACATTATTATTATTATTATTATTATTATTATTATTATTATTATTATTATTATTATTATTATTATTTCATTTTGTAATATAGATTCTTTGCCTTTTAGCTTTGCCTTATTTTTGTTTTCAAACACTGGGATTGGATTTAACTCTTCCTTTTAAATGTAAAGTTTTTTTTAAGTTTTTGAAATGTTTTGCTCTCCCTGTTTATATTTTTATTTTGTGTGATTGCATCATGGTTAATATATGTTTGTAATGTTTAAATTTAAGCAATGATTAAAGATGGACACTGAAAAGAATGTCAACCATGCTTGTATGTTTGGTGTGTGTCTTTAAAGAACACCATGATCATTTCAAATGAGCAGGTTTATTTAACACAACATCATGGAGGAAAATACAGAAATGTAATTGGTGTTGAAAGTGAGTGACAAATACGCAATGAAAGTATTTTTACCAGCTCTCTATCATCTGCTTACACCCTCACTCATGCTGCAGATTACATTTGGAGCTAACAAATACTATAAAACACATTATGACTGCATTTTACAATAGAACATAGACATAAGAAATGTTTCCTGGAAGAAATGTAAAGCCCAGCTAACACTCACCCACTGCAGTGTAGAATGCAACATATTCTGCTCCATTCCTGTTTTTCACCTCATTTTTAGAGAAAAGTGACCATCACTGACACCAAAATATGATTTTAAGCAAATAGGGAGGATCTAAAGGGTCTGTAATTTTCATTGCAGCCCTCATTGATTGTGTCGGTTTTTCATTTATTTAAATCTGTGATGAAGTTCTGATGTCTAATCCATTCATCTACAAATGACTAGACCATGGCAACAATTTGATCTGTATCAGTGACCTAGTAATGGAGCAAAAAAATTCAGTTGTCCTAAATTTAAGAGAATGTATTTAAAATAAGAATTTGGAAAAGGCCCCTTTGAGTTGCCAAGCTTGGACTATGCCAGAAAAAGAGACTTAAGAATGTAATATAAACTACTGCCTGTTATCATTCTGAATATTGTTGAGGATTAAAATTCTAAAATTGATAATACATATTTCCAAAAGCACAGACAATTGTCTTAAATAACGCAGTTGTTCTAAACACTTCTTTTAAAGTTCACTGAACACTGAAGTGGGTAAAGATCAGTTACTCTGCAAATGAAAAATAAAAACCTTGACTCAAAAACAAAAGTGTAAACCAAGGTTTTAGTTTTCTGAACTTCATAAAGAAGGTGACATGTTTTTCTCCAAGTGCCTGGTTTACTCAAAGGAATGGCAGCTTTAATTGTGCCTCCATGGCCCAACGCACTTAAAAAAATATGTTGCCATAATATGCAATGTAAATATTTGAATTATTAATGTGTTACTAATGATCACTCTCCAAAGAATTGCAGTCACAGGGAGCATTATGAGATGTGAGTCAGTAAACAATCCTGACATGCTGTACAGTCCTCAAGCAACATTTGTTGATTACATCACTTAAAGTCCAATAATTAATACGCTTTAGTTAAATTTTACACTTAGTTAGAAGGTGCAGGTGCAACATACATGTTTAAATAATATAGTCCACTACAGAGCCACAGATCATTACCTCTGTGACTCAGTTCAGTGGTTAAATTCTGTATATTGTGTGTATTATCTGTATTTGTACCTTTTTCTTGCATTGAATTATTGTAGACCAGAAATATAGAGCCACTGTTCAAACTGACTCGTCATTCAACCTGTCACAATTTTTAAAATTCCTCTCCTGCGACAAACTAAAAGAAACCTGCAGTAAGAGAATTTCAGCAACCTGTCAGTCACTCACCTTATAAAGATACATAAGCAATATCCTGTATGAAAAAAAAAAAACATACAGGCATCGTTGTAAAAAGGTAAGAGGTGCCTCTCAGAACCAACGAGTGGCAAACGCTATGGGTTGTTGTATTCCAGTCATAAAAGAAGACTCAGGTATGGCTACCATCTCACTAAAAAAAATGCAACCTTTCAGCCTGTGCTTCAGTTGGCCTAGAGAAGGGAGTGTGCATCATTTTCAGACTGAAGGCACAATATAGTGAAATACTTTATCTTGGCATTGTGGACTGCAAGAAAAATTTGCCATAAACTTTCATGGTTCCCTCAGGATAATGTTTAATGTTTTCAGTAAAATCTAAATCACTTTGTCACTGGCAGATCAGAATATCAATTTGTTCAGCACTTCATCAGTGATCAATTAAAAATTTCAAGTTATGATTTATGATATTTCTGAATCTGACAAGTTGACATAAAAATGGCAATCCTGGGCAAAGAAACACAAAACCTCCAGCACAGAGTTGAGAGACAGCAGGTTTCTATTAGCACAAACAGCCAAAATAAATAAAAGTAATAAACAAGTAAAAGATGCTAACTAAACTTATCATTCTGGCATGTTTGCTAGTAAAATAAATCTATAGAATCTTATTACATTGTTAAATCAAACTAAACAAATCCTAACACAGTGGTCGCCCCTGTCAATGTCTCTTGTGGGTCGCATCAATTCAGTCAAAATGACCATTCTACCTAAATTTCTGTACCTTTTCCAGGCCTTACCACTCTTTATTCCTGGATCTCTTTTTCAATTTCTTGACTCAGTTATTTCTTCATACTTATGGCGGGGTAAACGGCCACATTTGAACAAGACTCACCTTCAAAAGACCAAGGCTGCAGGAGGCCTGGCCCTCCCAAACTTTTGTTTTTATTATTAGGCTTCTAACTTGCGCTGCCTTGCATTCTGGTCCTTCTGCTGTGGCCAAACTGACTTTCCTGACTGGATGGCGATGGAGTTACAGTCAAACGATAATCTGTCAATTCTTGCACTTCTTGGTTCTTCACTTCCGCTTCCTTCATTTAAATCAATCAAAAATCCAGTGGTTAAACATTCTCTTAGAATTTGGGCCCAATTTAGGAAGTTTTTTAGTTTTCACAGCTTCTCTTTCCTAAGCCCCATTGCCTCAAACCACCTTTTCAAACCATCCTGTCACGATCCCACCTTTCAAGAATGGCACAGGAAAGGTATTGTACGTTTTAAAGATCTGTTCATAAACAACACTTTGGTATCATTTGAGCAGTTGAGTAGAAAATTCAGCCTCCCAATGTCAAATTTTTTCAGGTATCTTCAGGTTAGGCATTTTGTTCTTTCTCAGACATCCAGCTCTAGAGCATCAAAAGGCTTGACCATAGTTGACACTGTTCTCTCTACAGACCCACTTAAAAAGGGGCTCATTTTGGCTCTTTAAGGCATGCTATTGGATCTTAGGAGTGCCCCCACAGATAAGCTTAAAACAGCATGGGAGGAGGACTTAGGGCTCTCTTTATCAGAGGATACTTGGGTTTCCATGCTCAAATTGGTTGATTCAACCTCCCTACAGAATCTGTAGCTTCTAGCTTGGCAAGTAATTCTATTCAGGTGGAAGGATACT
Source organism: Acanthurus leucopareius (assembly GCA_029814765.1). NCBI lineage: Eukaryota > Metazoa > Chordata > Actinopteri > Acanthuriformes > Acanthuridae > Acanthurus > Acanthurus leucopareius. The sequence continues at coordinate 8,435,492 of JAQMCX010000012.1, read as the reverse complement.
CTCCCTCCCACTCATGCACAATGGCTGGAAGACATAATGTCCTGCTTAAAACTGGAGAAAATTAGATATTCACTTCAGCAATCAAATAATAAGTTCCAGAAAGTGTGGGGACCCTTCCTAAAAGCAATCCAGACCCTGTGAAGGTTTGACCCTCAGATGCAGGTTAACTATGCTGTACATTTCTTACTCACTCCTAGTGCAAGCTCTTGGTGTAACAGTGATCTTATGTTGTGACTAGTACTCTGGCAGTGACAGGGGAGGGATTATTTTGTCCACTGTTCAATTGTTGTTTTGTTTTTGTTTTTTTTCTTTCTTTTTGCATTCTTGTACACCTTGTACATTGGTGTGTGCTGTGATTGACATACCCATGCTCATTTCTGATCTCTGTAATGACCATTCAGCATTGCACTTTTGCTATACTGAGAAAATTTCAATAAAAAAAGATATTGAATTAAAAAAATTACCAACCAAATGTCTGTTCTGGATATGTTTTTCCACTTGTCTGAAAGAATAAAAGAAGCAAACAGCCCCTTTTTAAAAATGAGATTTGTTTGAACCTACAAAGTCTCCTCTTACATAATCTAGGTTGGTATCACCTTGATTTTTGTATTTTATTTTATTTTTAATGTTGTTTTATCTATTTGCCCTGAGATGCTTACTGTTTTCAATGTCCACTGCGCAAATAGGCCTACACACTTTTACATAGGCTGTTGCATATCTGTGTTTACTGTTGTTGAACTGCTGCAGTTTAAAAGCAATACAATGGTCTGATTTCCAGTTTTGTTCATGTAGCAGCTCTGCAGAAGGTCAGTGACTCTTTAGAAATCCTGAATTTGTATAGATTTTGGCAAACTATACATTTATGTTTCACAATGTGAAATAACAATTAAGTAGATATACAACATACTTTAATGGCATAGTACACAAACAAAAAATATATATACTTCTCAAGTAGCATACAGCCTCTAAAACTCCAACAAGAAACCACAACTAGTGCCGAGCTCTGACTGGCCATGGTGTTGATGATGTCAGAATACAGATTACTTACATAAAGGACATGATGATCTGGACGTTGATTTATTCCTTAGATTTCTCTACCAAGTTGTCATTGTCATTATAAAGTCAGACCAAACCATTAACATGTGGTAAGTAATCCATCTCAGATATACAATGAATCTGTTTATCATGAGTTTAACTTCACAGATTCTGTGTAGTTCAGAAATAGTCTGATTTATTGCTATTTATGCTTTTTAATTATTTTTTTTGTATTTCTAACCCCTAAAAGTTATTTCAGGTCAGTAAGCTTTTTTTAATAAATTGTTCTACATTAAGTGGGATATTCAGTGGGATGTTGTTGTTTGACATGCCTTTTCAGGAAAATTTCACCATGAATGACACAACAGAAGTCGTGCAGGTGATACCTTTTCAGGTGCCTGTCAAAGCTCTGATGTCTGTGCTGTCATGTTTTTTCTTTCTGTATGTAAACTGTGTCATGCTCTTTGCCTTGTTGAGAAAGCCTCATTTCATGGAGTGCTCCCGCTACATGCTTTTTGGTCATTTGCTCATCACTGACTCTATGCAGCTTATGATGTCATTGTTTCTGTACACCTGTGCTGTAGCTAAGTTGAGATTGATCAGCTATGTTTGTATTATATTTACACTGTTGGCGTCCCTCACTGTTAAAATGTCACCCATCAGCCTAGCTTTAATGTCTTTGGAGAGGTATGTTGCCGTATGTTTCCCGCTGAGGCATGCTGGTATTGCCACCAGCAGGACTACAGTCATGGCCATTGCTGTTATGTGGACAGTTGCCTCTGTTGAGTCATTCACCCACATTTTCCTGTTTGTCAGACTCAATGACACAGTCTTCACTTTGCCAGGACTCTGCCGCAGAAGAAGTGTCTTTCACTCACAAATATTTGCAACTTTACATACAGGCTTCAATATTGTCTGTTTTGTATTAGTGAGTGTAATTGTCATCTTTACATACTTTGCTATAATGATTACTGTAAAGTTAGCCTCTTCTAATGCCCGCAGCTCCTCAAAAGCCCATAAGACAGTGCTGTTGCACCTGCTTCAGTTGTGTCTGTGTCTCACCTCCATGCTGTTTGATACGATAAACTCTAGAGACATGCAGGCAAATTATCCTACTATTTTCGTTGATATCCAGTATGCCTTTTTTGTAATTCTTATCATATTTCCTAAATGTTTGAGTCCACTCATATATGGCCTCAGAGATCAGACGTTCAGATATGTCTTTATCTACTATTTCACCTTTGGCTTCAAAAGCACTGTTAAACTGTCTCCTATGTCTTAGTTTCAAATACAGTAATTGTGTCATGCTCTTTTATTAATGCTTACATGAGTTGCAATAAGTGAAAAAAGAAAAAAAATTCAGAGAAAACCTATATTTGCTGTATTCAAGTTTGTGTCCCCCTGTGATTTATTTTGGCGTGTGACAAGATGATACGATAAATTGAGTCTGATTAGAGTCAGTTCAGAATTAAAAATGCAGTTTAAAACATTGTCTTTTATTTTTGTTGGCTTGTCTCAGCTGATTGAAAATATCCTATACTGATCTTAAATCATACAACACATTTCACTATATGATACAATTAAAAGTAGAATCTGAGGATAAATAAAATAAATGTCTGAATAATAGAATGTCTATTAGTGTCTCTTCCATGAGCCATGTGTATTTTGTGATATTGGTTGGCCTTAAAATTAATTAAAAATATCATGCAAATGTTATCTTTTTTAAATGATTCTATGAAACACTAAATAGTGTGTTGTTGTCAGTAGTAATTACACAAAATATGACACCATGTAAGACAAAATATGACAGAATGTATTATGAAGATTAAAAGTATAATATTTAGTGGGGCTTCTCAGGTTTTTGAGAAAAAAGTGATATTGCAAAGTATTCTTTGAGTAGATAGATAGATAGATAGATAGATAGATAGATAGATAGACAGACAGACAGACAGACAGACAGACAGACAGACAGAC
>JAQMCX010000012.1:8332207-8432383 GCA_029814765.1 Acanthurus leucopareius | reverse complement strand
ATGTGCAAATGGCAGTAGTGCAGGAGCAAAGATGTGCAAGGTCAAGAAACCAGTAGTGCACATGTTTGCCATTGAGTATATATTAAAGATAAAACTACTTATGTTATGATAAATTTACAGAGATATTTAGTATCAGCTATTAGTGGAATAAAATGCATGAACTTTTATAGATAATTCCTCATATGTTTCATCTGATACAAAAAATGGACACTTATTACTATAAAATCTGACAGCATAAGTCAACACTGTTAGTAGTTTTTCACTATGTCTAGCTACTTCAACTGCCTCAAATATTGTCAACATTCAAAATGTTCCATGTTCAGTAATGAAAAGCCATTTAATTTAAACCAATGACAAGGTGACACTGACCGGAGAGTAATGTTATAAAGTGAGAAGACGTCTTGAAAAAAACATGATAAATCTCAGTTCATCCTTTCAGCCAGCAGATGTCACTTTAGGTTTGTAAATGTTTTAATGGTGAGGCAGTGCTTATAGCCATCACTATGTGCACCTGTAATCTTTAACATGTAAGCAAATGTTACCTTTTTCGTCTTTCATATGTAACCTGAGCACCTGAGGAACATATCAAAGAAGCTTATGAAGTTATTGATGAAATTCCTGTACCCTCCTCTTTCTCACAGTCCAGATGGACACTTCTCTTGGAGGAAGAATAGAGACAGAAAGCAGAGAGAGAGACCAATTTGTGTGGGTAAACAGAGAGGGAGGAGCTGACCTGCGGAATAAAAGAAGTGTCTGAGCAGGAGGTGGACTAATTTAACCGATCTTTACTCCGCCACAATCCTGAAGCCCTCTCAATACCTCTCTGGCCTTGGTGAAAGAGCACTCGAAGGGTTGAAAAACATTCCAGAGAGACAAAGTACCTGGTGACAGAAAGCAGCTTTAGTTTAGAGCAAGAGCTGAAGGGAGAGGTTGTTATCATGATCACAAAATTATTCACATCCTCAAGAAAGAAAATAGAGTCTGTGGCTTTGGTTTAACAATGGTCAGCTTCATTTTCACAACCCCAGTTCTGCTTTTGGGCACACAGGTTGTTTGTCACTCTTCCCACTATGTCGTGCTCACTCTGTGTGTGTGTCCCAAAAAGAGAATTATTTGTGAGCAGAGGAAGGCACATAAGACAGAAATCTTATCTCTGTCACTCCTAATTAACAGAGACGTGATTTGAGGGAGAAACTACAATACTTTGTCAGGCAAAATTGTTTAAGCAATATCTATTGTGTATTTCTAGGCTACATGCAGATTGAAAATAATTATATTATATCAGAAATTTTTTTTTATAAAGTTACATGATAAATAACATCAGCAAACCCAACCTGTTTGTTGAAAGTTAGGATGGGGATGAAATACCAGGAATGCATACAAAATATAACAGTCTTTACAAGGTTACATTTTATTGAAACTGTGTCAGATAGAAGCTGGGTTAAGTTAATCAAAGTCTGTTCTGTTGATCATGATGTATAAGATAATGCATCCTTGTACAATAACACCATAGCCTAAGAAGAGGAAAGAAGAAGTGGCTGAATGAAGACCTCACTGTAGCTCCAAAAATGTACTATTTATTACAGAATCTTTGTTATTGATTGCATGTGTGTTCCTGTTTTTTGTCCACTACCTCTAAAATCATCAGCTTCAACCATAGCAATGACAAAACATTTGACTGTTTTGGTTGATTTGGCAAGGTCTAGAAATATTTGTGTCTTGCAAAAGAAATGGAAGTTGAATTTTAAAAATAGGCTGCTAATGAAAGAAAAGAAAAATACTGAACAAACAGCAAAAACAAAAAACTGATACAATAGTTAGGCTCATCATGTCTTAATCGGAAAAGTCTACCGCTTCAAAAGAAAGGGCTGTGGAAAACTCATTGGAAACTTTGCAATACACAAGTTCTAATATGGATATGATTTTAGAAGAAGCTCTTAAAGTGATTTGTGCAGTCTTTTAGTATGCACATCTCTCCCCTCATCTCAAATTCTGTCACATCAACATATAGCTTTCATGTTGATGCATTGCACTTAAGGCAAGATTTTCCAGCCTGGACTTTAGAACAAAGATAATATTCAGTGCACTTATTTTACCCACTAGAGATAGATTAAAGAAAAGACATGCTCATGTACTCCCTCTCTCTCTCTCTCAGACATACACACGCACGCACACAAACACATACACACACAAATGTTTGTATTATAGTGTAGCAGATGAATAGGATGATGGGAGAGTAACTGTATCGCTTGTGGCTCTCCAGAGGACAGCACTGACTCAAATTAAAGCACTGACCTGGTTAGCTCTCTGTCAGCAGAAGGGGGTGCTGCCCCACAACTCACAGCCCATCCCATTCACATTTATTTTGCAAATATTAACTTGCTGACTGACAATGAACAGCAACTTCATACATATATGTAAATGTGACAGATACCCCCCAGCTATGAGTGATCACAAAGCACATGTATCAAAATTCTTAAGTGCTGATTTGTAAATTTATTAGGGTATCAAAAATTCAAGTGTAAGTCCACAGAGAAAAATGGACCATATAATCACAGATACCTAACCTAGGAGATATTTAACTGATAGCATATGAAATTTCTACCACCATAAATTCCTAAATAGTACAGACAGTGTATTATGCTCCAAAATATAAATGCTGTGATGATCTCTATGGGGACATTGTGACTTGCTTTAGCAGGACAGACACAGATGGAAGCAATAACATTAACAATGGCTCAGTTCAAATTGTCTCGGGTGGGGAGGCCATACTAGTGAACCATCAATGTAGATGGGTCCTAGAATTAGCTAAACAAAATGTGACTGCCATCAGTGTTGTTATCAATTACATTTGCAAATGCTTTCCTGCAATTATATGTCAAAATATCAAAAATATAAATCAAGGTCTTTTGAACCATATGTAAGCATTACTAGTCAAGCTACTGGGATGTGTTGCTGTTGCACTACATGTAGGAAAAATGCCACAGGTTTTTTCCACAAATATGGAACATCCATGATGGTTCTCCCACTTGAACGTCTGGAGTAGGCCTACAGATCAAAACTATATAAGTTCGAAACCCAAAAAGATGGTTCCCAACTAGAGCCTCAAAATAGCAGGTTTTCCTTGAGAACCAAAGTGGGCTCATCTTATTCCACACGTTATTTTGAAATGTGCATTGCAATCTGTTGATAACATATTGTATTTTCCACTAAAACCCACTGGGAAAGCAAAACTTGCTTCCTCCAAATTTCAAAATTACGAAAAATGTAGGTTTCAAAAGAGCATGGCCTAGAAATTTATGTGAGTCTCTGGGTTGACCATAAAGCTCACGAGTCGGACGCCCTAAAGTTGGATCAAGGGCTGAAAAAAATATTACTGTATTTTAAAGTTCAAGAATTATAACTGAAAGCGTTGCTTTTTCATATGTTCACGCGCTGACCTCATCCTCATCTAAAGTGAATCAGTTCGTTCAATAAACTGCTCTAACTTCACACCAGATTATATTGAAATCTTTCAAAATAATCTCTAAATATTCTGCTGACTGACAGAGAAAAAAAGAGCGAACATGTGCTTTTTTTCACAGTGGCAGAAACGAGTATTTTCAGTGAGCAGTCGGGAAAGACAGCTAAGAACAAAGTGGTTTGATTGATCAATGTATGTCGGGTTATTAACAGAGATGACGTAATGTGTATACTAATGGATTATTCTTCCAGGGGGATGTTGCTGTCGGATCTCGACAGATTACCGTTTATTTCCATTATCAGGTGAGCTCCCGGTCTCCCCGCTTCGTGAGTAGTAGATGGTACAGTCCACATGCAGTTCGGAGTTGTTGCTGAGGAGGTTCCTCTCTTCAGCACATACCGCTAAATTGGCATGCAGCCTACGCTTGGGTCCTGTAGCAGGAGACTGCACTGCTTTTGAAAATGTTACCGCCTTCTTACCGGAGTTACCTCGGACAGCAGGGCAAGGTCGCATTCTTTCACCTTTTGTTCGGTATTACAGGTGAGTCCAGAATTTTGTATGGTAGTTTTTTTAAAATATGTTTTGTAAACGTTAAGCAGAAGTTTTGCGAAAGAACCGAGTGTCTCGCGCATCATGCAGTAAAAATAAGCGGACGAGTCGGCAAAACTCGCTGCAGCCGTGTGTTTTAGGTGTTTATTATTTAAAGTTGCAAGTTTAGCTATTGTAGCAGGTGTCATTTAAACACGAAAGGAAACTTGGTTACAAGTTCACTTCAACGCTACGGAGTGATAGCTAGCCAGCGCCACCGCCGCGGATGATGGTGCGACCCCAGGCTGCCATAGAAACAGTCCATAGAAACCCCCGGTTAATAGGACAAGCATATTCAGTGATTATATACAGTTACCCAACCTTTACTTGGGTCATTGCAGATTCACAGGCAGCCATATTAGTTCCAGAAGCATTTTCTGTCAAAGTAACATTGTGCTATGCTATGTGTCAGACCAGCTGCTTTTTGCAAAATGATGAGCGGCTAGAATTTGTGTCACCATAAAGGACAATGCTAAAAGTCGGCATCAGGTCTGGGAGAGGGTCAGTCACCATGTGCTTGTCATGGGGCCTGAGCTCCATATGGTTTAATCAAGGGATGGGCAATTAAGTAACTCCTCCCCGAAACACGCCAACTTTGTCACCGGAGTTAAGGCACTGCTTTATTAAAATTAAAAATATTAAAATCAGTTTTGCTCAAACTCTGTCTCGAAACTGTCCTCATACCCTTCAACTCCCAAGTCAGCACTTAAAAGACACCAGTGAAAATACTTGGCTTGCTTTTGCAACATATGAAGGATGAGCTGACTAAAGGCATCTTTTCTACTTGTTTCCTCTACAAATTAAGAAACAACAAAAAGGTTCAGTGTTACTTATTAAGATCAAGAAGCTTATTTTATATGCGTGTGCATGTATTTTGCTAAGATTGTATGATGCACAAAACCAGGATGGAGATCCCTGAAAAAGCATCTTATTCAGGAAAAAGAAAATCTCACCAAATTGAACCTTTGCTTTGCTCATGTGTGCAGCTGTACCCTCACTGACCAGTGAGTAAATCAGAACAGACAGTTTATATACATTATCCAACTGTTTCTCTTACCACATTTCTCTTATCAGAGGGCAGGGAAAGGGTCCTTATTGTAATGAATAAGCATCTTACAGTTTAATATAGTTAAATGAAACACCACATCAAACTGCGTCCAAAAAATCACTAGAGTTGAGTCAACTCCACTCTTACAACTCAGCTCTCACTGGCTGTGGTATTGGATTGTATTACATTGCAACAGTGTTTCTAGTTTTCTTGTCACTCACTTTATCTTAATGACAATTTTCCAAGTCAATAGTGGTTGTGTTTTGGTTCTAAAACTGAAATGTACATAAGGATGGAAAAATGGGCTTCAAACCGCAGAGTTTTTCCATTTGAGAGCCACATTACAAATCACTGTCACATCAGTATCTCTTTCTGTTGCTTAGTGAAAAGTGGTTATACAGCACATCAGTGAACAGTGTGCAAGACGCGAAACACAAGGGCTTTACACATAAACAGATCCGTAAATCTTTTGTTAAAGAATTGACTTGACCCAGACACCCTCTCCCACATTATTAATATACTGAATGTTCTTTCATGCTATTACCAGGATCTTGGAGTTCATTTCAAAACAGACTGCTTACTTCCTTCAGAGAGTTCAGGTTAAGGAGCAGAGACAGGTGCCCATTTATCTAGCCTCAGTTTAAGCTTGCTGTACATTTCAATGAGGAGTTTGACCTTGTGCCTTTTTGAATGCAAAATAGATGCACACACCCTCACAGCTAATAATGTCTAGATCTTAAAGGGGAACAAACAAGCTTTTCTCAGTATTTAATGTTTCTTACATAAATGCATGGTGTTTTATTAAAGCTCTACTTTAGGGCACTAATCATAGTTCTGGCAACGAGGACTAAGATTCAGATCCACCCAATATTTTTAGCTTTAAAAGTTAAGCATTCAGCACACAAAGAGCAGCAACAGCAAACTTGGATGTTTTACAGGGGTTAATGAGAACGTCTCAGATGAAAGCAATGTATAGATTTTGTAATGCCTTAAAACATAAACAATCACCTTACACCTGCTGAAAAGCTAATTTAAAGTGTCCATGATATTAGGTCTGTGTGTGATCTGTTTAAATTAAACAGTTTTTAAATTTTAGGGATCCATGATTTTTTTTCTTTTTCAGCCATACCAATAACTACAGTGACTCTGAAATGCAAATCAAAACAGCAAATCACAAATGGAACAACAACTGCTAAAACGCAACACTAAACAGGAAAACACAACGACACATTGCTTATCTAATTTAAAAGAGAGAAAACTTGACAGCAAATTTGAAATCAAAAGAGCAAAATAAAAACCACAACCACAAAGCAGGAAACACAGAAAATGGCACATTTCCTTCTTGGTGAAAATAGGGACAGTTCATCCATCTAATAAGCAACTATTCCAGTTTGGTGTTCAGTCTTTAGCGACGGCAAGGATCTACTCTTTCCAGTAGAAGTAAATGTTGTTTTTGTGTTTTGCTGTTGAGATTCAGTTTTTTGAAGAGTTTTCTCTTTAGTTGATTTGATTAGCAGGTTTTAATTGTTTTATTGTTTGTTGTTGTGTTTTGTCATTTCTTCTTCTTCTTCCTCTCCTGCCTCCTCTCTTGAGTATTTCCACTTTGAATAGACCTCAAAGGTGCTTACTGCCACCCTCACCTATTAGCCCTGCACTTGCTAAGCCAGTGGAATCAATTTAGCTTCTTCTTATCATCTCTATTTATTGGTAATTTTGTTGCAGCCAATTAGTTGCTATAATTTCATTATAGCCACTATATTTCATAATAGATGATAAAATAAATTTCCCATTATCATTGGCCCAGTATGTACATACCTGATTAAAGTCAATGGTAACACCTAGGGATGGGAATAACCGACAAGTGTACAATATTAAACTATAACAATATGTTGCCTAAGATCATGATTCTGCAATACTGGATACATTGCAAGATAACAGTCTGTGATCACAGGAGTTGTGTATTTATTTATCACATTATGATGTCAGTTACACAGAACTTGACAACAGAATGGAAACAATGTACAAAAAAGTGCTCACAGCTGCCCAGAGTAGAGTGGAGTGCTCCCTTAACACACATAAGTCAACAACGTAACTAACAACTTGTCCCTGCTCATGTGTGCCATTATTTCACCATAAAATAGCTATAAACTGGCAAAAGGCAGAACTGCCAAAAAGCAGAAAAATTTGGATATACGTCATAAAGTAATGACTATGGTAAATCAAATCAGCAGGAGAAGCTGTTTTAGTGTGTGGGTTTTCAAGCAGCACAAGGAAGTAATACATTGTATTCCTGTATCAATATTTTGTTCCACTCCATGTAATCTGTAAAATAATGCATATTTAAGGCCCACTAGACATGATAAATGCACTCCCTTTAAACACTTGCAAAGCTGTTTGTGTTGTGTTGTGTTTTGTTTTGTTTTGTTTTTGTTTTTGTTTTTTTACACTTTTGGTGTTTGAAAAATTTAGTTTGTATAATATAAAGTTCCCCTCCTCAGACTGATGTATAAAATTTGTAGTGCTACAAGACATTGTACAGTTGATCTTTTTCTTTTTAATGAATTAGAAATTATTAACTCTCTTGGTCTTTGTCAGTCATCTCACATTTGGAGATGTGCGTTTGCTTAATAGCTTAATCAAACCAGTTAAAAAATAATAGTTGATTAGATGGTTTGATAAGCCACACTGTCAAACAACCATTCAGTCCTTCCCTGACCTGCTCCGCACAGCTGGCTCTGCCACTTCCACTTTAACACCATCACCATTTAGTTCTGATTTCCACTTATAACAAGACACGCTGCCCTCTGGCAAGACACCCATATTAATACACTTGCTGCCACATAAATGGTGCATGTGAAGGTAATATTGACTAAAGTGAGAACGAGCAGTATCCCTTGGGAGCAATGTGTCCTTGATGCCAGGATATCTATAATCTGTTTTCTTGTATGTGTGTGTGTGTGTGTCAGTGTGGGTGCATGTGTGCCCATTGGTGTGTGTGCATGTGCGCATGTGTACGTGCATGTGCATGAGAATTAGACATTGTGTTGCATCTGCAAACCAAACTGAAAATGTCTACTGTAGCTGCTCTCTTTGAGGATTGCAAGAACTTAAAGCATTTCCATTCTCTGCCTCTAAAAGTACAAGAAGAATAGAGAAAACATTCTTGTGACTATGTCAAGATAGACTGCATATAAGATCAGATAGACTTTGCCCTTATTCTCATCACTTTTTTATTCTGAGTTGGAGAAAACGAGGGCATGCTTATGTAAGGTTGTCGTCGTGTCACCAATAAAAATTTAATATGGTCGCTATACCTCTTCCATTACATATTCAGCGCAGGGAAAAGGCTGGTTTCTTTCGTCTTACTCTGCTTTTATTCCTGTCATCTAGCTTTTTCTTGTCAAATACCATAAGTGAATAAAAATTAGTTTTCTACTTGAAGTAGATGATCACCCATAATATATGCAGACAAATACTTTGCATTTTGTTTTCAGTCAGAAAATTTTAATCTTTTACTGTGTCTGTGTGTCTACTCATGTTTTATTTTTTTTCTGTTTGTGCCCATTAAGTACCTTGCCGTGGGGCATTTGTGGTGACATGAACATTATGTACCAGTTTATTTAAATGTGTTCTCAGCTTCCCCTGACTTAATCACCTGACTAATGGCTTGTTTAGAGGATACTCTGTTTTGGGTGACTCATTAACTCACTTCAGCAACTGAACAACAGCAGACATGAGCTTTGGAATAACCTTTCACATTCAGAGAAGCTTCACATCGCCTTTTGTGGAAGATGTGAAGCTTTCACATCTATAAGTATGGCTCCCCAACAGGCCCCTTTGATAATTCAGTCTGAATGTTTAGGATTTTGCTTTTCAAAACTATGAATGATTGAACACAACTGACCTGATTTGTTAGCTTTTTCAATGTTGTGCCATTAGTTTGTGGAGGGGCTGCTCTGATTGTAATCTGTTGGTGAATCAACAAAAAATAGTTGTAGATAATTAAAACACCTCAATAGTTTATTGGCATCATGAAAGTTAATGTTTCTTCATTTCACCCTATAACAGTGTTACAGTTCAAACTATCCATTTTATGAATTATCTGTTTGCTTTCTGTCTATGTGAATAAATTTACATAACATATTGTGAGCTAACAGTATGCCTGGGGAAAAGAATACACACACAATTGCACTTATGATTAATCATTTAAAGTAGATCCAGACTAGTCCAGGACCACAAAGCCTAGCCTTGTCTTAGATTGGTTTGACAAAGAGAGTTGCTTTAGATGAAAGCTAGCACAGCCCTTTAAACAACTTAACAGAAATGATGAACTCCCAGTAACATGTAAGGGAAAACTTTGTTGTTTTGTAGTGCAGACAATGACTAATTCATGTGAACAAATACTTTGAAGAAAGATACGAATGTTTGAATACAATTTGCCAACAGTCAAAAGTTTTTTTTAACCAAATTGTTTTCAACCCAGATTTCTTACTCAAATAATATCTAATTCATATTCAGTTGGTTCAGTCTGACATGAAAGAATAAATCCTCCTGCATTTTAGATTAGCAGAATGTGCTGTATTGGATTTACAAGCAGAAGAGAAAGTTGCTTATTATGCTTGTTTTGTGTAGTGGATTAAAGGGCAGCTTAACATTTTTAAAGTCCATATTAAATAATGTGCAGGTGCCCACATATGTACATTTATTTTTTATTTTTTTTCTGTTAACTCCTTGTACTGGCCATTTAAATCTCCTTTCCTCACATGCTTTTAATGGAGGTAATGGGGGACAAAATTCTTAGTCCTTGTTCTGTGCAAAAATACACTCCAACATTTATTTGAAGCTAATATTAGGCTTCAGCAGTCTGAGGTAGCCAAATTGAGTGGACATCATCCAAAGTGGCAGTCTTTCTAGTACATTCCCTTTTTGTGTTTTCACAGTGACACTGTGAAATTGGCCAGTGGCACTGTAAAACACAAAGACAGATTTCAGCACTAAAAATGCTGCAACTTTTAATGGTATCTGCTTGATTTGGCTAACTTATATACTGAACTTTCATATTAGCACACCGGTGTTTATGCACTGAACCATGATCATGGATTTTGTGATCCCTTCCCATGGAAACACATTGTGTTCTGGTAACACTATGTTACACTATGTTACATTCAGCATCATGTATCAGTATGTCAACCATGTAAAATGAAAGCCTTGATCATCATCATATTCGTTAGAGTGCACCTTTATTTCTGAGTGCACCTTAAAATCAACTCTGAGGAATATTTTGGATTTAGGAGGAAATACTCAGTGGACTAAGCACGTGCCATTTGCAAACAATGCCATCATGAGACAAAATACTAAGGGAACCCTGGCAATTGTCTTGTCACACTTGTAATGAGAGTATTAGTTCTTTATGTTAGGCCAAAAGCATGGTGTGGTGGTGGCAATCACCAAAATCCTTCAATGAGTAAAAGATCAGGAATCTTGTCATGTAGTGTGAACTCAACATTGGTCAGGGATCACTTGTTGATGAAAAAATATCCTTTTTATTTCAAGTTTTCCACATAGCTTCTCATAGCTGACGCCAGTAAAAAGGACTTATTATTTCACATTTTTGCATTTTAAAAGAAGTTCCATTATAGCCCGAAGTTAATGCACTCCTGAAGGTAATTGAGGCGTTGAGGTAGAAAGCAAAAATAAATGAGTTAATAATCTATAAGTTTGACCTAAGGTAATCTAAGTGATATCACTAATACAAAACAAAAAACACTTCTAACATTTCAAAACTCCCTTTTATTTTTTTCTTGTAAAGTTCATCAGAAAATATCACAACAAACTTTGACCTTTACACAGATTTTTTTAGAATGAAATGAAAATTAAATGCTTTAAACTTAATCTGTCAAATCAGATATACCAGTGCTTTAATTATTTCATCTTAAAATAAAGGCTTTAAAAGAATCAAAAGCCTATGGCTGCTCGGTCTGCTAGAGGGTTAGGAAGGTGATATTCAAAGCTTTGTTTAAAAGCCTCTACAATAATAGAATCTTTTGAAAGTCAAAATAATGACATAAGTACAGCCCTGTGTTTGTGTGTGTGCACTTGCATGCATGTATTTGGTCTGAATTAAAACCATTTTAAATCATTGCACAGCCATAAATAGACACAATTTTAGAAATTGCACTTTTACAGCTGAACATCTCCTCACAGTTGCACTTATATCTGCTGCCCTTTCTATCTATGAGTAATACAATGACTCATGATACCTACTCTGCAAAAAATGTGCTGCCAAGAATTGATAGCCACAGTCGAACATTTCTCATATTTATTTTCAGCTCTATGTGGACCAGCATATGTAAAGTATTGAATGTTTGCTGTGTCTATCATTACATTTCTAAACTGTATTAGTTCATATTTACACATGGCATTACGATGCAATTTATTCCGAATCTGATGATTGAGTCACATTGCAACTGGTCAAGCTAATATGGTTCTTGTTGTTATTATCTGGAGTCTGACTACTTTTAGTGTAATTAATCTCTGAACTTATAACATGACATTTTAACATTACTAAAAGCAAGAAATAGTCTCACATAAGTACAGTGTTCTCACAAATCAAAAGTTAATTCTAATGGCAGATAAAAAATACAGTAATAGACACTTGTTCTTCATACTTTAGGTGGAAGGAAACTTCTACAGTACTAATATTTGAGGACATGGCCTTTTCAAAGGAGATTGGCCAGAGAAAGCGGCTTTTGGCAAAACAACAATAGAATATTTCCAGTCAGTTGCCAAGCAGCGCAGCAGGTTTTGATTTATGATGAGGTCTTCCTGCTGGCAGCTTGTTGCAATTAGTGATCTGGTTGAGGGCTTTGGCAACCTAGCAGTGTTATATTGTCTTTTCAAAATCAGTGACGTAATTCTTCTGGTTTTTGTTTACTGGAATTATGGTGATACATTTCCTCTCACTTATGTTTGATATGTGACTTTTCTCTCTCCTCTCCTTACTCTCCGCTCTCTTTCTCCTCTCTCAGCAATGATGTCATCCTCGTGTTAGCATATCTCTTCCCATCGTTTTTTCTGCCGGTCGCAGTCTGTTCTCTTTCACATCCCTTTGACTCTCCTAAATGTGATGTTGAGTGCCCTGCTTTCAGACATGCCACATTTCTGACAAGTGCAGGTGACACGGTGCACCTGGTTGTATTTGGACAAAGGACATACAGACAGTCTGCTTTTAATTCCTGAATTCAGGTCAGGAGAAGGAATGCTATAGAGAAAAAACAAATTCATCAATGCAGCACTCCATCACACTGTCAGCTGTGTTTTATTTGGTGAAAAGCCCATAGCCTGCTGTGGTGGTATCAAGCTTTGATTCAAGGCTGATACCCACAGATGTCAGATGGTAATGAACTTGTACAAGTATTAAATTTAATTACTGACGTCAGAGGTAACACCAGAAATACTCTTTACTCACTAATGCTATCGTGGTATTCTTAATTTGTAGTGTATGTGATTGATGACTCTTTCACAATGCTAATCCATTCTGACATGTTGAAATATAACATGTAATCCTGTGCTATTTAGTGGCATAAAGTAATGCATTCTTTTCATCCAGAGAAGTTAATTGTCTTCCGTATTTAATTATGGCTCAGCTTTTTTGTAATATTAATACTGGTTAGAATTTATCTACTTTATGCATTTTGAAAATTAGTGGGTTTTGGCTCTTTTTTTTTTTTTTTAGCTTATTAAAGAAAACACTAGTAATTAATGTCTTGACTCTCAATTTTTATATTCTTCAAAAATGCCTAATAATGTAAGTTACATTCTACGGTAGATCTTTTTATAGTTTTTTGTTTGTTTCTTTGGATGTTTGCCAACAGTGCTTTTTGCAAAGAATGGGTTCTGGAATAGAAGGAAGTAACAATTGCAGCACGAGTAATACAAAAAGATTATGCTTCAAAATAAATTGGCATAATACATTTTAAAGATTTTTAACATTAGAGGCTGTTGTGCTTTTACTTTCCAACTGTTCCGACCACTGAGGTTAAATTACTCAGACCTGTTTGCTAATGAACTTGAATGCATGAGGTAAACACCTTGTTCTCTCTGGCAGGTGTGTGGGGCAGTCAGGTTGTGGTGCCTCAGAGGGTAAACGCCGTGCTGGGGAAGAATGTGACATTAGAGTGCAGGGTGGAGGTTGGCGCAAACCTCACTCTTACTCAGAGTTCCTGGGAGCGCCGTCTGCCTTCAGGCTCTGTCACAGTGGCTGTCTACAACCCACTGTTTGGCATCTCTATCCCTCCAGAGTATATTCATCGCCTATATTTTCGCTCACCCTCCTCTCATGATGCCACCATCATACTGGAAAACGTGGGCTTTTCTGATGTCGGGATCTATACCTGTAAGGTTGCCACATTTCCTCTGGGAAACACTCAAGCCACAACTACTGTCAATGTACTGGGTAAGTGTGTATATTTACACACGTGTTCTTCTGTGTAAAAGAGGTCAGACTCTCTTTAAGAGTATGTTTCCAGTGGTGGATGTCAAGTACAGCTTTAACTATAAGTGAGTCGATAAGTGGATTGTTTTTCAATAACTTATGTCTTTGAGTTTTGTACTGTTGGTTGGAAAAATAAGTAAACTGTGATAGGCATTTTTTTTACTATTTTCTAACATTATTTTACACCAGATTATTCAATGAGAAAATGCATAATTAATGATGCATCCCTATTTTTGTTAACAAGAATAGCATAAGTAGCAGCCACAGTGTTCATCTGTGATATTAACACAATACATTTTAGGTTGTTGGTGTTGGAAATTATGTTCGTAGGCACAGTATTGATAAAAATGTTTTAGATATCATTTCATACATCAAGATATGACTAATCTGTTCAGAGAACACATACAAAAACTAATTTTTAATTGCAACTTGGACACTGAGCAGTCATCGGTGAGATAAAATAGATAGAAAATGTATGTAATTGAGTAGTAATTAGTTAAGTAATTTTTCATACTTAATTTTACTTTATTTAGGTATTTAGACATTTTAAGATGGACAATGTTATGTGTGGGTATTTTTGATATGATTAAAACATAAAGCCAACAGAGGAGGATAATAATCTGAAAAATTTCCTTTAATGTAAACACAAAAAACTCAAATTAACACAAACTCAACTTCCTATTCACCTTCATCATACAGTACCAATTTCGCCAACGAGAGTTTGTCAACCCTAACTGTCCTTGATAACCCCAAGGTATGTCTAAATAAGGAAAACTCTCTTTATAGAACAGCCCTCAGGTTCCATCCTATGTTTTGAATTTTACAAAATTAATTGCCCTTTTAATTTACATTCGTATCACTGTTTGTCATCGCTGGTACACATACTTGTGTAAACTTTCTTGTTCCTTTTTCGCAGAAAGATCACAACTGTGACCTAAGCTGCTACTAAATAAGTTGGACTGCATTTTAGTGGAATGACAAAAGGGGAGAGAATGTAGTAAAAATGGTTTTGAAAAACTGAAATGCAATTAGAACCTTTAAACCCTGCAATTAGCTCAGTAAAATAACCTTAGATGAGTCTTCACATTTTAATGTGCCAACTTTTTTTTTTTCATCTTATCTTTGCCAACTCTTACTGAAAGTGGAGCCAAAGGTCTACGTGTCTGCAGGTTCAACTGCCCTGATCGATGGTGGCAATGATACTGTTGTGGCCACCTGTATAGCTGAGCGTGCTCGACCCCCTGCTGAGGTGTCCTGGGAGTCCAACCTTTTTGGCCAGTCAGAGGTGCAACTATTTGACGAAGTCAACGGCACGACCAGCACACAAGTGCGCTACATCTGGCAGCCCACACGTCACATTCAGGGCCACACACTCACATGTGTGGTCCGCCACCCTGCTCTGCAGAGTGACTTCAGGATCCCCTACCAGCTCAATGTGCAATGTAAGATTTTCACAGGTTATTTTCAACACATCAGTAAAGCAAATGGAAAAAATGGTTTGTAGGTTTATTAGACTGATCAGGCCAAAAGGCCTAAAGTGAGTAGATCATAGAGTGCAGTAGAGTCTACATTATAAATTGGAGTGAATTTGTTAGGTCTGAGATAGGGCTCCTCACTGTCAACTGAGAGATGGAGAAAGATAGCAGTTACTTTTATGATCCTTTTCTTTACCTTCCATAAAAATTTAACTCAGTACTTAGCAGAAAGTACAGGAGGACAGTCTTAATACTCAAAGGTATTTGATTTCCAGAATCAATCAGTTAATTCTACTTGGCCCTGTCAGTGTTGACTTTTGATTTATTCAGAGGGCTTCAACAACAATTCACTTTTGAAAACAGCTGAATTGACAGAGATGAAATCAAGGACAACCATGCAGGCTCCATACAGGTATTGACTTTGGTCTAAGAAGGCTGTCCTTGGTGTTTCTTTGACTATTTTATAGTCTGTAATTCTTTAGGCTTTTCTGTCTCACTACATGTCCCTGTGTACCCTTAAAATGTCAAAAGTGAAACCGTTTTTTGCTGAAAGCCCCCTTAGATAAGTACATGTCTGTACTTTGTGAGATACAAATGGATCTGTGTGTACTAGCTGTAAATAGACCAGTAAAAGGGGTAAAATTGTCCACTTTAAAATCTCTCTTGTTTGACAGATACATTTAACTATGGCCTAAGTTACTTTGGTTACAGATAACAAATACCAAGTACTTTATGTTTTTTCTTGTATGGCATAGTGAAAAAGGTATAGTTAACATTGACAACACCCTGTTCTCTATAGTAAAAGGAGAGTTTTGTGAAACAAATGCAATGTGAAACAAACGCAAACTGATGTGGGAGTTAGATTATGAAAATGGTTGTCAAAATTTATGTTAAAAAAAACAAACTTGCAAATCCTTACTGACATTTGGGGAATAAAGTTGATGATTTGTTTAAAATATTGTAAAAACCATCATAAAATTATTGTTTGAGTCATGTTTTTGATTACCCAACACCTTGGTGCATATTCAGAGCACAAAGGCTTACGTCTTTAGCCATGACCAACCAGACTTCATATAACGTTGAACATGCTAAGCAAACGGTCATCTTGCAAAAGTTCTTTGATGTAAAGCGCAATGTGGCTGTTAGAGCTATTAATACATATCACAGCAGTAATATGTGTAAACTAAAAAAAAATTGCCTTGATTGAACACTTTGTTAAAAATTTTGTTCATGAACTTTCTGGCCAGTTGTATCTCAATTATTTTTCCCCCTCCCTCTGTAGTTGCCCCGGATATCTCAGTTGTGGGCTACGATGGAGACTGGTATGTGGGACGGGAAAACGTTCAAATGACATGCAAAGCAAACGCAAACCCACCGGCTCATCACTTCAGGTGGATCAGGTGGGTCTATTCTGTGTGTGACCTTTCAATATCTTTAATTTGCTTTTTCTTCATTGACCCAACGGGCCAAAACACTGATTTGGAAAATCAGATAAGTGAGGTTAAAATGCAGTTTTTACAAACTATTGAAAGCTCTTTGGAAGATTAGCAACTCAAGAGTAATGTTTGTTTTACTTTTCAAATATTTTAAATACCTTAGTTATCCAAAACTTTCAAGTCATCAAGTCATTATTTATAATATATTCCAAATGAAATGTCACATATACATGATTACATAACAGGATGCTAGTTGTAGGTGTGTCTATCTAAATGCTTCCGTCTCTTGTGCATCACAGATTGGACAGTGAAATGCCAGAAGGAGCGGAAGTAATGAACAACACTTTGCTCTTCCTGCGTCCCCTCCAGCGAAATGACTCTGGAGTTTACAGGTGTGAGGTTGCCAATGACATCAACCTCCGCAGTCGGGATGTGCGCATTCTCATACAAGGTGAGCAGAGTGTACACACCGGAACCCAGCTGACTCCTATTGCCTATCCTACCCTTAGGAAGCACTCTGTGCACGCACGTCACAAAGGGTATCACTGCCTGTGACATTGTCCTTCAAGCTGAAATGTGACACTGTATCACTCTAGCTCATTCTGTACATACTGACAGTCTATCAAGCATAAACCTGTGATACAGTGTGTTGGCATTGATAATATTTGACCCTTTCATATAGTCTTAATTGCATGTTGATTAGCCCTGATTAACATTGGGTCTCCAGATGTTCAAAAGGGGGGTTCCTGGGCCAAACAGCTGCAAATATTTAAGGCCTCTTTAGACCACAGTGCTCTGCCTGTGACTGTGTCCTCTTGGCTTGGCGTCTAAGTATGTCATGTCTCTCTCTGTTTTGTGTGAGGAGCCTTTTCCTCTGGTTTCACAAAATCTGTCTGGCCTGTGGAGGCTCTCTTCCTGAATGAAGCTCTGATTATGATTTGATTTTCTTTTTACATCTCTCTCTCTCTTCCTTTCTGTGTTTCTTTTATTTCTGCATGTGTCATGCAGTAAGAGGCAAAAGCCTGCAGCTTGACTGTGAGATGATGTCCCAGATTCATAAAACATTAACTAGTTCTTTTCAACTCCTATTTATTATTTATCATCCATATTTCATTTTCCTTTGAGAGGACCTGTATGGGTGTGTGCAAGCTTACATGTGTTGTGTACCCTTCGTTGTGTGTGTTGATGTGGTTGTGCTCACATATGTCAGTTCACTGCCTCTGCATGGAGTTGAACGATTCGTGTTCTTGGAGACTTGCAAACCTTTTGGTTCAGGTTTGTCATCTCTCAGATGTGAATCTTTTACTCACATCTGGCTTGGCATCGAGGTTAAAGTGGCAGCGAAATTTTGCAGCACCATTAAAGCTTTTAGACTCAGATTCTTTCCATTACTTTGGCTCTTGCTGATTATGGCTTCTGGCTTTTCTGTTTTGTGGGCATTACCTCTAATCCAGTTCATTCTAGGTTGGTGTTCTCATAGGGGTGTTGTGAAAAAGTGTCTCATTAAGCTTGCAAACAGGGTGCAAAATGGACATTCTCATGCAAGTTAAGCATGCAGAATACAACATCATTTGGTTTTGCACTTTTTAATGTTGGGAAACCACAAATACTATTTGATGTTTCGTGCCAGTCATGAAGTCGACTTTTTCGGTTCCACATTTACTTTCTACACTTTCAAAAGTAGTAAAAACTTAAAGATTTAACATCAGCGTTTGCAAATAGTTTACACTGTACTGTACTGACCTTGATCATTTTTGAGGCTGTTACGTTCAACCTTAAAATGTAACAAAATTTGAATTTTGTTGAATCAACACCTCAGTGTCAACAACAAGGAAACTTAAGTTTCTCAAATGTAATATTAATTAAGACTGCTGTGAAGGACTGCATTGAAGTACACAGCGCTTTCTTGTCTTCTTGTCACACATTTACAGAGTAAAAAGAAAATACAGAATAGCTAATATCTGCCAATCCAATCTTTTTTTCCTGTACAGATATGTCAAAGCAATATATAATAAATATATAAACCAATATGTCAGCTTAGTTCAAATGGCATACCTCACCCAGGCCTACAAACCTACAAATGACTTTGTTGATTGGTGCAAAGCATTGCTTCTGGATAATGCAAGAAATTCAGTTAAAGCATTTAGAGACTGATATTTGTTGTTCCCTCCATGATAGGTTCTTTTTGTAGTTGCACCTAAATTAATTCAATTTACTCAAATTCTTTTATGTTTTAATTATTTGTCTACCAAAAACTCTGTTCATTAGTCCTTGATTACATTAGTAACCTATGATTTGCTCTTGCTTAGCTTTAGAATTTGGTGAGGGTTTTTGGTTTTTTTTTTTGGTAAATGTATACTAGCTGACATAAGAAAACTGACCCAAGTGCCTAAATACCAATAAAAATCCTCTTGAATTTACATAAATACTAACATAAAACAGCAGTCTTTAAAAAATTTACAAAAAAAAATTCTTTGTTATTTAGGTATTGAACTGAAGACAACATGGCCCACTTTAAGCAAAAAATGTTTTAAAGATTTGGTTTAAGATTTAATTTGATACTTACTTGAGCCATTTCATGTGTTCTCTGTAACCAGTGTTTTAATTTGGGAGAATATTATACACTCTCTTGTAGTAACAGTTTGAAAAACCTTGTCAGGGATATTGTGCTTTTCTTGTAATGGTAAATTCTATATTTTAATGGCAGCACTGCTCAGACCCAGCTGTTGACAGACTTTTGCTTCTCACCATCATCAGTATGTCAGTTGTGTTAGCTCATTATAACAAATCCCAGATTTTTGTATTTTACTTACCCATAATTGTTTGAGAAACAAAAAAACTGAAGACTGCACACACAAGTTCTGAATAATTGGCAGTGCACACCTCAGGCAGCTCAAGCATGAACACCATCTTAGCATGTCTGGTAGTTTAGTTGATTTTTTTGTCAACCTATCCCTTTTAGTAAAATGTGGATTTAGTTGGCATTGATATTCTCTGCTTCTCTGTCTGTTCATCTCTCCCTCTGACCCTCTACTCCCCTCTCATCCTCCCTCCCTTCATTAGATCCTCCCACCATGCCTTCCACCATAACTGCTCCTGTCCTAACTGGCTCTGCCTCCTCCACCTTAGTGGATGAGAAGGGGCATGTCCTTCTCAGCTCCCCTACACTTGAAGCCCTACCTGAGAGCAATCTTGGCTCCATAGTAGGTGGGGCTGTGGGCGGGGCCTTGTTTCTACTACTGCTGCTGTCTGTGGTTGGCGTGTGTTACCTACGAAAGCAGCAGACCTTCCATGGGAACTTCTACACGAAGCAGTACCTGGGCACCAATGACCTCCAGAAAGCCCCCACACAGCATGAGCTCCACCCTACCAAAGCTGGCAGCAGCCTCCAGCACCAGGACCATGACCGAGAGGAGTGGGGTGATCGGCAGCTCAAACAGGAGCGTGACCGTCGTCACCATAGCAACTACAACGGAGGGGAGTATCCTGCGAATGGCTACACGAGGGCAATGAGGGAGAGCAGTCACCACAGCCATCAACAGAGTCACCCACGTGAACACACGCAGTATTCTAGTCCACGGCAGGCAAGATGTGCCAGATACCCTCATTCACCTAAGCCGCAGGGAAAGAGCTCCCCCTACATGTCAAGTGACTGCTATGATAGCGGACCCGGAGGTGACTATGTCTCCCACACTGACGGGTCTGTCATCTCACGCAGGGAGTGGTATGTTTGACTAGCTACCTGGTCCTACCTGGTCCAGCAGGATCAGAAATACAACATATACCAGACAGTTTCATCCACTAACTTAGAAAGAAAAAAAATATTTCCCTCCTGTACGCACATGCATACTTCTACTAATCTCAATTCTCTAGTTCCCTTGTTTTGTCCAAGCATCCTGGTCGAAACTTGAGATTTGATGTTTTCTGTTGTTGATGTGGACAGACTGTGGACTGTGCAGCCATTTCGACAGTCAAAATCCACATGCCTACTGAAGTGGTCATATCATTAGTTTGTATGTAGAGACTAACTAACTATCATGATGTATGTGCTGTCTCTGCCTTACGACGTGGACTAAGAATTATTTAGCATTACTGATGTCTTACAGTTGAGAGGAAGCCCTGGAGGCTTACAGATCACATATGGTAGTTGTAAAGAAAATATTTTTGTTCGTTTTTCCAGAATCTGCCTTCTCAGGCTTTGTGACACTCGCTCGTTTGTATGTGTAGATATTGCATCTGATGTGACCTTTAAATATAACTGGAGGTAAATCCATTAAAAAATCAGATGGTCACAGGTCCTCTTCCCAAATTTAGTAGGACCCATTAGATGCATATAGGAAAATTAAAAAAAGAATAAAAGATTTATCTTACAGAGTAATTAGAATTCTTTCGTGACTGATAACACTGATTCATGATCTTAAAACCTATTGCACTGCCTTTTGCAAAACTTTATAGTGGACAACTGCATCATTTGTTTTCTACCAGTATGTCTACCTTTT
The DNA here is from genome assembly GCA_029814765.1 of Acanthurus leucopareius. Taxonomy (NCBI): domain Eukaryota; kingdom Metazoa; phylum Chordata; class Actinopteri; order Acanthuriformes; family Acanthuridae; genus Acanthurus; species Acanthurus leucopareius. The sequence goes on along the minus strand of JAQMCX010000012.1, from coordinate 8,411,380 downwards.
TTGTAACTCGGGAGACTTGAGCTTGAGGAGTTGACCACCGATGTCCTAGCAATGTCCTTTTAAAAATGATGGCCTAGAGTGGGAACCTTAAGAGCATTTCTACTGTATGTCCTCAGCTCATATTTGATCCCCCGGGAGGAACGATGGGAAGAGGACAGGCAGAGAGGCCTGCATGACTGAGGCACAGTCCACTGTAACAACAGACTGAGTTTATTAAACAGTCAAGCCTTGATATGCAAATGTGCCACAAAGTTCTGCAAGTTCAAATAAGCTGGAATAATTTTACTTCTGTTTGACCTTTTTTTTAACATTTGATTTTTTGAGAATAACATGTTAGTTGTCCTCGTCAGTTCGCCACAAACACAATTTCCTATCATCAAACAGATCATAATGGAAGTGTTTTACAATTTGCACTCTGGCTCCAAACTAGGGCTCTTGGAAGTTCAAATGAGCCATCAGCAGGGCCATTGTCTAAAGCAGGCTAAAGTATGGCTGCCACCATACACTGGCCTCCTAGTCACAAAGTATTTTGTTACACAAAGAATTCATTCAAGTGTGCAGCCAGTACACCCTACCACAAATAACCACCGATGGACTCATTTCAATGTAATCTGTAGAAACAAGACATGACTGTGTCACAGTTACAATCTAAGGCATTAATAGGCTTATTGTTGCTTATCCATGCGTGCAACTGCTCGCTCTAATGATGCTAACCAATTTCTTTTGTTTGATATAGCATTTGTTATAACTACCAGTACAACCACAATAAATATAAATTAATTTAAAAATACATTATGTGATGGATGCACTGTCTCCTGAGGTTGTCAAAACCTTTGCTCATCTTTTTATCTTTAGCTTACAGTATTTCGTTGCACTGTTCATTAAATCTTACTCAAAATTATCTTTTGTGTAGCTCTAAAACAATTTCCAAAAGGATTTCAGGCTGGAGTTTTAGTCAAAGGTCTGTGCCACATTAGAAAGCTAATCAATACTCTCAAATGTTGCAGGAAAAACAAAGTACTGTGATTAAACCGAGGAAAAATTTCCTTAGGTAAAGATTAAAAGATAGATTTCAGTTGTTGTATGTGGTCAGATATACACAGATCAATTGTATTTTGGCACACGCACCTATTTACAAGACAACATGGAGGAGATCTACCAGTTTCTTTCATGTACACCAGTGTTCGTGTATACATGCCAACTTAAGTATTATGGTAATCTATACAATATTTGCTGCCAGATGCCAAATATTTGTTTAACTTGTATGTATAAATATGATGACAGTGTCTCACATAAGTATTGCTGATTAGAAAACAACTGATTATAAACTTGTGTAATTGACTAACGTATCACTGTTGTAGACAGGGTGTTATAGCCTGAAATAGAAGTAAAAAGATGCTTTAGGCCACTTTAATATTACAGTTACACTTGTCAAAAAAAAAAAATTAGTTATATCGTTATAAACCCTCACTTATTATTTGTCAGGGTACGAATTTTGTGCAATGAATGGTCAGTAATTCTCATAAAAGGAGTGGATATTGTCCCACTGTAACTAGCAGGCACAGAACATGACCCCTGTACTGCAATTTATGTTGTCTCAACTGTCATTTAAAACGCTGTGCAGTACACTAGAAATAACTTCATAGACAGAAGCTTCCCGTTCCAGTGATTATCTATGTTTCTGTTTTGTCAAATTACATTACCTTTAATGCCTCACTTAGCATTAGTGGCGTACTGAAAGTTTTGGTTTATCCAGGCTTTAGGATTTTCATCAATAAGATTTCTGCTACAATGTCTTTCCAAAAAGACTATGTATGTTTTTGGTGGAAGGAGGTCCCAGTCATTTTTCTTTTTCTGTGTTATACCTAAAAGTAACCAGAGCAATGTGTTTGTAAAGAAATGTGCTTTACAAGATGTTAAATACATTTTTTTTCGATATCATTTGCTCTGCAGACGGACTTATATCCACCTCTATTGGAGTGGGGTGGAGGTCGAAATCTAAAATACTGATATATGACACCTGGGTTTGTAACTCCAAAACTCTCTACATTTGTTAGATACCACTGTCTGTAAGTGAGACTATGTATTTTTCCCATAATTTTGATGAAATGACCCTTTAGGTGTCCAAATGAAGTGTACAGTTAGCAATTTGTGAAGTACAAAACCTGCTTTCAGCCACTACATCAAGAGTGAGGTTTTGAGGTTTATAATTTATTCTGCTTTTCTGGTCACTTTCACATAAATGCAGAGTATAACAGGAAGCAGCAGCTTAACCCCCCCCTCTTGCGTTTACTTCAATGCACTAAAACGGAAATTTCACTAATCAATATTACATTTTTGCTTGACTCATTAGTTTGCGGTTTTGAATCTGGATTAATGAAGTTCTTTTGTACTGTGACATTTTGTATAGAGATCAGTCATATCTTTTACCTTGAGAAATGTCCTTCACTTTGGGTTGAGAAATGCAACTAGTGCCTTAGATATCTAGAAAAAGAAATATGAGTGTTTTTTTATTGTTTACCTATGGATGTAAGAACCTATTTTGTTGCTCTGTGAGATTTATTTGTTGCCTTTTTGTTTTGATTTTCACTGCATATTGTGTTTTGGGACTTTGTAGTGCCATAATCACTTTTTTTTCCCACGTCACAGCAATGGTCAATGAAGCAGTATATTTGCAAACCTAGAGGCATTAAAACACAAGTAAAAAGACAAAGCTTGAATAAATTTTGATGTAAAATGAGGTAAATGATCTTTACTTTCCAGGTATTTGTCAGGGTGTTTAGTTTTCTGTAGAAGCACTGTTGTTCAAAGAAGTGAAAGAATAACTGGAGTCTCACATTGTCAATCAAAAGCACCTTGTGGTCATGTTTGTTTTTGTATGTACTAAAGAAAATGTAAGTTTCTGGAAGAAAAAAAAATATCTGTGACAACAGTGGAGCATTATTTTAGCAGTTTTTTGAAATACTTTAGTTCAATAAAGCACCTTAGCACCTATGAGTTATTTTCTCTGGAGATTTTTAAGCTTGCTATTACTCAGACTGCTCAGTCTCTGCTCCTCTTTGTGCTTCTACAAATGACATCATCTCTAGCTCCCTAACACATAATGCTGCAACCCCCCCCCCCAATCCAGTGCGCACATGTGGGATGCCGCACATGATGTAATTCATGCTTCCTCACTTCAACTTATCTTCATTACTCTTTAGTGTCCAAGAATGCTGTAATATTGAGCTGTTCCTCTCCACTGGTGTTTCTGTGGTTGGGGGAGATCCAGCACCTCCTCAGCTCTCACTGTGTCCTCTTCACTGATCCTACTTTCCTTTGTGTTAAGGACAGAAAGGCCCTCGCTCTCTCCTACAGCTCATCTCTTTTGTAAACCTCCACCCCGCGTCTTTCTCCCACTGTCTACCAGCCAGTAAAACTAAACACTGAGTGTTTATGTCTGGCCCAAAGTCCCCACTCTCCAGCCCATTGACTGTCCCCATGGCAACAAGCTCATCTGGAGCTGCTGATGGAGGCTGTCTTCCTACAAGCTCTACCTGGCCACAGAAAGCGTAAAGAGGGAGAGAGAGATGCAGCGGAGCTGCGTGGAGCTGAGAGTTTAACTGAGCTGCTGTGAAAGGCGGAGCAGTAAGAGAGAATTAGCCAGCGGAATTTAAAATGGTCCATTACACCCCAGTTGCACTACAGAGAGCTCCTCTGGCTGTGAGGACATGACACGCTGATGTGACCTTGACACTGTTTAGCTTGGACTCCAGCTTCTCAAGACACACTTCCTCTAAAAGTCTTTATTTCAGCTGACCTCTCTGTCTTCTATAGATCTTATCATGGTCACAGCAGTTGTTGTCTCCCTGACCTTGAAACAGGGAATGCTCAGTCTGAAAATACAGGGTTGAGCCTACAAAAGTGAGGCAGCACAATGGTAGAAATGATGTAAGCTAGCAATGCTTGAATTTGTGCAAGACAGTTGTGTAGAAGATCAGCGGGTTTGCTTTCTGCCTGCGACACAACAGTTTCCAAGGATACTTTTCACAACACACAAAGGAGTGAGCAAACGTCTCAGGAAGTGTAGAGGGATGCAGCACTGTGCAAGATAAAGACTTTGATATTAACTCCCCAGAAGAGGTAGGATCACATTGTCACCAACATTGAGCTGAAAATATTGAAATACATGTTTGGGAGAAAAGTGGCAGATTCTCCTCACAACTCTAACCTCCCTTCAGCCTTTGCTATTACACCAGCATCTGCTCCCTGCAGGGCCTGTTGTCTTGGCAATAATAGCATGACCCTTGACCCTGCTGTTGATGTTTTAGGATGGGGGGATGGGGAGTTTGTCTTGTCATAACTCACTCCCCTGACTTTTCTTCATGTGACCAAGGTGTGCTGCATCAAATTCATTATAAATCTGCCTGCTACACTGACCCTCGCATGCAGGATCGGCATGCACTTTTCTGGACTTCACAGCATTGATGTGTGTGTACATAAAGTGCTGAAGTAGAAGCAACAGAAAGCCTTGCACTGGAGCCAGATTCCAGTTTGGGGACAGTTGATCCACCACTAAGGCCACTAATCCAAGCCCCTCCAGAATGGATAATATTTGGGCCAATGAAATGGGAGAAAAACATCAGAACAGAACTTGCATAAATATATTTATGCCAAATAATCTTGAATCATAATTAATAAGCACATTCCTGTATGAATAAACCTGAAGGTGCTCTATGCATTTTAGGTTTAAAGCTGTTTTTATCCCCTGTCACATCATGAATGTCTGTGAAAATGAAAATGAAAAGACATTAAATCAGGCAGCATGATGAGCTGTATTTTAAAGAAATTTTGATCAACTCCAGGGACTCTTGTCATAGTTCAGCAGCCATCAAAGGTAATGGAATGGTTATTAACTGGTAGAGGACAGCATGAAGGAGGGGGAGGAGAGGGAAGAAGTGGCTTTCAGGGGGCGGACTCAAAGTCCCAGCTTGTTCAATCTGCATCATAATTGGACTGTTATTTAGGATTCTCATCTCAGCACATTATTGATTTTTCTCCCCCACCTCAACAGCTAAATCAAGTGGAATTGACCATCACACTTGGCTTTTTTTCTACTCCTGTCACCTTTTGTCCTTCAGTTCCTTCAGTGACCCACAATCACAGTTTTACACATTTCGACCGATTGGCCAAAGCCTGCTGTTCTGCGAGTTCAATGCATCTTAATCACAATTAATCCTAATCCCCTCTGTGAACAACATGCAGCACATGCAAGCATATGGTCAAACAAAGCTAATTCAGCAGACTCTACAACAGCATCCAGAGCTCAACACAAAAGACAGAGAAAGACAATATGACATGACAGAGTGAATGATTAGTGAGTGATATAGCTTCAAGATGCTGGACGTCCAACTGAACTAAGATTACAGTATAACCTCCATATTATACATGTAATTTAAAAGCTAAAAATTCATAGTATTAGATAAAGACATGGATAGAGTGAACAAACACTTTGCAAAGCAACATGTATTCTAAAAAAAAACATGTCTGTAGGAATTGGACTGGCAGTGACTTGTAATGTTATTAAAAGGGGACTTGCTTTTAACTCAACTACACTTCTTGGCAGAATAGATGGAAAATATGCTCATTTACTTTCTCATCAAGAGTTAAGCTGTGTGAGTCAGCAACACTTTTGTGACTGGAAGGAAATATAAAGCAACAGCAGACACATGGTTAGCTTAGCTTAGCATACAGACTATTGTGTTGCCTGTCTGAAGGCAACACAAAGTGCTTAGCAACACTTCTAAACCTTTTTTCTTCTTTTGTTTGTTTAGTTGTGCTAAATTCTCAAAGCTGAAGACTAAGCTAAGCTAAATGACTGCTGGCTGTGGTCTTATGTTTGATAGACCAGTAGAGGATTCAACTCCTTAACTCGTTTATGTTTATCAAGTAGCAAAGTCCTCACAACAGGATGCTCTTTAGTCAGGGTCCAACCCACATTTATACATGTCATCCCACACCACCAACAGTTAAGGAAATAACTCACAGCAGTTACCTGTAGACGTGCATTCATGTCATGCATAATATCCAAGACAAGGAAGACAGGACAAAATAAAGGCCTGCAAAAGTAATACATACATACAATTCATCCTCCAACATTCAAAGAATGTTGCAGTGTTCTTTTTTCTTATCCATGTTTTTTGCGTATTTGCACTTTCACGATTTTGTTTATCAATACAAGACACAGAGCTACATTTACGCATTTACGTATATATAGGTGTGTTTGTCTGTGTATATATGTGTGTCTGTGTGCGTGTATTTTTTTCATAATATTTAATAAATAAATAAATAAATAAATATGACATTTCCAACAGTTTATGTGTAAGTTATCTTGTTAATCGACTTGTCTGTTACATTTTATCAGTACCCTACCGTATACAATATTGAGCTGCTATTGTGGTTCCTTTAATTTAGTTGTCTGCTTCACTCTATCCCTTTTTTTTACTAAGAAATTCTGCACCTAACTTAGAGCTCCCTCCTTTCCTCACCAGAGTAAGAAGGAGGGGAGTCCTTGAGAATCGAAGACACATTGTTACGCTAAAAGAAGTTTGCACTTTTCAGGGTAAACTCTGCCCCCCTCTCCCAAAAGAGACCAGATTTGGGAAAAAATGAGGCTACATAATAAAGTAAGACTACCACTTATCAGACCAAGGGGTTTTGAAATTAAGGCCTGCCTCTAATACAAGCCTGACTCAGATAAAGTCTTAGTGCCCTCTGCAGCTGAGGTCACCATTTGAGGATAAAGTGTAGTGTATGTGCTCTACTTTCCTTGCCTGTAAATGGTGGCATTGATACACTGAACCCTCATCTGCAGGCTTAAATAGATGATGCCGTCAGTCACATTGCCTTTAGGGGTCACAGTTTAAATTTGAACTTTAGATCCTAAGAAATATGCAGTGTTTCAATACAGCTTTGAATTTCGTTAAATTTAAATTTAAATTAAAACTTCAGTTATAAAACTCAGACACTCTGATCTTCAACCTCATTAACAGCAGGTGTTTGACTTTGTCTCTTGCACTTTGTCATGTTGATGATATTGTGTCTGTAACATACTGAAAGTTTCCCCCCCACTTTCTCTCAGATCAGTCTCAAGCAGAGAGGTCAAACTCCATCGCTGTGGCCGGAGCTGTGATGGGTGCGGTCCTCGCTCTCTTCCTCATCGCTGTCTTCATCATCGTGATCCTCACTGCTCGCAAGGCCCCGCCGCCAGCCTTCACCGACAAAGTGTAAGTCTGACAAATAATTCATGGCGCTGAACATGCTCAGCTGGTTAATTAATGACATGATACCTTGTGAGGTTGACTGAGACCCACCAGCGAGTTCAGAGAGTGGCTCCTCACTCCTGTGGAGAGTGCTGCAGCGGTGCGCGCCCTGGAGCAGGGAGGCTGCATGACAAGGTTGAGGGGTGGCAGATAATTGCTGTCTTGGCAGTGAGCCCTTGTCCTATTTTGTTCAGTCTGTTCCTATAGTGCACCGGCACTCATGTTAATGCTACAGCATAGAAAGAAAAATAACTTTGAGGTTAAATTATATACAGCAGGAGCTGGGTCACACTCTGCCAGAGTCCTGAGACTGACGTTAAATGCTTGCGTGTGTGCGTATATGTGTGTGCTCTTTGTTTTGTCTGTCTCTGTTGTGTGTGTTCTGAATAACTGTGACAGATGGTAAGTTACAGGACTGAACAGGATCTTTTATGTGTTCCAGTGCACATGGATGAAATCCTGTGAGTTTGTTTTGACTAACTCTGTTTGTCCTTAAAGCGGCAAAATACCTAAAACCCATACCCAATCATTATTATGAACCTGTGGAGCATGTCTGAAAAGTTGCAGGTTGATCCCCTCGACCATGCCTGTTAGTGTGTCATTGTGCGTACCCACTTCAGGTAAACAAAGTTAACATGCATCGAGTATGTAAATATAGTAAGATAAGATTAGATAAGTCAATGATGTGTGAAAAAGGCTTCAAACACCTGGTTATTAATAAAAATCTGTCCTGGGTGATGTGTGTTCACACCTGGCATTAAAATATGTTCCTACATTAACCTGAAAGAGCAGTTCTGATTGGATCTCTCTGTTCTGCTCCAGAACATCGACATCTTTTAGTTTGCAAAGACCAAATGCGATATTGTGTAATGCTCAACAGTCGCCATATTGACTAACCAGGACCTAGTAATTAAGACAAACAGTCAAATCAGAGAGTGTTAAGTTATCAACTATTGATGTTCCATCTTAACATTTTGGTCCTTAGCCATGGCACTTTCATACTTATTTTATACTTATTTTATCTCATCGTCCTAAATAAAAGCATTCAGTCAACTAGTGAACAGTGACATTCACTTCTTTTCTTCAAACATATTGTTCTTTTTAAAAAAATGTTTTCAAATACAAATGTATTTACTGTGCCTGCATCACACTGAGGTTCAAACTGACTGGTTACGTGACAGTCATAGTGGTAATAGCCCCCCTGCTGACGCTACTAGCTGTCTGAATACTGGCAGGCAACAGAGGGGAAAATGCTCGACATTAGTGCATGTGTGTGGCCCCTGCATCACTACAGTGACACTACAGGATGGTGCATCTTGCCATGTGTTGGTCTGTGGTCAATGCCATGACAAACTTAGCATCTTAAGCGTGACCGTGGCTGGAAGTCCCAGTGGGATGATGGAAGGAGGGGTGGCCACAGGCCTCGTCCCCCTCCTTCATCACACAGGGACGTGAGTGTAGGACAGCGTGTCACCGAGAGCACTGTAATCTCGTCCCGCTTCTCATCCCAAGTATGAAAGAGAGGAGCAGTAGTGAGCGGTACAGAGTGTTAGAAAATCAATGCCTGTCATGACACCATTTTATGAACGGTCAAGGTCCATTTCTAGGTTTAAGTTTAGTGGTGCAGAGAGATTTCATTAAATGAGAAAACAAGTCTCCCAGTTTATTATTATGTAAGTCCCTTTCCTTTGTACTCATGTTGTCAAATGTCCTAAACCCTGTGGGCTTAAAGATGATGCCATTAGTCACACTAGATACCACTGCTTAAAGGGATACTCCAGTGATTTAATATAGCGCTTCCATTAAATTGGTGGAATCGCAGCTGTAATGATCAAAATCGATCCAGTAGAGGCAGCAATATCTTGACTTTTGTTCCATAGAGTGGATCAAGCTGCAAAAATACTGATTCCTACTTTTCCCATAATGCATTAAATAGCAGCTGCTTTGTGAACCTCCCTGCTTGCTTGCTAAATGCCACAACTTTAAAACAACATAGCTCCAGTTTGTTTCTCAGACTTTCTGTCATAGATTTTGTAATCTTTATGCCAAGTCAATAAAATGACCAGAATGACATCACCATGACATCACCAGGGTTGTTTTCTCAGTAAAACCATAGACAGTAGATTAATTAGTGGACAGAGCCACCGTGATGTCACCCATTAGTTTGCTGAGAACTGTTTTGAGCCTTGAGTTTGACACTGTGGCCGCTGTCTTAGATTTTTTTTGGAAGCACAAGTGACCACATCTGGATGAGCGGGTGGAGCTGTGGAGGATGAACATTGCTGCCAATGACTGTGAGATGCCCAGCAGCCTGCTACAGCTGCTGTCACTCAAAGGGACCTTAAATTATGCATAACTTTAAGCCTTAATGTAATTTAAATGAGCAAGTTCTAAAAAAATTCTCCCCCTGTACAGTTATCATAAATGTTGAAAGAGCTATAGAGACTAGAAACCTTTTTTTTTTTCCCACCAGGCTGTAAACATGTTTAATTCTGCCATAGAGTTGGACATTTTAACATGAGTTTCTATGAGGATTGGCTCACTTTTTGGAGCCAGCCTCAAGTGGCCAAACAAGTGATTGCAGTTTTTGGCACGTCCACAATGGCTTTAATTTTCAGCCTCCGAAGTTGCCTCTTGCTCAAAAGATGTTTCTGTAAGCAGCTTGCCTTGAAATCTTATTCAGCAATTAAAACAGAGCCAGGAGAAAACTATCACTAATCCCACTGTTCAATGCTGCTCCTCTTTAATCACAGTTTTCTCTTTCAGGTGTCCTTTCTGGGAAACTAAAGTCTCACTTCATTGTGATTTCTTTTTGTCTGTCTCTGAAGGATTGACCTTCCTCCGACACACAAGCCTCCTCCTCCCTACAGCAGCAGGGCACCGGCTGTTCCTCTGGGTGTCCACGCATCACAAGTGGCCTGGCTCTGTCAGGTAAACCCCACTCTCTTTTTATAACCACTTTCACATCACGTCAGGACATAAAGGTATTTCTAAACCATACCTTCACCACACAGAATAACATTTGCCTAGCTAACAAAGAGCGCTGCATAACATATATGAAGTACAATAACAACAACCTAGATACTGATGTCATATCTGTGTTTATTAAGCAGGAGGTTTAATGGTTTGATTGATTTAATATGTAGGATAGTTTAAATTTTAATTTGTGCTCTCAGCTCAACTCAAGCTTTTACTGTATGAGGCTGTACTTTTTAAATGTCACCCAGAAAGAGGCTTGAATAAAAAAATGCCTTGTTCCTTCTCACATTTAACGCAACTTTCTGACACCCTGATATGAAAAATGACATGACAAGGTAAAACTGTTGCATTTTGCATCATGAAACACTATGTCATTTTTTTACCTGCAGACTCGCAGGGCAGACCGCAGGTACGAGCTGACCGATGGGCAGCACCCACCCACAACAAGGCCAGGACCCCCAGGAACACAGAACCCCACCCAGCAGTTGTCCCGCCTGGAGTGGGTGTGTCATCAGAGCGGGACAGACCGGGTGTACATCAACCACCGGGAACACTATGTGTGACAGACATCCTGAACACAATCCACCGAGCACCCGGCAGTCATTCAGTCTGTCTTAGCAGCATGGAGCGCACAGACTTCACCTGATTTACTGAGCCATCAATCCAGAGGAGGAAACAGCTGGCAACATTAGAGGGCAACGTCTCTCTTTGCAAGCAGTTTTTACACTTCCATTACTTTTACTTCATACTGTTAAATGTTATTGGTCTTGAAGGAATTCTTTAGTATTTTGGGAAATACTCTCCTTCACTTTGTTGCTGAGGCATAGATGAGGGAGATCAATACTACTCTGGTCCTGTCAGTCAAATATGAAGCTACAGTTTAACTTAACACGAAAACTGGAAACAGAAGGAAACAGCTGGTCTCTGTCTGATTTTAACAAAACTTTCCTACTTTCATCACTTAAACCCAGAGTCTGGTTGTTTGATAAGCTCACAGTGATGACATGACTCCTGGGAGTCACTGCACCCATAAAGTCAAAAATTGTCTGTAATTGATGAGCTTTGGGTAACAGATTTTTTTTTACCATAAGACAAAACCAGACTAGCTGTTTTATCTTGCTTCCACTCTTTATGCTAAGCTAAGATAACTGCTTAGAAGTGCTAGCTTAGGGCTAACCAAAGTGAAGCCAGCGGGCCTAAGCTGACTCACCAAGTTTATGGCAGGAAAAATCATATTATCAACAGAATTTCACGCCAAATTTAATTAGATTCAGGTGAAAATGAACCTTAAATATCTAAAATCCCTAATCATTGTTTATTTTTCAGAATCTAAGCACAGCTTGCAAAGTGACACTTTGTGCTGGGAGTCAGTCAATTAAGGGAACTTGGGATCTCTGAGTCATTTGCAGCTTAACAAAACAATACAATACCAGTCTGCTTTTGCTGTTAAGTTTCAGTTTTGGCCCTCAAAGGGAAAGGATTTGGGCACACTGCTCTAGCTTCAGATTTACTGTATAGACATGAGAATTGTATATGAAATGTGAACTGTTCCTTTTTTTCTTTCTTATTTCTGTTTTTGCAAATATTCTGTAGCTTATTTATGAGAATTTAGTGCTTGGTATCAGTTAGGATTTTTGGTTGATTCTTTAGAAATCGCACGACCAAGAGGGCAAAACTCACATTATCTGCCCCCTGAACAGCTTGTGCACCATCCTGTGCACAAGTAGCTGTAAATTAAAAGAGGCGAAGGGTCGTAGTTATCCACCAAAATATAAAGTCTATTTTTCTTTTCCCTATCAGAGAGGGAACCACAGATCATACATCTGAGACTCCATTCTCAAGCATATCACTAGACCAAACCACGTCAGATCCGAACCACTTGGGTCCACTGAGACCAAATGTACTAACTGCAATGCAGACCATGAAGGGATTAATTAACATATTTTTTGTCCCAGTTTTGTGATTTGCTTTTGGAATGTTTTCACACAATGCTTTTTGGCAACAGAAACTGTAGATTTGTATATGTGTAAATGTAGCTGTGCGAGTGTAATAATGTAGACTTGTCACTAATCAGGGAAACAGTAATCTGAGACATTACTAATGTCAGGACTTCAGAAAAATGCACTTGTTAGACATAAACTGTGTGAAATACTCAGAGGATTTGAGGGAAGGAATCTGTGCTACAACATATACACTGTTTGTTGAATGTGAAGTGTACTACATACTTCATGCCCCTTTGTTACAATGTCTGACTTTTATTGTAACGATGTAGAGGACTAACTGTTTGAAGTGCCATATCAACATTTTGGGGTATTTTTCAAGAGTTGATGGTCATGAAATGTTGTCTTGTTTGTATTATGTATAAACATGCATGTTATTGCCAAATTTGAACCTGTGACGTGATGTGACGGTGACATTAGATTCAAAATCCTCCTCTTTTCTCACTCTGTGTTAAAGCAGCCAGCTCCGTAGTACACAAAGGTGTTCAGTAACCTTTTGAAACGGTCTAAATACGAAAGCTCTGAGTCACTGCACGTGGAAACAAGAGAAGGAGTCCTTGAAGATCTGAGAGAGAGTTTGAGGGAAATTCATCTCAAGGTCACAGTCACGTTGTATCCACTGTGATTCTCTCGAGAGGGAAAAACTGCCTTTATCAGAGGAACATTTTGTGTAAATAGTGCAGTGTCTGAGTGTTTGAGTTCTGTGTTGTAATGACATGAGCTGATGGTTAAAATGTTTATCAGGATTCATGTATTTCTTTAGATCAGTCAGTGCTCGGGGTTTCTGCATCTTCTCTTGAAGGGACACAGCTGGCACTTTCTAAGAGCAACACCTAGTGGTCAAACATGTTGGTGCAGCCCCTGCTGGTGATTGCATATTGTGTAGTGTAGTACACAAAATGTAATCTCAATCAATGAGTATTTCACTGCATTTGATTAAAACTTGGGGATGTTTTAGAGTGAATGAGCTGTTTAACATGTCACTGTAGAAAAAGTGCAGATACAAAAAATAAAATGAATAATATCTAGTAGTAACTTGTAGCTTTTTTTACTCTGCAAAGACAAAAAAAATCTGCTGTGAAGAGGGACTTTCACATTGCTGATAGATTTACTTTATGTACAAAGTAACTAGCAACCTCAAGTTCTTTTTTAGTACATAACCTTTTTATTGGGGAGCAACATACAAATAAGAAATAACAATAAAAAAATTATAAATACTCATAGAAACAAGTCAGTCCAAAATAAAAAATAAATGTGACGATACAAGGTTAAGGTCAGTCGTGCCTCACATCATTTTTCTTGGGATCGTGGTGAAACTTTGATTTTGTTGCACTTTTTACATTTGCATGAAGTGACACACACCCAAGAAGATGCCAGTTCCTCTTCAACAGCAAAAACGATAGAATACTGATTCAGCTGTTACTATGACAAGCTAGACATGGATGCATCTGTGAGGAGTCACTTCATCCAAATTGCAAAAAGACATACTTTCTCACTTGCAGAAATAGCAATACACATCATTTTGGTTTTATGTGTCCAGGTTTTGAGATATTTGTGTCTCTGCTGCCACATCAACACAACTGAGTTAAACAGAATTTTTTGTGTTGCTTTGAAAAATCTGTATATTAAAAAACATCAGCAGCAACTCTTAACAAAAAGGGTATGAATAATCTATATAGATGTCGCTGTTTTTATAGGGACTACTTTCTACCAAACAAATAGTCCTTTGGAAAATGGTTCACATGTTTTATAAGCAAATTAAAACAAAAATCAAAATAAATTTCTCATTACATACTAAAGTTTTGAAATCATGCTTGCTTGCATGTCAGCAGGCTGCTTCAACCTGGATCATAGTGTGAAATAATAATAAATATCTTCAGTTCATTAAGACATGTTAGTATGAGTGCAGATGCATTTTAAGAAGCTTGTCAGATGCACTGAAATAACTGCTTACAGTTGATTGACTCAGGTTTGGCAGCAATATCTTAAATTTGTCAGAATAAAGGAATAGTTCACTGCGAAATTAAAACTTTTTTTTAACTCACCCTTTATCAGTTGAGCACTTCTGACAAGCCAATGGGGGTATCAGCTATTCATGTTGGTTTTTTTGAGCTGATATCACAGTCTGTTATCGGCAGGAGTTTGGGAGTGAAATCAGTTTGAATGTCCACATAACACACCAGGTCAACAGGTCACGACTGGAGTTAAATTAAAGGCAAAGATTCAGCAGCAGAATGCAGCACCTTTCAGATGTTCTGTAAGTACAAAGTACAATGAAAAGACTCTTCATCAGAGGTTTTGTGTAATTTTAAGCTGATGTCTTGGTTATTTTTGGAAAACAGGGACCACATTCCTGTTTAGTTGGGCTGATTTGGAAAATGTTGACTTTGTGTTGTGCAAGCAAACATCTGGATTGACATGCAAACATCAGATCCTCACTGGAAGTGTTTATTTTCACATCATGGACTGAGAAAAAATATCAAAGAGAAAGATCCTGAGGCAAATGTAATTTTCTGAATGCTATTGGAGTGATATCCATCATATCGCCGGAACAGGATGTCAACAGTTGTGTTATATTCCTGAATTTGCACTGAAGACAAAATATTTTAACTATGGAATTAAATGGCCTCCTTAAGTGAATACTTTTGTGTTTGCCAGTGACCTCCACCTCCTTTCAAACTGGCCCTTAGGCTTGTTCCTGTTTATAAGCTGGTTTGATGCTGTATCATTTGTTGGTTTGTTTTTCAGAAGTCACACATGGCCTTGCAACAGGAGTCCATCATCCAAGCTCTGTGCCTCATTCCATTTAAGCAGCTGGCTTTCTGTTTAAGGTTCAAAAATTATGCTAAACAATTTTTAAAAAGTACGAGGGGTTATCTGCTGCTGTTTTTTTGCCATCAGGCAGTGTCTTTTTGTGTCCTTAATCATTAAAAATTCGGTCGGACTAAATGCAGGACAGCTTAGATTGCTCTCCCTTGCTAAGGTTAACTTTGGAATTTTTCTACCTGAACACTTTTTTCCGATGTTTTTGAGAAAAATAGGGTCAGCAGTTTTTCAAAAATTGGCCCAGTGTTGAGTAGAGCATTGCAGCTGACTTTTATAAACACAGGTTGTAATCTCATCTTCCTGGTTAAAATGCTTGTCTGACAACATTATAGAAAAGATTCTCACAGACACACTATAGACATTTGTTGAAGAACAACATCCTTTTTTGTTTGAACCAGAAACAGCCACTGTACCACACTCTCACTATCTTCAAAAAACAATGGTTCAAACTTGACAGAAACAAATAAAACATGTCTTGGGTCATCCTCCACAGTAAATACAAATATATTCTGGCTCTATATGCTGTTTTTACAGCTCTTCCTGTAAAGTCCAGCCCATCTCTCACTCCACTGCAGGAATCCTTTCCACAATGTTGTCACCCATACAGAATAGTGTCGAAAAGAAGCACCTTAGTGGAAGAACTTTGATGGTGTGCAATTGCCCCAAAGGATTGAATTACAGCCCTGATTCACTGCACTTTGTCACTAAACACAAAGCACAGGGGGAAAAATTGGGTCCATGTGGAAAAATTCCAAAGTTTTCCTTTTCAGAGCCCAAACAGCAGCAAGAAGTCACTTTGTGCATCTAATGAAATGCAATTAGCGCAAAAAGCAGAGAATAATGCTCTCACACTGCTCATGTAAGTCTCATTAAAGTTGTAAGGAGTTGCTGCTCAAAAAGCTTTTGCTAATACTCTTGTTACTTAGATAATGCAACAAGTACAAACCCGTTAATGGTATTAATGGGAGGTGATGTTCATGTTCCAACTAACAACGAAAGATGCTAAATAATGAAAGCAGCAATAATGCTTAACTGCTGTGTTATGAATAATTCTGCAGCTCAACAGGAACACAGTGCTCACCCGTCGTGTAAAAATAGACCTGTTATCAAAGGAAAAAAAAGTGATATTTTGTGCCATCCCCGCTCTGAGTGGAAGACTGTGTGAACTGGTTCTATTAATGCTGTCCGCAGAAAGCATCTGAGTAAATAAAATTCTTCTCCTCCTGCACTTCCACTGGCTCTCCTTGAGTGAATGGCAGCTTTGTTTCAGCTGTCACGATCGATTAAGTCGTGCTCCCATAATTAAACATCGTGGTGGTAGAAATGGAAATGAGCTGCCCCTCCAGCGGGCCCACAGAGGATGTACCATTCCAACATTTTCCAAATCCCAAATCCTGGCTGCTTTCAACATCCAACAAACATGTTACTTGGACTTGGCCTTCTGTTTGACGGCAGGTGCAGCTGCAGGTTTTGGGGCAGGTTCAGGGGCAGGAGGGGGTCTCACTGAATCATATAGACTGAGACAGCTACAACAAGACATGAAATGATATAAAAAGAACCAAAAAGTTGATCATATTTGGAACAAAGCATCATAATGAAAGCATATAAAAAGAACATTATGTAAAGAGCAGGTTACTTACAAGTTTTTGATTTTCTTTACAAAAGCTCTGACAGTTCTAAGCATCCTCCTCATCCGCACCTGCCAACAAACAACAGAAAGGTCAGTGTATTCAGAGCATTTCTGTATCTAACTCCCATTTTTGTGGCATCATATATGAATTTAATAATATATGCTTCTATTTCCCAAGAAAAAGGGAGATTCTTCATTTCCTGATCTTCTTGAGTACAGCTTAGGAACTTTGATTAGTCATTCTTGTAGTTATTTTTATCTTATTACTGCTTTTTTCATTTTTTTTTCTGCTTGAGTAACTGTAGCAGTTTTATGATGTTATCAAAACACTTTATGAAAAACATGAAACTCTCACCTGCTGCTTTTTGTACAACAGAGGAATGGAGAAAAGCGCGATCACAGCTGTTACACAAAAGACAAAGGAGAACGATTTCTTTTACTGCAGGACTTTTGTACAGGTTTATTTTAATTTGTGAATTCAATTATCTTATTGAAATAGAAAAACATTTCTTTAAGCCAAGTTTCTGTTTTAGATTAGGGTGAAGGCTTCACACCCTATCAGTGTGAGAGAGGCCCAGTCCACATGCAGGGCTTTTTTAAGGTATAGTAGAGTTTTTCCCTCCTTCATTCTCAAAAAACATCTCCTCTATGCAAAAAAATGCTTTGTATGAACCTCTGTTCAAATAAAAATGACAGATTATGACCATAATGTTAACATAACTTGTTGTTTTACTGGCCTGAATCTAACCAAACCATAGTTCATAAAGGTGGCAGCTCAGAAACATTCCTGTCATATTGAGTCATATTGGGGAAGTGAAAGGGGAGCTCACCAGTTATCACCAGAGTCAGTCCGTTTGTCAGGAGACCCACATAAGTCAGCAGATACATGAGCACAACAAACTGCAGTGCAGACACAGAAACATTTGATTCGATTATTTCATTGAGATATGAAATACTAGCATATCACAAAACGAGTGCCAGTAATGTGCAGAAATTGGTTGTACTGTCAATCCCACTGTGAACAGTTCAAATATGCAGCTCATTAAATCACTGCAACTGTTATTGTTATAGTCAGCAATTTTATTATTATTATTATTATTATTATTATTATTATTATTATTATTATTATTATATTATTATTATTATTATTATAGGTGATAGTAGTCTATTTTATGTATTATTATGTACTATCATTAAAACTAGTCACATGTTTACTATCATGTTTCTTCCATCATTCATCTTTCTGGGTTTATGAATCAGTATTTGTATACAAATGATTGTATTTGTCAGTATTTTGGCATCACACTCAGACCTTAATAGAGTCGATTATGCTGTCGATGAAAATCAGGCGTTTGATCTCTGTGACGGCAAATGCAATCAGCAGCACCACCTCCTCCACCAGCATCACCGTCTCCTTATCTGTCAGAGAGCTGTCATTGTCCAGATATGACCTGAGGACAGATACATACACAGACGCTTCAAAACTGTAGTCCCACATTTAGCCACAAGTACATTCCTGTTTTAACCCAGCAGTGTCAGTGCAGTGCAAACAAGCCAGAGATGTCTTGATCAACACTAAAGGACTCACTGGAAGGGGTGGACCCCGGGGTTCCAGCGCAGCAGCTCCAACAGTTTATAGTAGAGACGGAGGGGGAAGGTGACACACATGATGCCCAAACATAAGTGGGAGAGCACAGTGATGACACTGAGCTGGAACACACTGGCCAGACCGATTACCAGGCCTGTGAACACCACACCAGTTCTCCTCACATTCCGCCAATACACCAGATCCACAACTGCACAGGAAGAAACAGGAAATGATCCTTAAAGCAGGAGGAAGAATTTAATAAAAAATTCAGCGGAGAGGAAAAAGTGATAGTAAAGTAAAGTATAAAGAACCTAAACATTCAGGACCATCTTCTGCTATCATTCTGGTGTTCTGTAGAGTCAGTGCAATGCAAGAACAGATATGTCTACATAAGATAGGTACATAAGGTCTGAACTCCAAATGTTCTGATTGGTGGCAGTTACTTTTTCTCACTGCTCTGTATTTGAATGGCTCAGACTTTGTCAAGTATCTTTTCATCTCAGTTTTCCAAAACTCTGTGACAGAAACACCGCTTCAAAATAAGGTCTGTGTGTGTGTGTGAGTGTGTGTGTGTGTGCGTGTGTGTGCATGTGTGAAGGGTATGTGATTGTAAGTCTTCATTCAAATGGCCAAGATCATCTTCTATCATCCTCTGTTCAACACAAACAAACCTGCTGATGCTGATGGAACTGAGCCACACCCGCTTCCTCTGTGCCACACATGTTTTAGGTAGATGCAAAATGACCAATTATTTTATTTGAATACATGGATTTAGAGAGTTTCAAGACCACAGAGTTTAAGATTGGTCATGCTCCTAGTCTAGGTTATGTAACTAATATAAAAACTCCAACTAAATCACTGGAAATGCTTTGTGCTCCAAGAAAGAAAATCAAGTTTTCAATTTCTCTATTAAATTCCACATAATTCTAGTTTAAATAACCAGCATAGACAATCAGTGACAAAGAAAAATAACAGGAGCAAGGCTGAGTACATCATGAGGTGGGAAAAAATTTAAATAATCAACATTTGTTTATCTTTACAATGACAGACTATGAGAAAATGTACATTAGATTAATGGGAAATGTTGGCTTTTATTCAAATCAAGGATCTCCTGAACAATAGCATCTTTCTGTAAATTTATTTTCTTGCCCAAAAGAAAAAATAGATATTTTAAGATGCCTCAGAATTAATTGCTTGCTTTTACTAACCCACCCTCTGAATAATTAATACAAATAATAATAATAATAAATAAACAAGTAATAAAGGAATAATTATGATAGCTACAATATCATATTCAATCTTCAGCTAATGAAACAATATGACTCCTAACTCCAGTGTTCATCCCAAGTTTGTTATTTGACTAAAACAAACTCTCTGGATTTCACATTTGAACACACACACACATACAAATACACACAACAAAAGCAACTTCCCAAAAGACGGTTTACAAGCAAAAGTGTCATGCACACACACACACATACAGACAAACTATACCAGCAGTCCTTTTTCATAACCAGTTTTCCAGAGAAGTTCTCTTGTTTAATGTAAATTAAAAATGGGGTTCTGTGATGCAGAAACAGACATTCATACTAATGCTGTAATACTTCTGAAGTCAAACCATTACTGAACTCTGATTGCAAATGAAGTAAAAAAAAGTATGATACAACTTTAAAAAAAAAAGCCCTGACAAGAAAAGACAGTCTTCCTTTCTGAGACAACCTGGCCCCTCCAGCGTTAAACAAACAACAGCATTCAATCAGCATCAGAGTCTCATTTAGTCGATTCCTATCCTGTCCATCTGTTCACGAAATGAAAGACATGCTACACTTTGTATTTGACTGGTCATCCTGTCTGTATTCACACCTGCCCAACAGAAGGGAAAAAAACAAACTCCTTCTTCCTCCACCACCTGACAGCTGCACTCTGATCAGCTCTCTGTCTGTTCTGATTTCCCTCACTTAAACCTGTCACCATTTATTCATTTCCTTACGTTTGGTGGCCATTTCAGCTGCAATCCGGCTTGCCTTCCTCTCTTTCTCGCGCTTCCTCAACTGGCTTGCACCCCAGGCTTTTTTTGGCCACCCCAGCTCTGTCAGCAATATAAGGCCTGGCTGGCCTAATTTTATCCTGTATTGGATACCCCCTGTTTGGATTCACACACACACATACACAGACACACTGAACCCGGGAACCTGAGACATCAGCATGTACATGTTCCTCAGCTTTCAGAGACTCTCTCAGCCGACCGGTGGCTGATCTGCACCCAGGGGCCTTCAAATGAAGCCAGCTTGGTGAGAAAGAGCTTTTGTTGTCAAACTAATCACCAATCAGGATTATTGAGAACACAGACAGTGTCAGCAGGCTGATACCTCCACCAGCTGTATACGTAGCATTCATGACAAACTATTAGAGAATCACAATTAAATTGCCCTGACAGAGGGTTTCCCAAACTTTTCAACGTCAAGGACTCTGACTTGGCTTATATCTAATGTTAAAGTTTTGAGCTTATCAAACTTTGAGAGGTATATTAAATACATTGAAGAAAATGGCAAAGACTTAAATAAAATAAAGTATAAAATATTAAATTCAAACAAAAAATTATAAAGTAAAAACTATAAAATAGGAAAAAAAATGGAATAATATTAAATAAAAAAAATAAAAAATAAAAAAATTTGTGGGGTCTTTTGTTTTATTTTATTTTATATTTATTTTTTCATTTTAAATTTTCCATTGTATTTTTTTATTTTTTTATTCTTTTTAATGTGTCTATGTTTAATTTTTTTATTTTTAGTGTTTGGAATTTTTTTTATTATTATTTTTTATTACATTATTTTATTCTTTTTTTAAATTTTCTTTCATTTTTAATTAATCTTAATTATTTTTATTTTAGGTTTTATTTTATTAATTCACAATTTCTGGATAATTTTTTTATTTTAAAAATGTTCTTTGTTTTTCAGTTTTTTATTTTATTTTTTATTTTTATTATTCATTTTTCAATTTTCTTTTTTTTTAAATATCTTAGAATCTTTTTTTAAGTATTTATTTTTATTTTCATTTTTAAAATCTGACTCATAAATAAAGAATGATTGCAACTTTGTCATCAGATTTTAATTGGAGGATGTTTAGTATGAATCCCTACACAGTTACTATGTTTGATATGAAAAATAAAAATTAATTAAAGGGATTATCTGTGTTTATAATGAAAATAAGCTTTCTTTCTACCATATTCCTCTCTCCCAATGTCAGTCACATTCTGCGTGCTAAATGGCCGACAGCCCTGTAATCCACAGCAGTGGCAGCCCATAATCCCAACTGATCAAAGGTTGAGATTACTAAAGATGTGGGAGGGGCAGAGCCGCAGAGAGGAAGACAGTGAGAGAGGGTGAGCTCAGACATGACAGTGGCAATGCAAGCTAGGCAGGGATTGGTGCACACAAATAGCTAGCCAATCACAGCGGAGGCTGGGGGAAATAACAAGACGAGGGGAGAGCTGGTGAAAGAGGGAAGGGCGATGAAAAAGCGAGGGAGAAGGTGAAATCACAGCAGCACAGAGACCAAACAAGGAGGAGAGGAAGGATGAGTGGAGCAGAGAGCGCTGATCAGTGAGGTCTCCAGAGAGGGAGAGAAGAAGAAGAAGGAGATGAGCAGGGAGAGGAGGGTGAGCAATCAGCACTAAGAACATCCATCAGCACAGGCAGCCATGCTCTGAGCCCTGGAGCAGCAGGGCTACGCAGACTCTGCACAGGCCCACCATCAGGCCTATCACAGCCCTCCGTCCCAGCCACAACCACCGAGGCAGGGATAAAACAAGATTCCCATCATATCAGCTGTGCATAAGAGTCATGAGAACAGCCAGGAAGGGCAGCGTGGAGATGCCTGCGTTTATGCGGCAGCTGGTGAAAGAGACTGAGAAGAGGGTCAGCTCTTTCTTCAAAGGGGGCCGAGGAGGAGCAGCAGAAGGAGAGCAACCATGCGAGGGGGAGAAGGAGGAGGTCATCCCAAGCCCCTACCTGGACCGGCCGGTCCTGGACAAGCTTGCGGAGGAGGGCTGTGCTCGCTGGGGCCTCACCTACGCCCTGGGAAGCATGCAGGGCTGGAGGGCCAACATGGAGGACTTCCACAACTGTGTACCACAGCTGGGTGGAGAGCTGGCTGACTGGAGCTTCTTCGCTGTGTTCGATGGTCATGCAGGCAGTACAGTGGCACAGTACTGCTCCCAGCATCTTCTGGGTCATATCTTGGCCACAGGTGAAAGATATGCAACTAAAAACGCATTTAAAAAATGAATATTTGAGATCAAAGATGTAGCATATTGTTACACTTTTTAAGAGAATACAATGGAGTGTAAAGATGCACAGCTATGTTTTAGACACTTTGGTTTTAAAACAGTTTCCTTTCCGGAGGAGAGACACTTATCCAGATCAAAGAGAGATAATATTGTCTGTTATCTGACATCAGTATAATGACTAATGTTTTCTTATTGCTTTCCGCAAGTATCTATCTCATTCTATGCGACAATGTGTTTTTAGATTTAAAGGTTTAAAGCAAAGAAAGTATTCCAACATCGTATGTGTTTTTGCACACAGGTGGAATAAGATCAGAAGATGATCCTGAACAGGTGAAAGGAGCAATCATCGACGGCTTCCTGCAAACAGACAAGCACCTGCACGCCGTGGCACGTCGAGAAGGCTGGGAGAGGGGAGGAACCACTGTAGTGGCCACTCTCATTTCACCATATTACATCTACTTTGCCAACTGTGGTGACTCTAGGGCCATGCTGTGCAGGTCTGGCCAGGTTTGCTTCTCCACTGAGGACCACAAACCCTACAGCCCTCTGGAGAAAGAGCGTATTGAGAGTGCAGGCGGCTCTGTGACCATCCAAAGGATCAACGGCTCCCTGGCAGTGTCCCGAGCTCTGGGGGACTTCAGCTACAAGGGGGCAGAAAACCGAACTCCCTGCCAGCAGATGGTGTCACCAGAGCCGGAGGTGTTTGTGGTGGAGCGCTCACCAGCAGATGAGTTTCTTGTCCTTGCATGTGATGGGGTGTGGGACACCATCAGCAACGAAGAGCTGTGTGCCTTCATCCACAACCGGCTGCGTGTCTGCACTGACCTGAGGGACGTCTGCAAACAAGTCATTGACCTCTGTCTCTATAAGGTCAGAAGCTGCTGTTTACAACCACTGTACATGTTATCTTAATCCCTCTCAACTGCGAAGTGATCAAGCACCTCATGCATTTCTACATGTTCACTAGTTTAAATAGTAAATCCTTTAAAGTGATTAGAAAAGAAAAACACAATTTCAGTTTAAAACTGGGTTATATAATTGTTAATGGGTTGTGGATTTTATGTAATAACATAATCCCTTATTAAACTATGGTTGTGTTGAGTTGGTTTGGCCTAATACAAAGGATACTGGGGTCATTTCACTTTTATAGAAAAGAGCTCAGCTCTATGAAGTCAACTCAGGGACAGTTTCTATTTGATTAATAGTACACAAACCTAATCAATCACAGTCAATCTAAATGTCTATCATTCAGGATGTCGAAAAAACTGTCGAATCGCCCAGGAAGCAGTGGCAGATACTTTTATTTTTCCGAGCATATATAAAGGGTTTGGGAACCTATATGCATACAAAGTCTTTATAAAGCTAATAGTTTTAGTTTACTTGATGAAGAGTAATATGATATTGTAATTTCAGGTTGCTGCACAAGCGCATTGCTAACTGCAATGACTCAGAGTCCACTGTTTTGAAAGTGTAAATTGGTGAAATATGTGTGAGAGAACATTACAACTTTATCAGTTTAATATGGAAAATTCATAAACAACAACAAACAGTTGCTTATTTACTCATCCAACAGATATGGAGTATTAATATTAATTTGGAGTCATGTTTCCAGCAACCTAAAGACTGTTTCCAATAGAATCAACTTCAAATATGCATTCTTCTTTTAGCTTTGTTTTGCTCTCCACCAACTCCTGATAGCTGTATCTGGCTCTGTAGCTGTACATTTTATTAGAATTTAAAACAGTAGAATTTAAAATTGAACTGAAAGAGGTTAAAATGCTCTGTGTTGGTGACATTTGTCAGGTGCAAATTCTCTGTGGGTCCATCACTATGAGCAATCACCTGCACACAGCAGTCATGTGATCCATTGTTCATATAAAAGTACTTATTATATCCACTTAAATCACTCCCCAGCCACATGAAGGCAAAGGTATACAGGCGCCAGAGAAAAGAATCTCTAGCTTTAACATTACACAACTGAACTGAAAAAGCAGTCCTGAATTCTGCTAGAGATTTGCTTCACTCTCATTTAGACTGCTGTCCATGGTATAATAGTGTGACAGACCACCTTAAAATAGACCACAGAAGTGTCAGACCAGGTTATATGGGATTATTCTGAGTTCTTATGAGGTCTCATTTCAACCACTCTCACTCAAAGAGAGTCAGACTGTTGAAGGTTGATGTTAAAGAAGAACATAGAATTGCTCATTGTACCGTCCTCACATACAAAAAATAATTCCAGACCAGTGAGGGGGAACAATTATTTCCTCCCAGCCAGCTCCACTTACATTACCGCTGCTCACTTTAAGGTTGTTTTGTAAAGTACATTTTCACTTCACAGTAACTAATCTGTAGATCGAGTGTATTATTTTGTAACTTGAATCATAATTTAATTAATGCATATGTACCTTCAACCATAATACATTGAAAACAAATTCACTCATTACACTTGCATCCTATTTAAAACCAGGATACACTGAACCACAAGGGAATTAGTATGCTATTTATAGTCCTTCTTGTATTTTCATTTGAGTCAAAGAAACACATCAGGATGAACATGGGCCATAAACATGGGCCACATTTGCACACACTAACATCCCTGCTGCACTGTTTTGCCAATCATATCACTATATTATGTAACAGGGCTTCAGCTTGGATGACCTCAAAATGTCACAGTTTCTTCCACACTTCATTAACATTTTGCTGCTCTACTTCTGTGTGACACTGGTGCACACACTTTGAGGTGCAAATGATTTCTCCAAAGGTTCATCCAGGATGGGATCATGTTTGATATGTTGACATTTGTAAGGTCAGACAATAACACTCACCTCTGTTGATGCTACTTCTCTCCACAGGGCAGCTTGGACAACATCAGCATCATCTTGCTGTGCTTCCCTGGAGCCCCCCAGCTGTCAGCAGAGGCACTGCACCAGGAGGCTGAGCTGGAGGATTTGCTGGAGTCCAAAGTAGCAGGTGTGTAGGTGTTGATGATACACAAGGGACAATGTGGGTAATCTGCTGTCAAGATTTTGGAGGTGTTTTTCTCATGGTTTAATGCTAAGATCCTGCTTTTCTGTTTTCTTGAGGTTTATGGTTTGTAGTTAAAGGACAGTAAGATGAAACTACTTTACTTGTCCTAGTTTATGAGGGCAGACAACTTTGAAGGGACCACACCCACAAAACTATCTTCTATTACAAAAAAAATCAACACCTCTCTTTTTAGTCATTGAAAACATAATGCTATATTCTATACTCTTCTTGTTAACAACATTCCATGAAAGGACCAACAAATCAACAATGAACTGATCATACTGACAACAAGAAGTCCACTCTCTGTAGCTTGAAGTATTATTCCTCTGTGCTGTAGAGCTTTATTGTCGTCCAAAAACTATTAAAACAAATTTGTATTGTTGCACTGGATCACATGTGCTTTCATCACCACAGACATGGGCACTGCGCTATATTTTGAATCAGTCCCGCATGAAGGATGCTGTGCTCATGTGGCAAATATTCACTAGTGCACAGAATGTGTATTAATCCACATCTAAAGATAGAGCCCAACAAATGCACCCCTGCTGGAGTGACAATTGCCAACATCTGCAGTGCTCAGCTGTTTTTACTATTAATTACATTAATTTGCTCTGCCTTTTTAAAAAATAAACTATATTTTGTGTGTAACTCATTTAATCAGCTTGGGACTTAAGTTATGAGAGACAGACTGTTACATTGTTAAAACTTAAAGTCCTCAAGGGTCAAAATATTCAAGCTCAAACCCCAAAAGACTTGAAAAGGTACTATCTGAAACTGGAAAAGGCCTTTTTATCATTTGAAAGCTGGGATTCAGAACCACTGAAAAACATGAAATGCCCATCCTGAAAGACACACAACCTACAAACACCAAACTCAGCCCTGAGTGCCATCAGCAAGTTTACATTCATTTATGGGACTTCTAAACAAAACTTTGTTTCCCACCTAACAGCCCTCACCTCTGTGTCTGGCTGTAATACTTCAAGCTCATTTCTTGATGTAGGTAAAAGTTGAAAGAATTGCCATAAACTTTTCAAATGTGCTTAAATATCTGCTTCTATGTTTTTGCTTTATTATCTGCCAGAGATTTACGAAGAGCTGTGTGCCAAAGGCGAGGAACCTGACCTTCTGTCCGTCCTCACAGTCCTGGCGTCCACTGTCATCCCCGGACTACCACCAGGTGGAGGCATACAGAGCAAGTAAGAGACGCAAAATGAGGATTCATGTATAAGTGTGTGTGTGTATCTATAATATTGGGAAATGACACCATGTTACTTGGGTGTGTTACAGAAGGAACTGCATTATCTCTGCTTACTATCAACAAAGAGAGACACACAAGCCCAAACTGCCAAATGTAAGTAAAGACTATGTGTCTGTCCCATTCTTAAAATTAGACGGCATGTTTTTCCTTAACTATGCAGACTATCATCACCATTATTTTCCATGTTATCTGTCTGTCCAGGGCCTGGGGGGCTCCTAAGAAGTTGAGCTGGATTTTATATCCAAGGATCCATGGAGGAACTATAACTAATGTCAATATAAAAAAACAGTTTTCTTCATGTGTGCAATCTGACAAAAAGGGAGAAGGTGAACAGACAGGGACGTTTGTTTACATCAAGCCAGCAAGCAGCATCTTATCATGACAAATACAATGCAAAAATATCTAACAGATATTAAGAGGAGATTTTAAAAAAGCTTGACACATTTTATATTTATACAAGAAGGACATTTTGTAAAACTTACTCAGAGACACTGATCCAGCAACAAACCTCTGCCTCATATTCAGTAAACAGATAATACTGATGATAATTTTAAATGATAGTCTGTAAATATGAATAACAGCCAACTGTGAAAATGTACATTTAAATAAAAAAAATAAGGAACATGAGCATATGTAGGTTTATATTTCAAATATGATGTTTTAAGAATAGATATAGTATATAAGTAATAATAAAGGAATTATTTTGAGTCGTTCAGTATGCCTGTCTTCTATAGGAAGGACAAATGTGTTGATTTAAGCATTGTCAATGCTAGCCATAAGCTAGCATGTTGCTAACATGTATCAGTTTGTTTTAACATGGAGTGCTAACAGCTGAGCACTGAGCTACTGAGAAATGCACAGATGTATCATTTCCCCTGGTGTATGAAAGTAACAGACATAAAAACAACGTTTATAATTGAATTATAATAATTAAATCTCAACACACAGACACTTAACCCAGGAAAAAATATATTTCACACATAAGTTACACTTTTGGAGAGGTGGTTACTTTCGGTTTTATTCTAAACATGTAGAACAAAACATCCCTATGGCAGAACTGTGTGACTAATTTGTTAAAATAATTTTAATAGATTATATTTAAAGGAGCTACACAGCATGTTGCAATTTGTTTGCAACCAAAACTGATTATTTACTTACTGACAAAATATGTTTTAAATGAAAAAGTTCTACATGTACAGATTTTTTTCAAATTCTCTATATGTTAAGCAAATTTCTAAACACATTAATCAATACAGTAGATGTGAAATGTGTTTTTTCCATAAGTTTGATAATATGTACTTGTTTACTGCCTTATTTGTCTTTTATATAGCTGATAAAAAAAAACAGCATCAAGACGGGTTAGTTTCTGAATTGGTCATTTTATCTGTGTCATTGTTTTATTGTTTCTAAGATTCTCTGTGTATAGACATTATACGTAAAGAGCCATGATTGATTTAAATCTAAATAAAGACATTTTAACTGACATTGTGCAGTTTTTTTTTTTACCCACAGTTACTCACTTAATAACTATGTTTCTTATTGGTTTGAAATTAGTTACAGTGAAGACAATTCTTCAAGCGTGTTGATAACTACAGGAAAATGAACAATTTTGTCTCTTAAAAGATCTCCAAGGATGAAGCTTTCCTCACCAATCCAAGTACTGATGAAAGGCTGTCGCAAAGATAAAACAGACTGGAATTAAAATGGCTGTTCTTGCATAGTGAAGGATCTCCTTCAGCTAGCCAAAGAGAGCCTGAATCTTGCTCTCCGCTCAGTTGATGTGATCCTGCAACTATCTGTGCAGCACTTCTTGGCATAAGGACGTCCTCTACAGGCCACGATTGATTAGATGTGCTCTTTGAAAACCCTGGATCTCAGCACTCCTTCATGATTACTACGAATTTCAATGACATGCATTGATGAAACAAGATGGGCGGCTTGTGAGCAATCAACAAATTAAAATGCCTCGTTCTTAGAGCTTATATATTGGGTTTGAGAATCTTTTTTTTTAAATATAAATCATAATTAAAATGTTTGATATGTGCAGCAAGTTATCTACAAGGATAGATATTGTGTTTATGTCTGTAGGTTCACTATTACTGACTACCACCTCACATATAACCATATTTACCGAGGAGCTCAGGGGAAACGTGCAGCACTCTCAAATCAGCAGTCCCCTTCAAGTGGCCCTTCACTGCTTCTTTCCTCTGATTGCTTTTGTATGAGCCAATCACTTCAGGACATCAGACCCCTCTTCACAACCGTGTTGAATTCTCTAAATTGCATTTGTCTTTTAGCTCTTTTTCTCCACAAAAAAATAAAATGTCATCAATTATTTGATGTCCAGAATTCATACTTGGGGTCTGCTATTATCTGGATAAGCTTCCACCGAGTTCACTCAGAGAGGTGCTGAACGGATGCTAATTGAAGGATAATTTTGCTATTTTCGGAATTTGGTTTTGTTACAGTGTGAGAGGACAAATTATTGGTGTTTTTAAAGATCAGTCAGTAAGGATTAGAGCTGCAATATAGAGAGCCCAAAGTGATGTATACAAGAATAACACCTTAGTGGTGCTACCTGTCCACACTGGTCTCCTGTAGGCGATTATTCATAATGGCCAAGGCCCCGACACCACCAGAGAAACCATTTTGATGGCTGTAGCTCTGCCGTGGGCCCTGATGAGCTGTTTCACTCAATTGCTTCTGTAGCAGCGCCAGAGACACCTTATTGGGCACCATGAACTCATTGACAGAGATCATCTCTCCTGACAGACGACGGCCCACGTACACCCCATCAGCCACTGCACCTGCTTCCGTATCGCTGTCACACACCGTCTCCACAGAGCCCTCCGTGTAGCGGTGTCTTCCTGCAGGCAAGTGGGAAGAGACTGGCTGCACTGTGTTGCGTTTCAAGCGTTTTTGCCTGAGGTGTGCAGGCAGGCGCCTCTGGTTGCGATTTTTGCTCCGAAGGCAGGGACGGCAGAGGCACCAGCAGCCATGTTTGGAGCAGGAGCAGGGCTGATGGCAACCCGAGCAAACCAACTTACCCACAATCCAGGTCAGAGTTTGCTTGATGATAATAGATATTACATTAAAAAGAGAGTAGATACAACACACCCCCATTAAAATAAAAAGGCAGTTTCCGAAACGGTAGGCCTCCTGAGACTCATACTGCTGCTTTTGACTGCTCACCAGGTCTCCAAAGCCGATGGTGCTGAAGGCCACAAAACAGAAGTACAGAGAGTCCACATAGCTCCAGTTCTCCATGGAGCTGTACAGGGTGGAGGCACTGCATGCAATCAAAACTGATGCCACACCCAGGATCAGCATCACATAATAGACTGATGGTTTCCAGCCTTCCAGGCTGTCCTCCTCACCGGACGACTCCTCCCTGCTGGACACCACGCCAACTCCAGCACATTTCAGCCGACGCTCATGACACCAACGCATGATGTAAGCCAACATCGTGATGATCCTCTCCAGGAAGAGGTTGAAGAAGAGGATGGTGGCAGCACAGCCAATGAGACCGTAGAAGATTAAAAATATTTTTCCTGCTATTGTCGCTGGTGTGGTCATGCCAAAGCCTGAAGAAGAGAAACACAAAGTGAAAGGTTAAAGGGTCATGGTTGACAAAAAGAACCATTTTTAAGATTTGTTAACTTACAAGGATAATTTAAGAACTTTAAAATTAGCATATCAGAATAACAAAAAAGGCTCAAGACTTACCAATAGTAGAGACCACTGTGCCCACAAAGTAGAAAGCACCAGAAAAGTCCCAGCGTGGCCTCAGAGCGTCCACTCTGATCCCTGCTCCATTTGCCTCCTCGTACTGACGCAGCAGAGTATGCAGGGCACCCGGGTTGACACCGTATCTCTGAGTGAAGTTGTCCAGCTGCTGTTTCCAGAGGCCACGGGCGCGCAGCTCAAAAGGGTACTCCAGAGCTGAGAAGATGGCTGCCCCACACAATAAGTAGAGTAGGATGAGACCGGCCAGCAGGCAGAAACGGGCATTGTCTTCATTCATGGGTGGCCTGGGGCAGCAGCAGCCACCAGCAGCCCTCCTCTGAGCCATGAGCACAACAGCAGCACAGATACGCCGCTGCAACAGCATGCACCGCCTCCACGAGGGCTGCCAAGTTACAGGCTCAAAGTATGTGATGCATGCATCACCCACGAAACAACATACATGCACGGGCTAAATGAAGCACTTTTGGTTTGACTGCCCAGCAATACATTTGCTTTTAAAATTGCAAAAGATATTTAAAAAGGATCCCTTGAGGGACTTCTTTGAGGACAGCTTTAATCAAGTAGGAGGAAATATGTATTTGAAGAGAGCAGAACCTGTAAGGAAACAAAATTATATTTGAGTAGGTTTGCTGCAACATAAATATGTTATAATTGTTTTTGTTTTGCATAACTGTTTATGCTTTATTTCCCCTTAGATATATAAACAAAAATCTGACTGAAAATATGACAAGCTTAGGTGAAATCAATACATCATTAAAACGTTCATGATGAAAAACTGCTAAACTCATGAGAGTAATTTTGTCAGTAGCAGTTTATGAAATATGCACACATAATTAATAGTCAAAACTAAAGGTAAAAAACAAAACATGGTACCTGATCTCGTTGACAGCAGCATCCCTTCCCTGAGTGCTGCAGGTCTGCTGTGCTCTTCCCATGGATCTGCTGAACAATGACCAGCGAGAGGAAGCCTCTTGAGGTTTTTCGTGCAACTGAAAGGCTGTCTGATGTTTCATCTGTCACACAATGACATCATCATCCCTTCTCCCACCCCCTTCATCTCTGAACACACCCTGACTGGTGCAGTCATTTCTTCTTTTAAAAAAGCGCCGTTTCTCTTTTTAAGCTCTCGTCACACTTCAATTTAACTTCCCCTGAAAGAGCTACAAGTGGCAGATGGTTTGTTGTGTATAATTGGTACTTCAATTACCCGGTTACATCCACCGAGCATGATCCAGTGAGTTTCAAGTCCTAATTGAAGCACAACATCAACCTCAGTCCTCCTCTAATACCAGAAACAACGTATTGGCATTGGAAAACATTTAACTAAACATTAAAGAAATGTCATGTGACCAGAGCATCACCATTTCAACCTTATGAGAGGAAGATATAAGAGTATAATTTGCCCCTCTATCTTTCTACTACCACTGAGATACCCTTGAGCAAGGCACTCACCTCAGAAGTATTCCAGTGGGGTTTGCTCAGATCAGACTGTGGTTGCACTGTGCAGCTTCCAGCCTCTCTCAGAGGGCTTTTTGTTGTTTCTGCAGACTGTGTGGGAGGATTTGTTGAGCATGACTCTCAGTTTCTCTGTCTGTTCAGCCCTTTAATCTCGTCTGGCACTGCAGGTAAGGGCAGGGGTTCCCTCTGCCTGCCGTCTGATGGCTGAATGACAGGAGTGGACAGGTGTGGAAGACAGAGAGCACATCTGCCTTCATCTCACCAGTCAGCCCTGTATCAGGTGTTGAACTTTAGAGTTTGATTATATATATATATATATATATATATAAACACAAACACATTCACACACTATAATAGCAGGGGAGTTCTATAAAAAAAAGTGCCAACCTGTTTATCAGGAAAACACACATGCACACACTCAGACTCACACATTGATGGAAGAGCCATTGGGAGCAATTCAGGATTCAGTGCTTTCTGGAATCAAACCACTAACTTTCTGATAAATATAAAAATACCCTGTATGTATATTGTGTTGTAAAATTATTAACTAAAGAGCTTGTAAACAGTGAATATTGTGCATCTGCTATTTCTACTTTGGAGCATGGAGTCTTCTGTCATGTTTGGTGATGATGCATTAAAATAAATCATTTAAACGTTGCAATGCAGTAACAGTGAAAATCATCATTAATAAATGAGTTAAAATTGTGCAGGAAATAAATCCACTTCTCAGCACCACAGTTTTAGCACCATTTTTAATAACACAGTGTGACATTTTAACCACTGATCATCTCAAGCCACAGGGAGCAGCCGTATCTTTGGCTTATGATTGTGCTTCCGGAAATAATGAGCAGGTTATCTCAGACAGTAGAGTTGGACATCTCCTGCCGAGGCTAGAAACAGTCATTTACTCATGAGTGGTGATGGGAAGACTGAAAGTAAATTTCTGCACAGAATTAGGCTGGTGTTCAGGTCAGTGGCAGCATGCCGGACAGTAGATCAATGAGGTTGTCAAGACCCCACAGGTAGCCATCTTCTCGGTTGCCCTCCACCCATGGAGAGCGGTGGTCCAAGGTGACGTGAGGCGGCAAGGCCACGGTCTTTCCGAAGTCAATCATCCAGACTCCCGTTCTGCCTGTCCAGTCATGAACAAACAACAAGGAACTGCCCACAACCTGCAGGGAGACTGCGTTTAGAAAAAGGTTTTACCAAAGAACAAATGTGATTGGCCAAAGCCAGCCAGCCAAAAAATGGACCCAATGAATTTTTATTTTAGATCATCTGGAAACAGCTCAGTGCTACACTGTCAAACACAACCATCCCACGTCTAACCTCATGTGCTCTGAAGAAGTCTGAGGCCTCCAAGACCTGCCGCAGTTGTTTCAAACGTCTCAAGTAACCCGACTAGTGGGCAAGACACAAGTTTTACAACAGAGCCAAGAAAATACAAACTATGAGTGAATAAAAGTCAGTGAAGGTCACTCTCACCACAATGTGTTTATTGGATTCAACAAAGTTATCAAGTGCTTCCATCACTTGATCTCTGCTTTTGGTCCTTTTGAAGTTTGTGTGACATTCTTCATTTGCCTTCTGCACAGAAATGGCGTTAAAAGCAAAATTTGCAAATATTAGACTATGAAAAGAGACATTTATTGCTGCAAATATAAAAAGCTTTTTTTTAAGCTGTCAATTAAGCAGTTAGATGAATAAAGATTTATTAGAACTTGACACAACAGTTTTTGTTAACAGCCTTGGAGCTCACCCTGAATCCTTCGATACGGAAACCCATAGTTGTCGTGGAGCTCAGTGTCTCCCTCCACTGCATGTACCTGGTTTTCAGCACCGCCTGCTGGGCTCGTTCCTGGACTGTTGGAGCCTCCGGGTCCACTGCCACCATTTTTTCATACATATCATTACGAGGTTGGGGCCGTTCACGAGCCATCAGCAACTCCTCCTCGAGGTATGTGCTGTGAATGACAGTGTCAAAAGATAAAAAAACAAAAAAGTGTCTGCACAAATCAGGCCTATTGTCCGGCTTCTTGTGTTGCTGAGTGCAGCTTAAATAATATCATTGACCTGCAAAGCTGGAGAGTTCTAAAGACGACAGTTTCAGATCAACAGTTTTAAACACGTACATGCGGAACCAGTTTTCTTCCTTTTTTTAATAATAATTAACAACACAGTAATTTTAGTGTAAGTCACCAGTTTATTGAAGTGCTCCGCAAAGATTAGTCAAACTTAATGTATGAGTATAGACAAATACATAGAGACAAATAGTTCTTTATTCATTGTAACATATTTATGCTTTGTTTGTGAATTTTTTGATATTCAGAGTAAATAAATTTTTTTAGGCCTTTCTGAGGATAAGAGCTGCACTTACTGTCTTCTCACCTAAAATTATAGAGAAAACTAATTTACCTATGCTATGGAACAAAAAAGTCCCTGTTTGAACTCACCGACTGCCCATTTTGCAGTCCATGATGGCAGGTGTGTTGAAATTGGTCAGCAAGTTATCCATCACGTTGTAATCCTGCTCGTACCGCTGCACCACACCATGATAGGCTGGAACAAAGGGCCTCAAAGGGTCCTCCATCAGCCTGAGGTAGCATTGTCGTTCCCCCTCACAAAACCTCTTCAGCAGTGTACCATAATCCCCAACATGAAAGCTCCCTGTAAAGCAAGTAGCAAAGAGTACTGCTTTTATTCTGTTACTCGTGGATACTTTTGTTTTTACAAGATTAAGATCTGTTTAGAAGCAATATAACAGGCAACTGAGACTAGACCAACAAACCTGCATGTCCCACTACTTGCAGCCACTGCTGAGGTTTCTTGAGAGTCATTGGAAGAAGAGATGAAGTCCCACAACTTTTGTGTTTCTTCCATGCGGAATTCTGCAACACATACACACATATTCTAGGTCATTCTTGGCTGTTCTTTTTAAGGCTGTCTGTATTTTCTGCGTCTTTAGAGACAGCCAGTAAGAACTTCAGACTTCAGACTCAGTCACTCGACTTTTTCCCTAATGGCTGAACACTGTCTCTGTGGAAACAGCCCCTAACTGAGACGGACTAAAGACTTGCAGGGGACTGGCTCGCCTCTGACCTTATGCAACAGGTCAATCAAACATTTACAAGTGGTACTTGTTTTCTATGAAAAGCAAAATTAATCACTAATCCAAACAGCGGCAGGTTGAATACACACATGTTGGCAATGTCAGAATGAAAGTTGAAGGTATTTTGAAAATGTAGTGCTTACACAATTATGTTAGCTGGTTAGTTCATGACAGTTTTGATTGACCCTTTTTTAGCTTTCTTATAGAGTGCAGATCATTCAATAAACATATTTTTAAGTTAAGTTAGAATATCATGTTTTTATCACAACTTGGAAGTTGTACATCTCATGAATGACTTGTCCTATGGTTTTCAGTTCCAGTTTTAAACATATTTGTGCTACTTCATACTTCTACTCTACTCTATAGGAAAATATTTTACTCAGTAATATTTATTTGAAAATTAAAGATAAAAGGGGTTCATTGAAAATGATTATTATTTATTTACATGCATAACAGGTTATCAGTTTATAAAAGATTTACTTCTGGAGATGAATTTCTCCAGCATTCATCTTCTGCGTAGATATGCAGCAATGATACTCATGTATTTTTTTTTCTCATTTATGTATATTGCAGGATTCTTTTTTTTTTTTTTTACCTTCAATTAAAATGTATTCCATCTTTTCCGTTTTCAGCATTATGTTGTAATCTCTCTGCACAGTGGAGGTAGTGCCCGTTCCCTACATGTAGAGGGCAGGAATGCGCCTGAGAGGCGTAAAGCCGCCGTTAAATTTCAGCAGAGGAAGAGGCAGCGCAAAGTGAAGAAGAAGAATTTAACGGTTCCCGGTTGTTGAACCGCCCCAGTCTCCACGGTGCCCGTGGCTCACAAATTGTTTTGGATTGTATTGTGCATCCATACAAGCGGCTAGCATTAGCTGTTTCATTACCTCTACTAAGATAACGCACCGCTGCGTTTTTTTAATCAGTTGCTATGTGTTGACAACTTACCTACATCACTGAGCATCATTGCTGCGACCAAAGGTAACGTTAACGTTTTTTGTTTGGTGTTTGTTTGCATACTAAATAACGTTGTGTGGTTCTCATGCACACATATTGCTTAGCTAGCTGAGACAAGTTAACTAGCGTTAACTTGCTCGACGAAACGATAGTGTCCGTGCTAACCTAGCTAACCTTTGCTAACGTTGGTTGGACAGTTGGTGTTACTAGAGCGAACATGTTAACCCCCGCTAGCTGATCAAATTTAGAAGATAATACACCGTTAGTTTTAATATAAAAACCAATAACTTGCAATTTAAATAGCCGACCATTAAACTTAATTTGCACAGATATTACATAAACAGATCTCAAGCCGGCGTTTACAATGTTAAGTGTGCATGTAGAGTGAAAAATGAGGGTAACACAGATTTCGTGTCAGAATCATACACGGGAGAAAGTGAAGTCAAGCACGAAATCTAGTAGCATCGTAACGCTGCTCAAAGGGGGAAAAAATAATTACTCACCTTTTAAAACACAACTTTCAGAATTTGTGGAGAGCCTGTAATATGATTAGATCCACCGTCCACAACTTTTTTCCATTAAAAAAAGGTGACACCTTTTAAAATGACTCGGGCGGCTCGCTACCGCCCCTCGTGGTGTGTTTTGATGTAGACAGGCTGTTGGAGGTGAGTCAGGTGAATTTGGAAAGAAAGCCGAAATAGTGATAATAGTCCGTGTGAAATGACTATGCTGTTGCATTTGGCAGTAAGCTCGCCCCATTAAACGGGCATCTAATGTGGATTTTTCGTACTTGCTGTTTGATTTTTTTTTTGCAGATTGCAGTTTAGATTTTCCCATTTTAACATAAGTAAACCTATTTTTCTTTTGTAGGCAGTCAGGTTTAGATTTGTTGATATTTGTTGAGATATTTAATAGTAGTTTGACAAATTCATCTGAAGTCTTGGTCTAAATCCTAAACACCACACAATGCAACATTTTTGTGACTGTCAAGACCAGTGTTCCTTTATTTTTGCAGTTTTTGCGAAGAAATTGTTTTTGTTGTAAGCTCAGGGTTCTGATCAGGCTCTTAAGGCCTTCAGAATTGAGAAACTGGCATGAGAATTTGTAGGACTAATCAATTTCTTCTCCTCAGACGACGCAGAGCGATGGAGGAGGGCTCTGAGGTGATGGAGGATATTGTATTTCGAGGAGAGGAGTTCTGTGTGAAAATAGAGGTGCACAAGGGTCTGCTGGTAGTGGAAATCTCCCAATCAACAACAGCGGATCAGTGGAGGGGGGACTTTGATCCCGCATGTAAGGAGCATAAATTTACCATTGACTAAATGTCACTTAGGGTACAGATGGTCTTTCTCACAGTTTCTTATTCTTTTTCTAGACATTGAGGACCTCACCCGCAAAACTGGCA
The DNA here is from genome assembly GCA_029814765.1 of Acanthurus leucopareius. Classification (NCBI taxonomy): domain Eukaryota; kingdom Metazoa; phylum Chordata; class Actinopteri; order Acanthuriformes; family Acanthuridae; genus Acanthurus; species Acanthurus leucopareius. The sequence continues at coordinate 8,373,807 of JAQMCX010000012.1, read as the reverse complement.
ACTTCAAGCAGTTTCCCATTTTCTGCAGCATGTTGGAGTCAGCTGTTAAAAAGGTACATTGGATGTAATGAAATAGTCAGATGTAATGAAATAAATTAAGGTATCGCAAATGCATACAAAGTCACTACAAAGATGTGAACTGACACATATTTGCTCGAGGCTGTGGCAGCTAAGGCAGGACTCATTCATTCCAGTTCAGTGTTTCCACATGAGCGAAAAATGCCCAGCTATCCTGAGCTGCCCTGTTCCTTCTCTCCCCTTCATGAATCCAGAGAAACTGAGGTCAGAAGGAGAGGGCCATTTTTGTCTCTTTAAATGATAATGTCAGTCAGTTAGTTTAAAAAAAAAAAAAAAATGCTGTGCATGTGGGTCAGGCAGAAGTGAGAAAACGAAACATGTTAGTTTATAATTCAAATGATATTGACCTCCTGATTTTATGATTTTAATTTTTTCCCTATTTCATGACAGCAAATTTAAAAAAAAAAAAAATGTATTTTGAAGTTACACAGTTAACTTAACTTGAGCTTTTTCTGCAGACAAGTGATTCTGTTACACTTGACCTCTTGACCTATGCTGACCTGGAGCTGCTGCGAAACAGGAAAGCAGGAGTGGTTAGTCGTCCTCTTGGCCATCAGCAGCCATCTGCTCTGACTGCAAAAAGATATCTAATCCTCATTTACACTGTGGAGTTTGACAGGTGTGTGGTGTGATGCCCTCAGAAAAAGTTTCTAAGTATTTTGGTTATACCAGTGCAAATAACTCTTTAATTATTCTGTATTTGTAGGATACACTATCCCTTACCTCTGCCGTACGTGGGTAAGCCTGACCCGGCTACCCTGCAGAAAGAAGTCAGAGCTCTGAGGGCTGAGCTCAGCTCTCTTGTCTCACATGGAGTTAACAAATCTGCAGAACTAGAAATACAGCGGCTCAGAGCAGAGTAGGTAGCATTTAATATTTATCACTGTGACCCCTCACAAATGCATGTGGAACTTCTCTAATGGCTCTCAATATTTTCAAGGCTGGCTCAAGTGAAAGAAGAGAAGGAGACCATGGCTAAAGTTATGGAACGACTGCAAATCAGTGGAAGTGGTTCCTCCCCAGCACAGGAGGACTGGAGGGTCAGAGATGTGGTGAGGACACTGGAGGAGCAGCTTGTCAAAGAGAGGGCCAAAAGTCAACGCTCAGCGAGCAAGAGATGCCAGGAACAGCGACTCCTATTGGAGCAGGTCGACCTCATCCACTTCTCAGAGTAATCAGTTGAAAAGGATTTATGTTATGTTCTTTCTTACTCTGCTAGTTTTAACCTTTTTTCCCCGTCTCCTGTTTAGTTGGATGAGCTGAGAGCATCCGAGTGTGCTCTCCGACTTCGGGTCAAGACTCTCACTAATGAACTGGCATTACTACGGAGAGGGTTAGACAATCTAAGCGTGTACTATATCTTTTCTTTCTCTCTTTCATCCATTCACTTACAATGTGGAGTGAAAATGTGGAACTTAGATCTTATTTATACATTTATTTCTAAATTTAGCCCTCACCTTCTTTGTGTGTCTGCAGCAGAGTGACTCCTGTGTCTACTCACATCAGCTCTCGAGTTGACGGGGAAATCTATCGCTCTGTCTCCCGGGAGAGGAGGCCGGGGTACGGGACCATCAGGGCTCGCTCAGGATCCAGAGAACGGATGGAGGACAGAGTTCAAAGGTTAGAGGAAAGGGGAAGAAGAGCGGACTCCTCAGGACCACGTGCTCGAATACCCAGGGCATCACCTTCTCCCACTGGTACTGGCTGGACTCATGATGTTGAAGTAGTGAGGCCTATTATTTCTAAATCTAAATTGAATTTTGTGCAAAGATCTATATGTTCCCACCCACTGTCTTACAGGATCACGCACACAACGATTTGACCCAACTGCTTACATCCAGGACCGACAGCGTAGACAGAAAGAGGCAGAACTCAAAAAGTTAGTTTTAAGTATTTCCAGTAATTGATGTTGCAGCCGCTTGGAACAACCCTCTGAGCCCTGTTTTGTGTGTTAGACAGAGGAAGGTGCGGAGGGACATGCTTACATCACCCATTATCCCTGAGAGGGGGCGTTCACGTTCCAGAGAGGTTTATCCTCAGATGACCCGGTCTGGCAGCAGAGGCAGGAGTTTATCTGTGGAGTGCAGAGGGAGCAGGAACTCCTCAGAGAGCTCATTAGTGGATATGGAGGAAATGGCCAAAACTCTGTTCAGGTGATGGTGTTACCTCAGAGAGGTTTTTTTAAGGGTCTGTAATTTCAGCTGCTTATTTTAATGTGTTTTTTTTCCCACTTTACAGAGGAAGAAAACAGACATACAATGGACCTAGTGTGGTGAGTGACTTGGTATTTGTTTTTGACACTGGATCACTCTTTACTGCTGCTCTCTCATTTGCATATTTGTATATTTAAGCATATGGTTGGACAATTTTATATTCTTCTAGCTGTTAGCAAAACCCATGAAAGACCAAAACTTACAATGTCATATTTTTACTCTAAAGTTGTCCCGACTTTGTGGCTCACAGCCTCAACACCTCTTATTCCCTCTAAAGATGTCAGTCTGTAAAACAGGTAGCAAATTATTCATTTTAATTTTTTTAAAGGACCAGTAATTTCTGTAAACATCTGGGCATAGTGTTTTTAGCAAAGTTATTTAATTAATGAGAAAATATTGCATTTATTGGGGACTATATTCAACCATTGACTACCACCAAATTATAACACTTATTAGTAAGGTCAATTTGTTGTTGATTTTGATCTTTTCATGGTATGTATTAACAATAAAAACATACAGAATATCATCAGGCTTATCTTTTGATTTCCTGTCTCTAGTCTAGAGGAGGCCTTTTGAGTAGGAAGCCGTTATGCAGCACCCCAACACAAAGAATGAGAGACAAAGGTAAATCATCACAATTCTTTGATTTTTTCTTTCTTTTTTTGCCATAATATAATTTAAACCAAGGTAAGAAGAAAAGCAAAAATTTTCATATCATTTTTCACCTCCCACCCCAGACAGCTCTGTAGATACAGGCACTGAGCTGTCCGAGATTGATGCCAGGCTGCAGGCACTTCAGGAGTACATGAGGGACCTGGATACAGGACACTGACAAACACTGCACAGCCGGGAGTCTGACAGCACATGAAGCTTCAAACATGAGTGCAGGTTTAACATCGTATGTGTATTTATGTGAGAGACTTTCACTCCCTCCTGAGGATCAGACTTCAGGAAACTACAGCCATCACTGTGAAGGACTACTTTTTGTGGACTGAAATAATTTTTTTTTTAATACACCACATTTTTATGAAGTAACTTAAAAGATGTCTGTCTGAGTGTAGTGTCATCTTTTCTTTTTTAAACATGACCAAACCAACTAAACGAGTTACTTTGATGTAATTTGGCAGTACTTCAGTCTTGAAGTCCATAATGTGTTTCTCTCCTCTTGCCTTTCAGTATGGGCTGCATTCATTCATTGAAAGGATAAAACATTTAACAAGGAAAACAACAGAGAGGTTGTTTATCTAAGAGCACAGCACATCTGCATTCAGCTGTGAGCTTGGGCATCATCTGTACTTTTCTAAACACAGCTAAGTCAAGCAACTGTTTTAAACAAAATATCAGTGGGTGTGAGTGAGATTGTGTTATAGTAGATCAAAATGGATGGATCATTGTCTTTCCACCCAGTGCATGCTGGGATATATGCCAGTACCTGTACTCTGAAGGCTAAATGGCAAGTCGAGGACATGGCTGACAACATGCATGTCATCACATGATTTGGTGGTTAAATGTCATTCCAGATCAAATCCACATCTTCAATCCAAATGTGGTTGTGTAGGCTCTCTTTCCTGCTTGTCCCTGAACTCAACATTCAAAGTGTTGACAACATTATATGACCTTGATTAAAATGTAGCATTTTCTACTCTTTGAACATAAGTGGACCTACTTTCCCTTTGACGTTGCATCCCAGACTAAAGCATAAAAGCCAATCTTGAAAAATATACTCAATAACTGTAATTCAACATAACTGTTTTGGACACAGTGTGGATGTTTTTATTTGTGTGCATGAGTCCATACCATTTTCTTCGTGATCATGCATGCAAGTGTATGAACACTGATACCTTTTCTATGACAGTGTAACTGCCAAATTTTACATGAAACTGTTGCATGAGTATGAACACAGAAACTGTTATTCTATTGTTCCCCATTCAATGCCTTTATACCACCTAAAAATATAATTTATAAGAAAAATCATGAGTAAGACTATTTTTAAGATCCAGTTCTGCACACGCTACTTTCTTTGGCACTAGTGCAGTTAAAGTGGAGCTTGAGGAAAACCTTGAGGGGTCTCCACCACTGCAGCTGGCTCGCTTTCATTAATTAACAAATCACCTTCTTGGCAGGGAGCCTTTCTCTCAGGGAAACAACCAAGTATCTGAACAGCTGCTCTCTTCCTACTGGGATGGTCAGGAGGGAGGCATGAGCACGTTATGTTGGTTAATGCCTTTTAAAAAAAAAAGTACTGATTGTGGATCTTGTGCAGAACCTAAACTCATCTACAATATTTGAGCTGCACAATGTGCAAAATGCACCTTAATCAGGCCTCTTGTGTAGGATTTAGGGTTATCTATTTGTAGAATAAGGAAGAGGTCGAATACACTGATATGTATGTTTCCTTAGGGTATAATCAGCTGAAAACAGGAATCATTGTATTTTCATCACCAGAGAATGAGCCATTCATCTTTAGAGAGAGCAAGTTCTCTTCCACAGAGTCCACCATGTTACACTGCCATGTTTCTACAGTGGCTCAGAATGAACAAACAAAGCACTGCCTCTAAAGACGGCCTTTCATGTGTTTTGCTGGTTTTGCAGCCAGGGTCTCCTGCATGCATTGAACAGGAGTGAGTTGAGGGATGTTAAGTTTGGTGTAATCTGCACCTTTGCCACTGGATGCCACTAAATCCATCACTCTGGAACTTTGAGAGAATGTCTGAAAGCTCAGGTAATTATTTTATTCTTTCTAAAGTTAACTTCACTGTCCCGTATAAACGCTACAATACTCGTGCAAAATTAAAACACATAACTATGGGCCTTCTCATAAGGTTCTATTTTAGTGAAAACAAAAAAAAGTAATTTCAATTGTTAACACCTAAATCCCTTCAGCTAGATTATAAATATCTTTGGATGAAACATCTGAACATTTTCTCGGTTCACAAACAAGGGCAAAAATAACAAGAGCCAACCTCTGTAATTTTTAAATTTTTATAGCATTGTAACAACTCTTAATAAACATATAAAAAGTAAAACATGATTTCATTGCAAAAAATATTAAGGAAAAATAGTAAGGCAAGTAAAGTAAACATCCAGTATGGAAACCATCAAAGAGATGACAAGAGTTTTGGTGGGAAGCAGCTATCAGTTTTTGTAAACTCTTCACGAAGGACATTTGCACAGAAGCGTTATGCTTTCACTTGACTAGAATATTATCCCTGGTTTTTAAATTTAAGACATTATTTAAGAAATGTTTTAATAAAAATCAATTCTGTCAATTTTTCAAGTTAACATCATATCGATAATTTATTTTAAAAGGGGGCAGGCTTAACTTAAAAAGTGAACTGCATACATTATGCTTCTGTATATGCGCTCAACTTAACATCCTGTGCAAGTTAAAAGGCTTCAGTATTACAGAACAGAAGTTCAAGGTACACCTGAACATTGCCGTGATGGGAGAGCTTGAATTCTATGAAATGGTAATGGTATGGTTATGTTATATCTGATAATGCAACTGCTATATTAATGTTTTCGAAGTGTTCCCTCCTCTTTCCATTACTGATAAAAGATACATTCAATTCACTGTTCAGATGAAATCAGGTCTATATATTGTGATAAAGAACAACAATGTCCCTTTCTTTTCCCACTTGTTCAGGTCTGTCCATGCTGGTTCACAGGGGTCACTTCATTTCTTCGGCTGTTCAGAATGGCCTGAATGCTGAGTGTGAGCTATGGAGAGATCGTGACAATTAATATTTGTTCATGCTCGTGCACACGTACTCACACATGTAAACATGACTTACTGATTGCTGCTTTGCCAGAATGTCTCGATAATAGGCGTTCCTGCGTTCCTGCTCCTTCTCATCAAAAATTTTCCACTCATGAGCTCTGGTCATAACCTCGACCTCAGGCAGCTCAAGATACAGTTGCCGCTGTAACATTAAACAATATATATATATATATATATATTATATAAAAAGTATAAAAAAATATTCACATTCATCACGCACAAGGTACAAAGAATATTGTCAATGACAGATCTGAACTGTAATGGAAGTTTGGTGTTACGAGCCTTTGCTTCCTCTGTTACCTGCTAAATGAAGTTCAGTGATACATTTTATCAACTTCAGAGAAGAATTCAAATTCTCAGGTGGGCATACAATAAACGGCTGATTTATTTCACATTCTGTTTGGTGTTGGTCAACAGATGGCCACAGCTAATTTATTAGTCATATCGTGAAATAATATAAAGTTGTCGTCGATTTTGCCATTCTGCTGGTTATGCAAATATTGATGTTCTTGTCCTTTCAATGTATCAATTTGCAATTAATTCAATTTATCGAAATTCACTTTTTTATGATAAATACTGACAAATTTGACACTGTGGCAGAAGACTGTGTACCATGTTAACACAGCTTTTAACAAATACTTCATCAATATTGATTAATAGGCCTGTATTTTTCTCTCTTAATAGATTTGGCTAAAAAAGGGACAATGTCCATCACAATGTCCTGAAGCCCAGAATCATATAATCTTGCTTGTTTAAAACAACAAAGAGTGCAAGAAGAACTCTAAAATGTTATTACCTATAAAATAAAAGCAGCAAATACAAACAACTGGAAACGGAAAGAAATATTTGACATTTTGCCTTAAAAAATTACTTAAAATTAATAAATTATCAAACTTGTTGAAGTTTTTTTTGTGTTAGTCGGCCAGGTGATGAACCAGCAGCTTTAGGCCATATCACCACTGTAATGTGAACACAAACAGGTCTAAGAAAGGCTGTAAATCTCTTTAATAATATTCATGTTAAATAAAAAAGCTTACTGCTGCTGCTACTTCAACAGCAAATTTTAAAAGAATACACAGAGTAATCAATCCTGATGGACAATAATAACAGATAATGATCCACTGATGATTATGAGCATAATCCATACTATATTTAAAACCATTCTGTTAAGAGTCAGATGTGGCCTCACCATGTGAGACTTTCAAGTCACTCACCACTTTTGTTACGTATTCCTTGATAGTGAAAGACCTCAAGCTCTGAAGTGATTTGAAGGCTGCTGATACATTTTGTCTGGTCTTGTTAAGCAATATCTGCAAAAACAAGTTTTATGGTGAACTCACAAACATCTCCAGCAGCAGTTCTTAGGAAAGTTTTAGAAAATAATATTTATTTGTACCAGTAACTCCTCATTGGTCTTTATATTCAAAGTGCTCTCAGTAGAGCTGACTGACGGCATTGCTGGGCTTGACTGAGGGAAAAAGCAAAGACACACATTTACATACCGTTAGCGTATAGAATTACAATGTTAAACACTGTGAAATAGTCAAGGGCATGAGGTTTCCCCAGACGGAGCCCTGCTCATGATCATTTGTGCTTTGCAGTGTGCAGCTCTTTACCTCAGCCTCATACTCGGCCCAGGCAGCTTTCCGTTCCGCCTCACTGAGCTCCTCCTCTTGTTTATGGTCCAGCAGAGATTCATGCTCATGGAAAGACACGATGTGGTCTTTACAGGTCCTCAATAGCTCTGCCAGGACTCCATCCTGAAGAAAAAGATAGAGAAAGTCAAACAGTACTGCAAATTCTTCATGAAACCTTATCACCTTTCCTCAGACAGCAGTGCATCATTTTTTCTTGGCATTAAGCAGGAATCTGAAAATAAAGACCGTGACATCACCTTTGGCGAAACGGAGGCAGTTCTTTTGCTTTTCTTCGACTTTGGGTCGTCCAGCAGGTCTGGCTCAAATGTGTACAGTTCAGTCAGCTCAGAGAGGGTGAAGTGCCTCTCAATCTGCTGCTGATCCACCACTCGATAAGACAAGGACTGTTTGGTCACCTGACGATCATAGATCTTCTCCTCCATGGTGCCCTGGACACGAAAGTGACCACAATAATCAACAGGACTGAAAGATTTAAAGTTCAGTAAACAAGCAGCTCAAGGACCATGAAGACAATGTTATTATTTCTGCAAGAAAACTGTGATAGTGAATTTATTCTGGTCAAATAAATCGAAGGCAACTGGACTCAGTAATAGTAGTGATAGTGAATTTAGATTTTCCTAATCAGTTTACACAGAACTTAATCCAAACAGAAGCCTAAAGTCATGTATCAGCTTAAAACCTTCAGTCTTTTTCAACTTTATATTATTAATATAAATAATTAATATACAAGGAACAATATATTAAATGTAATATGTTTAGTGGCAGTGGTTTGCAGCCATTTGAGTATGCAACCTTTTAAACTGAAGCACTGCCTTGTCAGAACAGAGCAACAGCAGCAGTAAAAAGTTATCATGTCTCTAAACTTCCCAGATCGCTTAATTGGACTTTTACTGACCACAAAAACTAAACTATCCAGTATTTGTCCAAAAAGGGGCAAGGATGGGGAGAGAGTCAGAATGAAATGACAATATATGAAGAGACTGAAACATCTTTGAGCCTTTTCTATACGTCAATCTACTTTCAAACCCTCGAACTGATCTGACTTAGGGTACATGGAACTGCTCAGGTTGCCTAAGATTTTGCCCCAAAAATCCTTAAATAAATAAATAATAATAAAAAAAGGACAATTCTCTTTACAAATTACAAACTTGAGTGTCAAAAGAAGCAACTAATCCTGACACAGCAAACTGTCCAGAGGCAGAGTTCTCTCTTAGAAACCAGAGTGCACATCAGCCTGTGTGACTGTTTTACTGAAATGTTGATTAGTGTGCAGTCTGGACCTGAGTATGCATCACTATTTATGTGTATGCTTTTACATTAAATTCAAGTATAGGAGCAATACTGTTAAGTAGTTACATTAGTATATTACCAGATTTTTTTTAATGTTTTAAGATATAATTTGTGCCATGGTGTCTTCTGTTGAGACAGCCTCTTCCTTGCAGTGTATATATATTTATACTTTTCTGATATTTCTGATTTTGTATGGATCATATTGCTTGTTTACTTATTTACTGTTTTTACTTTTTATTGATGCCTCCTCCTATTTTTGATTTACAACTTGGCAGCTGTAACTGTGTAAATTTCCCCCTTGTGGGACAAATAAAGGATTTTCTTGTTTTATCTTATCTTAATGATGAAAACCGGTGAGTTTACCTGAGCCAAGAAGCGGTACACAAACACATGTTTGAGCTGACCGAAGCGGTACACCCTGTATATGCTCTGCACGTCATACGAGGGATTCCACGAGGCATCAAATAAAATGACCCTGTTGGCAGCTACGAGGTTGATGCCAAGTGAGCCAGCTCTTGTTGAGATGAGAAACAATCGGCCACTAAAATAAAGAAAAACAAAATGCAATCAGGAAATGCTGTCAACATTCAACCCTAATCTTATTCCAGCAAAATCTATTTAGAAAGATAGAAAACTTAGTGTGATCATCTGCACCGGAAATTGGCAGCATTATTGAACTGATCCGCCCATTTCTTCCTGTCCGGAGCAGTGGTGGAACCATCAAGACGATAGTAATCGATGTTTTTAATCCAGCTGCCAGCTGTGAGAATAATAAGCACGAAAATCAAAACTAAAGTATCATCAAAAAGGATGTTTCCCAACTGCTTTAAGATGAGCTAAAACAGAATACCTTTAAGCGATGATGAGTTTCTGGCAAGGTGAGAAGCCTCAAGGAAATCTTCAATTAGGTCCAGTGAGATTAAGGACTGACTGAACACGAGCCTAAAATAGAAGAAAATGTGTTTGGTCAGATGAGACAACCAAGTCAGCGTCTTGATGAACCACCTCCAGTGTTTCTGTCCTTAAATGTGCTTCAGATCAGATAACAAACAAACATACACTTTATCATCCAGGTTTTCGGCCATTCGGAGGATCTCAAACAACAGCACCATCTTTCCCGAGTGCTCCATAATGCTGGCGTCCTCTTCAGACAGCAGATGCTTGAACCAGCACTTATCCAGACTCTGAGACCTCGAGCTGACGGCTGCTTTCTCTCCTGCATTGATATATAACACAGGACAATCTATACTAGGGTGCAAACTACAGAACTAGAGTATCAGTGACACAAGGAGCTTTCATACCTTCCACTACTGACACGTCTTTGGACACATCAGTGACAGCTGCACTGCTGCCATCATTGGTCCATTCTTTTTTTCCGCTCTCTCTCTGTACACTACATCAGGCAAAAAGGTGCAGAAAAGTATATAGATAGCTTAAGAAAGCACTCCTATTCTAATATTTCTTTTGCATTATGTGATGATTGTTCCAAAGGTGATGCAACCTTTGCCACCAGTCTACACAACATCTTAGTTTTCATGACTCTAGAATTACAAGAACAGATAACTCGGAATATGTGCATTTGTTTAGATAAACCCTGTCTGCTATGATAATGTGTGATACAGCTCTTTTATTTGCACGGTGTCTGCATGGTTTATCTAACTGAACATGGCTTTCAAAGGCACACAAAAGGCCCAGAGGTCTGTATATTTTCATAAGCCACTAAATGTAAATCAAAAAGAAGCAAATATGATTTGTTGAGGCGGAGTGAGATGATGAAAACAGCATGCCTCACCTCTCAGCCTCAGTGGTTTCCTCAATTCTCGGTACAGCCGCTGCTTCAGCTTCATTCTTCTCCTCAGAGTATCCCTGGGGTCAGATTTAAGTTAAAAATACTAAAATCCTGTCAGAATAAAAAAAACCAACAGGTGATGAAGGAAGGTGATTATTCTTTGTACCTTCTTTTCTTTGTTTTTTTGCTCTTTTAGCTGAAGGCACCAGGGATGCGTCCAAATCCGGCCAAGCGCCTGAAAGTCTTTGAACAGGTTTGCTCCAGGCTTCATGTTTGCTCTGTCCATTATTGAACCAACACCTGGACATTACAACAAACATGCCGTACTTATAATGTGCAAACGTGTAAAATACAGAATTTCCTAGGGCTGCATTACTACAGATAACTTTAATTTTCTTATATAATTGGTCAGTTAATAATAGAGAGTGCAGGAGTTTGCTAACTTAGCTATCCACAAATGATGCAATGGGAAAAATGTGCTCATATGTGACAATTCCAAACAATAATTTAACACAGGCACACATCAGTGTGAGGCTGAACTACAGTTCTGGAATAGTTATCAAAACAGTTTTCCACCAATAAATATGCAGATTGCAGGGCCAAATCTGTCATGTCCCCTGGAAGCAAAAACGTCCATTCTAGGGCAAATTAACACGTTTTATTCTTTTTTATATAAATGTTATAATATATCAATATTTCTTACAGGAAAGACGTGCAGACAGGTTCTTACCAGTGATGTGATCAAGGTAGTAGCGGTATAATTGATACTGGAGAGGGGAAATCCTCACAGCCAGCACGTACTCGTGTTTGGGAGGCAGAAACTGAGTCAACTCGGAGTAATCTTTTCTCTGAGGAAAACGACAGAGCTGGTTGGTTACAGCTGGTTACAACTGGACAAGCTAGTGAACAAAACAGATCTTTACATGCAAATTCCGCCTGCACCTGGCAGTATTTTATTTATACTTTTTACCTGCACACATCTGTTCAACATAGCATGAAGTACATGTGCTCGTTTCTTCATGAGTCGGACGTCCTTTGGTGTGGAGTCTGCACACTGGCCGTTCTGTATCGGGTTGATGAAGCGGTTTCTGAATTCACGCAGTGAGCCCAAAAGATTCTTCTTGATAAAATTCACCATGCAGTGATCTGTAGGAACAAAATGTGCTGTATCAGTATGAACAGTTTCATTTTAAAAATGAAATATGTGTGAAAAAACATGCCTTTATCTAATTTATCCACTCGGGCCTTTAATGACATCCAATGTTGCCCTCTTAAAATATTTTAAAAGTACCTGTCAATGATGGTTGTATGCACACTAATGCACACACTTTTAAGAACAAAGTGACTCAACACCTCACAAAAGCATTAATTTAGTCTTTGGATTACACTGGACATAAGTTTAAGTGAGGTGTGACCTCATGAATCTGTTCAGTCTGATTCAGCAGTGCAGACTTACACTCAACCAGGTTGTTTTGCATCGGTGTACCAGTAAGAACTACTCTTCTTCGGGTCTTGATCGCATTCATAGCTTTGGAAACGTTGGATGCAACATTGCGCAAGATGTGCCCTTCATCGCAAACCACAAAGTCTGGACCTGAAAAAAAGGAGGGGTGGGGTGGCTACAATCAAAATATTTTCAGTGAACAAAACAATGACTCTTAAAACAGAAGACATTTCAATAACACCTTGCTGTTACAAAGTTCCTGTACCTGGATCCACCAGTATGCTCTTTATCTCCTTCATGCACTCCTCTGTGTCATTTTTCTTGCTTAACGACATTATTCGGTACATCTCATACCCCATTATCATCACACCTCCATCTCTCTGCCAATTCTGCAGAGCTCTGACTCGCTCTGGATGATGTTTGACTGTAGCCAGTTCTGTAACCTGCAATCACATACAGTAAGTATGTGTGTTTGTACACGTTAAGTTAAGAGTAAAACACATTTGAAGCAGACAGTTTTGATTTGCCCAATGATGATTTAACACATTTTATTTGTTTGGCATACTTTTACTTTATCCTTTCCCATTTTTTCTTGCCATTTCTTGAACTCGCTGACCCAGTTGAGGATGGTGTTCAGAGGACATATGACCAGTGCTGTTCTGAACTTCAGGTTCTCTGACAACAGCACCGTGTGGAGGAATGTTACCACCTAAAAAATGACAGATGTGAATTATGAAGGCAGATAAAACTGACCACAGACAATAACACATAGTTGAAAGGTAAATTAAAGTATTTTCAAAACTTGACCCCATTTTTTACATACTTTGGTGTCTGAACAACTAATAGGTATAAAAAGTCTTGAATTGCTCTGTCAAATCACTTAAGCCAGCAGCTGTGAAACAGGCTGCAATGTACTCCTTCCAACTGTACCCGTTAAAGTATGTCTGCTAAAAGTGCCTGTTTTAGCCAATGATGGGGTCAGATTGCTATTCTGTTAGTGTATGACAGGACTGTAGAAAGGATCCCCATAGACCTAGACCATTTTGTTAAAGATTAAGATCCTTTCTGTTTAACCAGAAGCAGCCATAATATTCTCCTCAAAGCCACCAAATTTCATTAACAAAAACAGCAATTTACTTCACAGATCATCATGACAGTAACAGTTCTGAGGTTAATTCAAAGACGTGTGTATTGTGTTGCAGGGATATCTTCCAGCCCATCCTGTCTCAAACTAAATCCTCTTGTTAAATCACAGTAAAACACACTTTGTTTAAACTTGAAAGAAACTGAATAAAAATGACCAAAACTATCTTTGTTTGTCTTTCCACTGTTTCCACAATCACACAATTTGGTTGGTTTGCACACGTGTGTGTGTGTGTGCGCGCGCGCGCATGTGTGTGTCCACCTGCAGAGTCTTTCCCAAGCCCATGCAGTGTGCCAGAATGCAGCCTGATCCAGGAGAGGAGTTAGCCTTCTTCACAGACTCACAGCAGCTGTCCCAAATAAACTGGACACCTGGTGGAGAATAAAGACAACAAAGTAAATGAGTTTTGGTTGGACACAAAAACTGGCCTCAACTGTGAAAATACACAACAAATGTGGTGATATATAAAGGTCTCTATTACTGTTTCTGCAGGTATAAAGAGTCAAGTGTCAAACCCAAGAAATGGCACACAAAAATACAGCTGCATTGTGCATGACAGTAAAGCAGAATCCTCCTCATTGTAGGTGAGATGTAGATAGAGCACAAACTAACCATCAACCTGGTGAGGCTTCAGTTTCGTCACCAGGTTACAGTGCACCTGAACGAGAGGCGTCTTGGTCTCCTCCTCCTGATCCAGGACCAGCTTGGTGGTGATGGGACACACCACTTGAGACAGCTCATCCTCTATGACAGTTATCTGGAAAACAATGGCAGGCATTCCCATTTTTCTCTGTTTGCTCCTCCTTTTCTCCCTCACAATGAGTAACAAGCGCTTCTGTCAGCATTGAAACTCTATGCTTATTGTCACTTATCAACAAGTATGAAGAATCTTTTGAGCAAGACTGCTGTAAATATAGATTGGTAATCATGAGAGCGAGGTTCAGTGGTGGGTTTGACCTGCTGTGTATGTAGTACCTCTCTCCTGTCCTCCATTTGTTGTTCTCTGTCTGCCAACCGTTTGCATCTCTCCTCTTCCTCTCTGAGAGCTTCCTGCGTCTCTGCACGGAGATTCACATCTTCAATGATCCTGCGGATCTTTTTGCGCCCTTTGGGGGTTAATTTACTGTCACTCGTCTCATCATCTGCATCCTCCTTATCACTCTGCTCAGAGACATAAAAATTCAACAAGCAACATGACCATAAGGGAAAAATGGTAAAATTAAGAAATAAATTAGTAATAGAGATGATCAAATAAAGAAAATAATAGCAAAACGCTGAGTTCAAATTTCAGCTGCTACCTTTTCACTGCTGGAGTCAGACAACCAAATGCAGGGCACTTGCTTCTTTTTAAAACAATCAGCCTTCTTCACGTTGGTGGATGATCTGAAAAAAAAAAAAAAGCACACACTGAAACACACACTGCTTTTACTTCACTAGACTGATCTGGAAAAAACTTATTTTGTTTATAGATATAACACAAACTGAAATTTCATATAAAGAACAAAGACTTAATTTGATTTTAACTATTTCAAGTGAAATGAATCTACCTTTTGTGTTCGTCTCCACCGGCCTCATCTTCTGACAGACTCAGCTCCTCACTTATCCCAAGATCTTCCAGCTCTGACACATAAGTGTCATCATCACTTTCATCCGCAGCTTGACAGAAATTAAAATCAGGCATTAGTGCAAAGTTAGAAAAGTCTGTTTCTAATGTTAGAGGTTTCCTTACAGCTCAGGTGTTTGCTGCTGGCTCTCTGCTTGCTCTCCTGCTTTTCCCCCTCGCTGTCAGCCATGGCCTTGTCACCTGATGTTTCCTCATCCAAAGTCAGTTTATGGCGGAGGAGATGGTGCCTGGCATTTGACCTATCCGACATGGTGTCAGGTGGTTCTAAAGTCACGTCCTCCCCTGCAGCAGAGATATATTTGATCACTGTTTTCCCTTTTTATAGCCTTAAAATGGCTCCCAAGAGTGGAAAACTTTCTACTCTGAAAGCTAGTCAAACTTTCAAGTTTGGTTGTTAATCTTGAGCAGAATCAGCCTTAAAGGCCAAGTATGTGTATAAATACAAGTTTAAATCCCTTTTTATGGCTTTTATTGTATTAAAGACAGGAATAGACATAAAGCTCTTAACAAGAACAAAAAATACTGTAGAAATAAAGGTAAAGAATGGTAGAGAAATCCACAAATGTAATTAAAATACAAAGGTATTTTAAGTTAACAATGAAGTACATATATAAAATTCAGTTATAACTAATAGGATTAAAACTGGAAAATACTTTTGTTTATTATTAGATTCACCAGATGAAAGTTACAAATATGCCATTTAAAAAAAAAGACTTACCATTTTCATCTGTTCCACTATCTTCATTGCTTTGTTTAACTTCCTTGTCCCCCTCCGACTCAGAGTCATCCTCCTTTGTTTCCTCATCTGAAGAGATATCATCGCCCGAGGAGTAGTTGGCTTTGATTAGGGCCAATAGCATTTTCTTAGCGATTCTTTCAAAGGTGGAAAAAAAAGGAAAAGGTACCTGAAGTTCATTTCATGATCAGTAACATAATCTTCAACTGGATATTGTTATACTTACAGGCAAAATCACAGTACAATAGCAGTTTTACTTTGTTACGTAATAAAAAATTTTTTTTAGAAAAAACATCCCTAAAATGCTGTTTAGGTGCCGATTGTTTTTGTTCTGTTGGCCTTAAGAAAATATTACAAATGTGATCAGATATCTTAAATGAGTCTGTTTAGATAATCCACGTTATATGTTAATATAACACTTTGCTTATGAAGTCACAAACTAATTCAAGTGAACTGTCGCAACACTGAAAGATATCCATTTAAAATAACCGTAGAAAAAAAATAGATTAAATAAATGAGACAGAGATGTTTCAAGGGTAAAAATTTATTAAAACAAACATATTCTTCACAGCAAAAAAAACAAACAAACAAAAAAACCAAAAAAAAAACCCACACATTTTCTCAGTTAATTCTCATTTAGGGAATGGGGAGGGACCATTTTCATCCTTTATTTCTGCGATGGCTTTTTCTTGGTCAGGTCTGTTTTGTATACCAAAAAAAATGGCATTAACCTCTGGTTCATCCAATCATTTCAATTAACATTTTAAGTGCTCCAGACTGAGAGCTGAGCGGACAGCAACACACTCCTCTGGGTCTACCAGACATTTTCACATTGTGTTGTAATGGGGGGAAAAAAATGTGTTACACAAAATTAACATTAAATGTCTGTACATAAATATTTTCTCAAGATGAAACTTCTTTTACTCCTTTATAATCCAGTGGTGCATAGTTTTAGAAAATGAGAAAATTGTATGCATTCTCTGGTACCATTCCTGACAAACATTGTATTAATTTTGTCTACTCCTGGGTCAATTAAATAAATTTCACACCAAGCAACCTGCAGAGCCTCAAGTTCGATCCTGATCTCAACGTGGGATGCCAATGCAGGTCAACGGACACAGTAAAAACTGCCCCCTTTACCGATAACGGGAGTTTAGTGTAAAAGACGTATTAAAGCACAGCAATGCCGGATGGCAACGGGAGTAAAAGACTGGATCTCATTTGACATGAATAAACGGATAAAAAAGACAAAGAAAAAACAGAAAAAAACAGAAACACAGAAGAATATCAGCACACTGCCACACACGAGTTTGACACTACTTCCATTGGTAATCTAATGCTGTGTGGATTTCAAAGGAATGTAACATTATTGTATGTTTTATTCCACTAACAACTAACAATGCAAACTTTACATTTCTGCTGACCATTTTTCTAGAATTAAAGTTGTGCTATGACTACAGCTGAAAACAGACTTAAAAAAAAATACTTGTTGCGGAAAGCAGCCTACAATATCCCAGATTTAAGCGATTGTTGCCTAACAGCACTGCATTCACTGCTGTGCTGTCAGAAAATCCGACCTAGAGAAAAAAACATGAGAAAAAAACATGGATGTCATTAGAGGCACAATGTGTATTTGGTCGGTTCTTGCATTGAATTCTCGCATTCTTGCGTTGTTTTACAGCCCCACTCTCAATTCTCAGATATACAACCTTCCCATGAAAGGGACAGTTCACCCCAAAATCCGTATTTTTCCTAAGTCTAAAATTTATGATTTAAGGGCGCTTTCACATCTGCCTCGTTCAGTCCGGACTTGTGGACTTTTCAGTTTGATCCGAATTTGGAAAACTGAAAACAAAGTAACCATTGCCAAAACAACAACAACAAAAAAAAAATGAGCCGAGGAACTTCACAGGGGGAAGAGGAGGCCAAATGCCTCATCAAGGGCCAACTAGAAAAAACTCAATAAGCTACGATCAAGATACAAAACAAAGCATTTTCTTCAGCTGAGCTGTAAGTTCAGCTAGCTCACCGGTGCTAGGTGAGCTAGCCGGCTTGGCATGGAAGAAAGAAGTAGCTGCCACATGAAACACTCACAACACATCAGTAGAATTACTTTGAATAAGCTAGTCATGATATCTGGAAAAAACCCATGCCGCTTTTTTTTTTTTGTAATTAAAATGTATTTCTTTGGCCATTTGAGCAGTACAAGGTGAGCGCTTATAGTTCCATTTTTTTGAGAGAAGGCAGATATATTTACAGATGATACCTTCACCACTTGGAAACTCAGGGAAAGCAGGAAAAAATTAGGAAAAATAACATTAAAGTTTTGCAGTATTTTTAAGTTTTGCAGTGAACTGTCCTTTTAACATTTGAAGGCACTGACCTGAAGGGTTTTTTTTAACGCAAATAGCTCAGGAAAAACAACAGCCGTTTCACCTGTAAAGCAGGTTGGAGTCATGCGAGTTTAAAGACGGTTAAATCAAGTCCTAAAAGCTGCAGTAGGCTTTAGAAAATGGTCAGCAGTAATGTATACTCTGTGTATAGAAAGTGGGGTTAAACAAACAGAAACAGCGGTGTGGTTTGATAAACAATGCTGACAGTGATGTTGGTACATGTTTCACAAGACTTCTCTGTCTCTGGAAAGCAAAGTTTTTCAAATGTCATTCCTCATTGCTTTGAGCATGGAGGCGTTAGAAGAACTGACTTGTGTTTCATGATCGTGTCCATTGTTTCCAATTAAAGCTGCTCACTGGACACACGACCACATGACACACAGCTGGCTGAATCGACTAAATTTTCCACACAGTAACATCAGGAAAAAAATATGTCAAAGCAGCTTTTCATTACTTTTTTAGTGCTGATTACTAAATTTATACAAAGTGTAATCACTTAATGCATGTGACAGCAGTTTTTCTTCTTAGTTTTACAGCTGAATCCTTTATAATAATTTGTATGACGTTAACTTTTTAGTGTAAGTCATAGGACCTCCAATTTTGATGCCAACATCTCTGCACAGACCCTGCTCTGTTCTTCGGGGCTTGGCAAAAAAAAAAAAAAATTAATTAAATGACCTCTGCCCTACTGTTGCATTGTCAAACATCTCCGACGGGTATTTCAAATGTCAAAACGTTTTAAATTTCAAAAATCGGATAAAACACAGACTGTGCAAGGGTAGTTATTATACGGGGTAAAGAAATGAAAATATATGTCTCTGTAATTCAGTGAGTCAAACCTTAAGAGAATTTCTTTGAGAGCAGCACTGTCATAGAGAGAAAATAACACCAGCTCTTAAAAAGTACAAGTATAAAATATTTTTGGTAAGGGAAAAAAAATGTCCAAAAGGAGAGCTCAGTCCTCTTGTCATTAGCATTTTGGTATATGCTAAAGCACACATCCCCAAGCTCCGACAGCACTGTACTTGTGAATATGTATCTCAAATATCACAAAACTCAAAAAGATGGACACGGCCTAAAGAGAGCTGCGTAAGTGTATGAAGGGAATTTTTAATAAATATAATTGATCTACATGAAAGCTCAATGACAGCTCAAACATCTGCAATCGTGTTAATATCATCATGCCAATAATTTGGGAAAGATAGCACTTGGGGCTTGTGTTTACAACTATTGAGACAATCAATGAAGCTGCCAATATACTGACTGCATGAGATACTCTAACACAATTGAATACAAATGAGAACTCAAGGCATCCGGTAAATCTGCAGTAGAACCTGTACTGACCTACATTTGGTTTGACTGTGGGAGTGTCTGTGGCCCAGCAGGGTGTCTGTAGTTTGGAGAACTGCAGTTTTAGACTTTTTTGAAAAGGAAGTAATTCTGAACACAAGAGAAGCTTGCATGTGCAATAGTCCCAGAAGAAGACAGACTAAATACCAGATTTGAGAGCATTAGGTTCAATATTATGAATTTATTATTCAACATGGCGGCAAAGTGCATATACCAGAACATCAAGATGATGAAGCTTCAAATAAACCACTGAAAGGCACCATTTCTGCTTACTGACATGCACAACAAATTGCATCTACTGCAATTGGCTGTCAACATTGGTGTCGAACATGATTTGGATTTTAAAAAGCCTTACACCGATAGGAAAAAAATTTAATATATTCATTTCAGCATTATAGTTTTTTTCAAATCATAGTTATGAACCACACTTTGAAAAAATGCATCAAACTGGCATCTATTGTAGGTCCAATCATGAAAGCATAGCCCTGTATGAAGCCCAAGTCACGAGTGGTAGAAAAATGACTTAATATATTTTGTAGCCTTAACTGAGCAGGGCTGAGACAGGAAGGAAAATCTTTTTTTTTTCCTTTTTTTAAATTTTAACAACTTTTATGCCTAAAAGCTGAGGGACAGCATTTACAGAGCCAGGTACCAGGTACATGTATACACACACACACACAAATATATATATATATATATATATATATGTTTTTTTTAAAACAAATATTTTAACAAATAAAAAAGAAAAATCTCATTTTATCTTTAAAGGGAAAATTGATATTGTCACACATTATTTGTGACCTTGTAAGGTTAATTTTAAGAGCTCAAAATCAAAAGGATGGTTTTAAAGTTGAAGCATAAATGTTTTACAAATGCTTGCGATGTGCACGGCTTGCTTCCATTTGTGGACACAAACATTGCTCACCATTTGTCACTACTTATGGATATTAAAATAAAATTATTACATATTTTAATTGTTTCTAAAATGAAATAGTGTTCAGATAATGTGGCAAGTGTGTTTCAAACTTTATACTTCATCTATAAAGAACAATATCCCATTTACTTTAATGAACAAAGCTGCACAATGGAGGAGATGAGGTCTTTGAGTAGATTACACTGATGTCCAAAATGTCCTGTTTCAGAATATTGTCACTAAAACAAAGCTATCATAATTTAACAGGTTTTTTAGTTACGTTTTAAGTCAAAATAAGTTGTACTTATTGTCAAATGTATGATGAGACCTCTTCAAGTGACTCAGCTGCAAAGTTTTCCCTTTAGTATCAGCTTATTAGCCAGGTAAATAATACACGTCTCAATGATAAAAAATCTCCATTAAAATGTATCTCAAGCATTTACATGTGTTCTGGATTAAATACTTAATAAAACAAAGACAATGAGAGTATGCTGATTATCATTCACAAGCCTGTTCTAAGCCAGGTTCAGTCTCACTGTATTATAATTGAGGCTTCACAGTGTGCCTCTAGAATGTGTATTTGATTGCCGAGGCTCTACTGCAGCTACGTTTTGGTCTTTTTTGAACAGATTGCAACGGAGTCTTAATGACTTGTGTGTTACTAGATTTGGCACAGAGGTTGGGGTTTGAAGGTGCAGCCTTTCTTCCACATTGCAGGTGTTTTACAAACTCTACTTCCGGGCTTTTGGAACCATACCTATTTTCTGGATCGTCATCATCTTCTGCTGCCCACGAAGGCCCGGACTGCTCCTCATCCCCTATAAAAAACACAAATTTTGAAACAGAAAATGTTATATCAAGCAAGTTACATCGTTTCATTAGAGAAGTTATATCCATTATTAAATAACAGGTTAAAATGTAAGGTACATTATTCTGACATGCCAAGAGAAACTACCTCATATTTCTTGTATTATACTTTAAGAAATGAGCAGAATGCAAGGACACAAAATTGCCTCTTTATAACTCAAATGTCAGTCCATCTTCTACTTTACAGGTTCCTTTGCAGGCTGAATAAATCTTGCTAACATGACTCTTTACACCCTTGCTAGCACCAGAGCACTCTTATTTCTCTATTGTTTGAAATGTGAATCAGAATTCATTCATCTTTTACACGGCAGACATTTTTTTTTATAGCAGCACAGGATGAAATTAAGCATTATAACACCCTGACAGCAGTCATTGTAATACAATCATGCAGGTTAAAGTCCTGCTAAATTTTACTCCCCATTTTCCCCCCAACAACCGTATTTTCATGAGCCATTTATTCCAGCACAGCATCACAGTTCATTAGTTCAAGGGAAAACAGGAGCTAGCACTAGTCACTTAGCTTTAATAAAAAAAAAAAAATGTGTTCTACCTCTTATTACTATTGAAAGATAAAGTTTAGCTCTCTAAATAAAATAATTAATAACATATGACTTACCTGATGATTGATGGAATGCTGCATTTCCAAGTAAGGCTACACCGTCAGTGATTGGCTTCATCTTCTGATCACTCCCATCACTCCCAGAGTCGTCATCATGTACATCTTCACCTGATGAGGATGATGACTCTGTTGTTTCCTGATGAGATTTAGGCTTGTTCTTCCCTTCCTGCATCCTACTCTGCTTTCTAGTCACACCTTCATCCTCTCTTTTGACAAGGTGAGGCTTCCCCATTGACCTCAGCATAATTAAGGGTTGTATTTTCTTTTGAGAGTCTTGATCATCACTAGAGGAATCTGACCCACTTTCCCTTCGAGACTTGACCCTCCTGTTGCTTGAGTCAGACTCGGAGGAACGGTCCAGCATCTTGCGTTTGCGGCGCATCTTTTCTGTTGAGATCGGCGTGTTCTTGGTAAGCCAAAAGAGACATTTCTTTGCCACCTTTGTTGAAGCTTTTTCACCGTCCTCATCGCTCTGGGGCTCATCAGAGCTTTGTGGCATAGCTGCTCGCTCAAGCAGCGCTGCAGGGACTTCATCTGAGTCAGAGTCATCTCTAGTTCTACTCAAACCTTGTTCTTCAGTGTTCTTGGTTGGTACTGCGCTCGAGGTTCCCTCGTGGTCAGTGTCACTGTCACTGTCTGCAGCCGAGAGAGGCGTTTTGGTCTTGACATCACTCTGTCGACGTAAAGGTGTTGTCTTCACACGAGGAGATCGTCTATTGCCTTGCCCCTCTTCCAAGTGAAGAGATGCACTCGAATTGTCATTGCTGAGCTTTCTGTCAGCTTTAGTTCCTACAACACCTGCCTGCTTATCTTCTTCTGCATCTTTTCCTGCTGACTTTTTGTCCTTCATGTGGGTGTCCCCTTCCATCTTTGGAGCATCAGCATCATTATGCTCCATTAGCACAGGCGTAAGTTTCACTACTAGTTTTTTAGTCATGTTGAACCCACTTTCAGTGGGCTTCAGGCCAGTCTTTTGTGCCCCCTGTCTGGCTTCACGTGAATCTGAGTCCATGTCCTCCCCAGGGCAGTCATGTGCACCTCTCCCATCTGTGAAGCCCTTGGAGTCCGAATCATCATCTACTAAATGTTCAGCTGCCAATTTCTGCAAGTCGCTCAAGCGTCTTTCATCAGACATATCCAGCTCTGTGTCTGCTTCCATTACAGGCTGTGTGTCAAAGTCATCGCTAAGAAACTTGTCCCAACAGCTCATGACTTCCAAGTCACTAAATTCTTCCTTTAGGCCATCCTCCAGTGCTGTGAGTGACTTTCGCAGGCCTTTAATTACAGATAGGAAAGAGTTCAGATACAGACTGCGGACACTAGGTGTCTTTTTGTCGGTTGTCACAGTATGAATAAAATTGACAAATGTTCTATTTAAAGTGTTTGTGGAGTCCACTAAATGTTTGGCCTTTTTGGTAATATCCTTGGAAATCTGCAGTGTGTTATAGTTGAAAACAACATTGCCATCCATACCAGTGTGATCCCATGTATCCAGTGGAATGTTTTGGTTTAAGTGTGGCAACATGTCATAAAGTTCAGATTTTTCCGGCTCTACTCGGTTCCTCCTGCGCTGCTGATGCAACAGATTCTCCATGTTCTCAAGGACATTGTCACAGGCCACCACCAGGTCAAATAGGGGCTCCGGGCTGCATACATAACAATACCATTTGCTCTCCAAGATGCCAGAAAGCTCCTTCCTTCCCAAGTTTCTCAGAATGCATTTCTTGCAGAATGCATTGCTGCAGTAGTCACAACAGATCAAGTTACCTCCCTCAGCACACCATCTGCACAAGGAAAAAACAAGATGATAAATGTAGCTGATAGTAAACATTTATTCAAGTAAATGATGATATTTCAGTAAAAATAGTCAATAAAACACATCTAACCTGCATTGCTCATCCATTCCATCTCCATCCTTACTGATGTCATCACTTAAGTAATACTTGTAACAAGACTGGCAAAAACAAAACATTGAACAGAAATGTTATAGACAGCTTGGATGAAAAGTGTATTATCAAAAAAAAAATGATTAGAATACAAAAAAAATTGGCGTTTGCTTTTCTATTTTAACTTTTTTCAGAAGCAGGTAAATCTATACTTTGACCCATAGTTCATATCAACCAACCAAAAGTAATAAGGATTAGGGCAGGGACCACTGATGTGCTGAAGACCTCGAGAAGATTAAGAGAGAAAAGGCATAATGCTCTAAAGTTTCCCTTTAATCATATCGCCATTTCTTGTAAACTTTTACAAAAATCATAAATATTTTTACATCTTAATAACAGCATGCATTTGGGTTGGTTCCATTTTTCAAAAGTTTCTGACTTTTTGAAGAGATGACGTTGATAAATGCTGACTTAAAATTCACAGAAAGTGGTAAAGTCAATCTGACTAAATGTCTGAGTGGTTGTTTCTGAAAAATAAGCTAACTCACCTTGCAAACAAGTACTTTCAGAACTGGATGCCGAAAGAGGGAATCTCTCTGAAAGTGGTTAACTTGTCGGCCACATGCGGTGCAACTGACAATCTCCATGTGTTCGACCCCTATAAAAGCACACCACTGTCATTAGCAACAAAATGACTACAAGTGTGGTTTATGGACTGCTTAAAAATGTTTGGGACTGCCTTATTCAATCAATCACATCATCCAAGAAAGATTTCCATGAGCAAGAGCACTGGTTAGGATACAAAAACTTGAAATAAACAGTAGGGCACGGGAGTGAGGCACCTGGAGCAGCAATTTATTTATTTTTCAAAGTCCAGTGCCAACAATCCTCCCACAACAAGATAAAAATTAAGCTGCATTTTAATACAAAGTGAAGTGAAATTCCAGCTTTGACCCCTGGAGTATCTTTCAGTCTTTGTGTCTTCTGTCAAGCAATCAATGGAAGAGTACCCCAAACAAGTGCCTTCTCTTTGATTCATTTGTTGCAAAACTGATTAATGTGACCACCATTCTGGAAAAATGGCCAGAGGAGAAATTATGAAGTGGTTTGCAATTTTATAATAATATCAACCAGAGGTGACTGACCCCCTCGTCTTCTTGAAAACTCTTTCCGCAGGACGCCTGCTTTCCTGCTGCGAAACTCCGGACCCCTGAAGTCATCTCTTCCATTATCCACAGGTTCAGGCCTCACCAGAACAGTGCCTGTATAACAAATACAAACCACCAATAATTCAAATATAAGCCTTCATTATACAGTAAAACATTCAATTATAACCTAAACCCGCTTTAAGACATCCTCTTACATAAAAAAGACAAAAAAAAACATTTATAATGACCAATTCCAAGTCTAGCAAGACTAAAAACACATTCAGGTACTTAAGAACTCAGCAAGGACATCCATCACTGACATAACAAGAGAAATACAAATTCTTACACAAAATTCTAATAAAATACAAAATTCACCAATCACAAATTGACAATATTTCCAAAGTAAATAACAAAGATAAATTAAGAAAATTAAGACATACCTTTGGGCAATCTCGTGATATCAAGGTGACCATTTGTGTTGGCAGGTAAATTAAAGTCCTCACTTGCATTTGAGTCCCCAGATTCATCGAGTCCAGAGTGCTTTATGACAACAGAGGGTTTTCTGCAATAACAGTGAAAAAGAAACGGTAATGGAAATCCCAGAGCTTTTCCCACAGGATGGCAAGCAGCCTAATTAGACACTGAAAAAGAAAGCAATGGATTATCTATTTTTTATTAGTCTCAACCATGAATAGGTTGATAGAACTGCAAAATCATCATTTACATTCTGGTTATAAAGACCACTGTTTCAAACTTTCACAAGATTTGAGCACAAATGTGATTCATCACAACTAGGGATCCAGGGATATTTTATTTTCAGAAATAAGCTGCTTAAAAACTGGACAGTTTCATACTATGGTGCTTTATCCATTTTTGCAGAGTAAATGAAATCCATACTCACCTCCTTGAGTATTTGTTATCCAGTCCTGCCTACAAAGCACAACAGTTTCATTAGTTCATTTGTTATTGTGTCACTTTTTGGTGTAGAAACAATTGCTGTCATTTCCCATAGGAGGATGCTCACCCAGAGGCTATTTATTTAATTCTGGGAAACCAAGTCCTGCGAATAAAGTGTAACAGGACACAACAATACCATTTTCCTAAAATACTGAATGCAGATTAAGTATTGCTAACTACATACTTCTCCTCCTCAGAGAGTCAGACTACTGCATAGAGAGGAGATAATATCCATCATGTAATTGGGAGTCCATGAGAGATTGACAGGACTGTGAGACTGTGCTTAATACAAGAGAGACTAAGAGATCTTGAAGTGAGCATTCAGTTATTTTTAAGCAATGAGCTGCAGGTTTAAAAGATTGTGTTGGAGTACACTCCTATCAGCTAGAAGTTAGAGATAAAGATAAGGCTTAAGTGCTCAAGATAAGGCATAATCAGCTGTTATGGCAGTGCACTTTTAATATCACTCAGGCTAGAGGCACACAAGCTGTATGGAAATGAGACTGAATGCAAACTTGACCACAAGTCATGATTCTGATCTGCTACATCATATCAATTACTGTCACAGCTACAGGTCATGTCTTCAATAATCTTCCACTGCAGAAAGTGGACAGCTGTGTACAATTTTGTGATATAGTCAATGTGTATAACATGTGTGGGGCTATTTTTCAACAGCTGGTACTGGTTGCATATGGTTGAATTAAGTGATATTGCACACATAATAGCACTTTGATAATACACATCCATAAATAATACACTGCAGACTGAAAACATACCGACTGTCTTTAGATGCCCGCAAAGAGCACTTACCAGCAGTAATGGTAAGCCCTAATGTCTGAAGCTGGTAAGAATCAGATATAAATCTTTGTTCTTTCTTCAAACATTCTTACCAAGAATCATGCAGGCTATTTTTGATTCAAATATTAAGTAAAATAAAAAATAGAAAATAAAAAATAAAAAATAATGAGAAGAAAAGAAACACAATCATATGAAAAAATGTAACACACAGTAAAATAAATTGCATTTATAAAAAAAAAATTAAATTATTATTTCAATAGCAATGGTTCGTGAATTTACCTTGACTTCATTCATAAACGATAACAGTTACATTTCTTGAAATAATATTTACTATTCTTGAGTAAGTTTTGCATTAGGACTTTTAAATTTGTAAACACTTGTGGCAAAACTTGTACAACACATATAACAAAAAGCTCCTTTCTTGGCCTCAGTTCATGCAACCAAATTTGAACTGGATCCAGTTAAGAGGTTACTGGAACCAACTGGGTCATCAAAAACTTGATGAGAGAGATGACAAAAAACACCAGGAATGTTTGCTTACCTCTGTCGCAGCATGACTTGTTGAGTTTCCCACAGGAGAGCCCCCATTTGTCCGACCTGTGAACAGAGGATCAATTAAAAAATATACCTTAAACACTAAAACATAATGAAGATTTTTCCATCACTCATGATAAATGTACCATCAGCATCCTCTGAGAGTGGTGTACCATTGCTGTCCTCAATAGTAGACTGAGCCAAGTACTCATGCAGTTTGTTTACCAATAAATTCAGCTTGCTGGTGGTGTTGCTACACTCACAGAAAAAAGAAAAAAGAAAAAAAAAGTTGTGGTTAGGGTGGGTGATATGGAAAATTATCATTACTACTTTTTGGTCAGGATGACAATCTACATTCTTAGTAAGACATCTTTTTCATTTTTGTTTCTGCAAGTTGTTGAGAAGTACAAATAAACAATTTCCCTAGATGTCCTGATATCCTTGTAGCTTATGGGTGTCTGGCTGGCTGTTGCATTCACATTGGACCCCCCAATAGCTTGTCTGCGCAATCTCTGGGGTGCCTTTTTTAAGGATGTTAAAAGGATGCATTGAGTTTCTTACATCAATCCCTACCTATGCAATCTTTGCAAATGATTGTTTTAGTGCCTTGCATCAGTTTTGAAACCAGTTCCAATTCTAAATTCCTTTAAATGAACCATTAACCATGGACTATGGAAAGTAAACATTAAGTTGCACTTAGTATTAGGTTTCAATTTCCCAGAAAGAGTGATGAATGAAACCAGACAAGAGGTCATCTTTTGCAGCCAATCAGTGCAGCTTTCAACCAGTTTGTAGAACACAAATTAAATTCAAAAGTTCTCAATATTCCACAGTTTATTACACATCAGTCCTTAAAGGGAGCCATGAGGCAATCCTCTTCATCTGAGTAAATTTAGTTATATGTTAACACCCGCCAATCGCACATATAAGTTTTGAGTTATACGTCATTAAATTAACATATCACTATGCTCATTAAAGCTACCACAAGAGGTATAAACAAAAGTGAGGCATTAATTCCAATAATTTTTTTTCCTATTAGCTATCTAGTTTAAGAAAATGGAAATAATATGACTATGTTTACCATGATTCTACTACACTTTTTTGATTTACTCAGAAACTGAGAGAGAAAAAAAAGGCTCCCTCGTTTTGATGCCTGTAAGGCTGGAATGTCAGTTAAGGGAAAAGGATCAGCCTAATCTGGTCTCCAGGGTCCTCAAAAGATCAAGGAGTATAGGGTGTGATATAGGAAACAGGTACTAAATAAGGTAAATGAAGAAGTGATTTTAACATTAATAATTACGTTGTTGATGCATTGACTTTTCCATTAAAGAGGTGCTATGAATCCAGATCATTCTTGTTGTGAACACACCAAAAACAATAGCCCTGTATATTGTCCAGTGATGTTTTGGGGGCACTAAGTAGACTAGAGAAATGAAACTTAACTCGGGCAGGGAGTGTGATAAATGTGGGTTTTATTCCTCCAAGATGTACGTTAAAGTGTCGGGTAACGTATCGTATGGACAGACACTGGACTGTACTGGTTAAAGTTATGGTTTGAGGTAGGTTGTGTTTCGTGAAGATTCCCTCTATTAGGTAACGTTAACATTACCTTTAGTGTAACGTTAGCAGTGACGTTAGCTACAAAAAAAGATACAACACTACACATTAGTACTGTGTGAACCTCGTTAACAATACTTAGGTCAGTACCTAACTAAACCAAAGTTATCTTACGTTATGATATCACTCTAATTAGCTGTTAGCTTACACAGATAGTTGATTTCCAAGCTAGCTCGCCGCTATACTGTCTGTTTGACAACCATGTTTTAGTCAATGAATTTTACCTCAACATCGCTGCACACATATCACGAAGCAGGTGAACAACAGAGTCGTTCAAATAGTTATTTCCTCATTATTACAATATATTCCTGTAAAAACACGCAGCTCAGTCTGCAGTGCATCCCTTCACAGTGTAAGCATAGGTTTACTGAGGCAATAAATGACAATGCTCCTCTTCTCTTCTTTAAGTATTTTTAACGCGCTTGACCTAAAGTTTGAATCTTAATCTAGCGCATTACCGCCACCTGCTGCACCGGAGCGTAAAGCAGGTTTTAGCTTTGTTATTTTCTGCCTGATTAATTTCTTACATGTTTCAGTCACCCAAAGCAGATTCTTTTCAGGCCCAATTAGAGGGTATCAATCAAGCAATATAAAACCCCATTGCACCCCTGCTTAACTCACTTTTCTGTCTTCAATTACATCTATGAATGGCAGAGTTTCCTATGAACAAAATTTTGTTGATATTTTCTCCTATTTCGATATCAGCACAGTGTGGAATGTCAGGGTCATGAGGGCTCACACTGGGTGTGAGGCAGATTGGTGTGTCCTGGTTGACCTGGTTAACAGTCTATTATAGAGCTCAATAGCAGTACATAAGGACAGATCCCCACTTATATTTACATGTAAGAGAGACTTCAGTATGCCTTTCCAAACCAGCAGCACTTTAAACTTAAGAGGGGAAGCTTTGTTACTCTTACATACACTATACTTTGCTGATTAATGACTCCTAATTTCAGACAGTATTTAACTCACAAATAGCAGACCAACAGTGAGTGAATCACGATTGAATCAATGCTAATACAATGTTGCAACAATAATTAAATGAATGTAAAATTCAATATTGATTTTTCTTAATCAGGTTTCCATCCAGAAAATATATTGTTTTAATACTGAAAAAAGACCAAAATGGACATGTTATCAATGTAAATTAAATTTAAATACAATCACTGTTACTATATAATATCAGCTTTAATACAATACAATTCAAATCAAACCTTCTTCATACAGAGCAGGATTCCATGCAAACCTTTATGTCACTTATAACTGGATACCAGGTTGGACTGCAAATACCGTGCATTTGGGGGGGGGGGGGACAAAATTGATAAAAAAAATCTTTATTCAGATATTTATTTATGTGCAATTTAATGTATTCAAATCTCACATCTTTTCCCTTCTGACCAGAAAATTACCAAAGGCTTACAAAATGCATATTACTGCAACTCTATGATGTTTAGAGCCTGAATCATCACACATGCACAGGTTTTGTAATAAAATGGATGACAAAGTGACTTAAAACATTAAGATTGAGATGTTAATTCAGATATATCAATTGAAACTAAATCCGCACCTTTGTCAAAAAAATCATACAACAGCCTGGAAACCATGACATAATCTGCATAAAACAGAAGTAAATACAATGACATTAACTAACAAAGACAGAAACAGCAACGGACGTCAAATTCTTACATTACCACAGCTACTCTCTCGAGACCACAAAGTGGCTTTATTCCATATTAAATACTTAATACTCTGATGAACTGTAAGGGGTTTCCACCACAAGCAATAGCCCCAAGCCATTCAGGGGCATAAGTGTGCTTTTTATGCCCTTTGAGGTCTTCTTCCTTGTTTTTTCTCCCATTTGTTGTAGGAAAGCATCAAAAAAAAATTAAAAATTAACAATGTTAAAACTGCAGAAGGTGTGTGGTCTCTGTCAGTTGTAATTGTTCAACTCAATTTCAATGCCTAAATATCGCTACTGTGTTTTTTATTTTTGTCATTAATTAGACATTCTCTCAGGATTTGAGTTTTCTCTCATCTCAAGAACTTATTTAAACTGTACATTACTAGATTGTTTTAATCACAGTAATTTAGCAAATAATAAATTTATCTAATATTACAACGTATTCCCACTTAAACAAATATAGTATTTAATATGTAGCTTTATTTTCTGACTTATTACTGTCTAAAGCTGTCAAAAGCTAAAGCTGTCAAAGTCTTGCTTTGTTTCGTCTGCTGACATGACCAAACTATGATTGGCAGTGGGTTTATCCTAATTATTTAATGTGCCAAATCATGTGTATTTAATGCAAATTTGATCAGTTTTGTTCATATTAAGGTTATAACATCCTGAATACACTTCTGAGAAATTTGCGGTTTTTTTTGTTTTTTTTTTGGTCAATGAGTGCAGTACGTGTTGTACATACTGTATGTATACGGTTTGTCTTGCAGTTTTGAATACAATTGCTCTTGTAGCGTCTCTATTACATTTCTATCCTTAATTTCTCTGTATGAATTTGTCTTCATTTTCTACTGTACTTTGCTCATTTGTACTCACTTCTGTCTCCTGCCCCCCTTTTTTAATGTTTTTGGCATAGATAATACTCCATAGACCGGATCTCAGCGTCTGGTGACGTAATCGACAGGGCGGGGCAAACATTCCAACTGCCGTCGTCTACTTTTGTCTCTACGTGGAGGAGGCAGGACTGCAAACTGGACGCTGTCTGGAATTTCAAGCGCACCGATAGTAAGTAACAATTTCCAGGCAACTTCTAGACCAACAACTCCTTATAGCTAGAGTTTGTCTTAATGGTATTTTCTACATAGTATCCTTGACCCAATATTTCCTTTCTGTGATAGACGTTATTCTCTGTTAAGGGGGAGAGGGTTTGCAAGATTAAACAGGGATAGTTTCCTGCCCATAAAACTTGCATGTCTGTCGTTAGCCGGCTAGCTTGAGCTACACCTACACTGTAGCCTATTCATCCTCACGGCGCCCGAGAGCTCCAAAAACTGCTGCATCAAAGCATACTCTCACTCAGAAAATGGGTGACTAAACAACTTTCAGAAATATTACCTTAAGTGACTCACTTGTACATAACTATGTAAACTCAGCTAATCTCGGTAACTTTTTGTTATTACATATAAGGTCAATGTTTTTTATATATATATCAGTTTCTATATGTGAGTAAGCTAAACGTCTCAGTAAGGAGCAAGTAACATTAGGTCACTGTCACGTTCGTTCCTTTACACCGCCGTTCACCGGAGGCTACATAGGTGGAGCCTGCACTTATTATTTTTAAAAATCTCCCTGGTAAACAGTGCATAAGTGATCTATACATAAATACACTCACACCCACAGTCTTTACAAAAGATGCAGCCAAGTTTATTTGCAGGACATTTGGACATTTGCACTGCAACTTGAGTGTTGCCGTACTGTTTGGCATTCTGATGACAGCTCACATTTTTCTTGTCACAATTCATGTGATGCCCGCACAAATCTAATAAATGATTTACTTTACGAAAAATACCATAGACCTAACCCTTCACTCTCTGTGCCTTCGAGGTAGTATAAAATGTTTGCGAAGTGGAATTTCACTCACTGTACATAACTTGGTAAAATTGATCTCCCAAAAGATATCATTCTCATGTAGTCCTTATTTAAATTTATATTTAGGCATATTATGAAAGATTTATGAATGTTTTAACACTGAAATGAGAGAGTCTGTCACCACTACTTTTTGAGGTCATGTAAAACAGTGGTCTATGTGAACTTGTTTATTGCTCTGAGTGATTTACCAGATTTTTCCTGTCGAGCCATCTGTGGTTGCAACACACTTGCATCTGTGATCCCAATTGTGGATCACAGTTGGGATAGTGTTGAACAACAATGTCTGGTAGTATCACAAAGACCCGCATTTGAACTTGAAAAATATTGTGACTAGGAACAAGAAATGTTGTGAATACAGTCACTCAACAGGTCATATTCATTTAACCACTACTGCTGATTCTCGACAACATGATTGTCTCTTAGTGATTAAAATCTTGTTTTTCCTGTGAAATAACAAGAGAGATGTTGCATGTTTGCAAAAAGATGTTAAATTTTTAGAGACAAGAGTATCAGGACTCAGACAACAAAGCTTTGTTGGTAGTGTGTGTATTTGTGGGAAGGAAAAGAGATTTAATTCATTTTTCACTTGGCCTGGCATTTATCCAATTGTTGTGGTAAAATTGCCCATGAATGTGCATGTGTGGTATGGACTATGCTCACAACAGCTGAAGTGAAATACAGATTTCCCTTGCTCATGCTGCAGGACCATTTGAGAGCACATACTGTAGGTGTTTTAAATATAGACATTACAACATGTCATGTCTGATGTTATCTCTTTAAGGACAAACCAGACAGTCAAGATGGGGGAGTTAGTGTGTTTGTTTTTTGTGCAAATTAACAGGTTGCTCCACTTTCTGCACCGTCAGGATT
Organism: Acanthurus leucopareius; assembly: GCA_029814765.1. Taxonomy (NCBI): domain Eukaryota; kingdom Metazoa; phylum Chordata; class Actinopteri; order Acanthuriformes; family Acanthuridae; genus Acanthurus; species Acanthurus leucopareius. The sequence goes on along the minus strand of JAQMCX010000012.1, from coordinate 8,340,491 downwards.
TTAAACAGATACCTTCACTTGTTGTTCATTGCAGAGAAAATGATTAAGCTCATTACTGGATGCTCCTGTTTTCACTTACTATATTCTTGCACTACTTTTGTACTTGTACTGTTCTTAGTGCATAATAGGTTTGTCCCTTTAAAAAAAAAAGTATATTTTAAGTTTTTAAGCTAATTACAATCAGAGAGCACATTCTACCAAGGCTTTAAAATCCTGTAAATGTATTCTTTCATTAACAGAAAATATTTAGAGGGTTTTAGTTTGACTGGAGAGCACATCAATTACACTGACTGTACTTCTGTCACAACATCACAAAATAATAGTATTATCAGTTATTATCTCCACAAAGAAATTCTCTTCATATCGGTGTCTTTTGTTTGCGACGTTAGCGGTTGGATATTTAAAAATGGCCTTGGAGCAAGGAGGGATACAGTGTCTTTCCCAAGCACATACGTCATGCTTGAGTAAGGAAAGAAAGTACAGTAAGTCTCAGTGACAGTGCTTTGCATGTTCTGATTATGCACGTTCGAAAGGACAATTCTCGGTAGTGCTTTTGTTAAGTAATGGCAAACCCTTGTAGGTGTGGCTGCTTACCTAAAGCAGAAACAGCCAAACCCAAGCGGATTCAGCAGCGCCCAAGTAACCTGTCTAATGACATTCTTAAATGATCATTGGTAGGGACTGTCATGACACCTTTGCAAGCACATGCCTTTTTGACCTGCTGCATCCTTTACAACAGCTATATAATTTCATTTGGTGAAATGTAGTGATCTACAGAGAAAAAGTTGTAAAGATTAACTGCCTGTGGTTAAGGATACTGTACAGGGACCTTTTCGTTTGAATATTTCCATGATGATTCACGAATCTGCTAGCCTCATGAGCTTTATAATAGGCATAAACTCTGCCCAGGGTGTTAAGCTTGCAGCTGGACATGATGTCAGAGCTGTGTAAACTCCACCTTCAATGTTTGTTGTCGTCACCTCTTCCTTACCTGTCAATATGGCCATGCTTATCTTATCCACACATCCTGAAGTGGAAATAAAGGGCTGGTGTCACAGGCTTTTTGGTGTTTATGAGTCAGTTTGCCTCACATCTGTAGGCGATTTTGAGTAAGTAAAAATGTTCGTGTTCTTGCAGACTATGTTGGGTGTGTGCATATTAACTTGACCGCACTCGGGAAGGGTGCCCAATCTATTTGTGTGCCTCACATTTCCCATGTAACTGTGTGGATGAAACACTGGCAGGACGGGGTGTGTCACTCTACACATTTAACACAACCATCTGGGAACAGCCCTCCGCTTTAAATTGACTAAAAGATCCATCAAAGGCGATTGTAAATAGCGTCAAAGTGCTGCTCTTGGCTCAACAAAGATGGTGCTTGGAAAGAAATACTCTTGCATGGCTGATACCAAGTTTAAAATTAAGAACAAGGGAACTGAGTCTCTTCAGCAGGGAATGAAGTGTCTTTGAGGTTACAAAACAAGTCCAATTGCTCTTGTTTTGCTAGTGGTTGATATCATGTGACCTGTATGACTAAAAAACTCAACTCATCAGCATATGTGACTTACATTTGTTGTTTTTGTTTGGTAATACTGCATACTAAGGGGTATATTTTTAGAGGGTCACCTTGAATCCTTGCTTATTGCAATTGCAAAAAAAAAAATTGCAATTTTGAAAAAATTTTTGTCTTGGTAGTTTTTAGTCCAAAGTACAGTAGACTTATTTTAATATTAAAGCTCTTGCGCTGCAACCTACAACTGACACTTACATAATTCTTTATCAGCAGTATTGATGTGCTGTAGGCAAACTTCATTCAGGAGCTTGCTGTAAAGTTTAGTTGAAGAGTGCAGGAATTTTCTGTTCTCTCAAAGCGCAAAGTCCAGCTGTCAAAGACAGCAACTGTCTTTGGAGCCTGACACTCTGAACTCATTTTCTAGCCTTACACAGGATTTATTGCTGTAGTTTGTGACGGTGATTACAAACCCTCTATTCTTCTGTACCACCAGTGATACGTCTCACATTTGTCCGCTGCCATCTGTGCCCTTGCTCCATGTACTTAACCCCTCTTCTGTTTCCACTCTCCCTTTGTCGAGGAGTTGACAGGGGCTGGCAGAAGACGTAATGTTTGTCAGCCCTTACTGTGGCTGAACTGACTTCAGCAGCCACATTTCACATCCTTCTGGAGAAAAGTTAAATATAGCTACACTGGCATGTCATTTTCCTAATCGTTTAGTCAGGAGTTTGTTCTTGCCCTGATTTAGTATGACTTCCTGAAAGAAAAACACCCTGTTTTCTGTGATTCATAGAGTGGCATTTATATATACCTCTGTCAGTAATTGTGCTATTTAAAGTAACAAATCTGACCATATCACTGTTTTTAAAGGAAATTGTGGTTCTCTACTTTACCTGACTTTTACAACTTATTTAAGGGTGAACTAACTTCTGTCAAATTATCACCATTTCATCTCTTTGTTTTGTTTCTAAGAGTAGCATTACAGGAACTGAGTCATCAAAGACCACATGGCTACTCTTGAATCATCTTCTATGGTATTAATAGTTTCATTCATGAAAGAGGATGCATGGTCACTGGACTTTTGTTCATTGTTTGTCTTCTCAAATGTGGGCCTGTGAGGCAGCTGGGGCTAGAGAAAGCCTGGCTGGCCTGAACTAATCAAAGACAAACACTGATCCAGTCATAAATTACTTTTAATGATTACTAATAATCAGGTGGATTATAATTCATTTGACTATCCGGAAGTCACCTATGCCCTAATGCACATCTGTGTTAAGCAGAAATGGCCTTTACCAGTATTTCTTACTAATACAGAGTGAAAATCAACAATCTGTATTTAAAATCGGGGAAATGTGAAAGTTTTCTGTCTTGGAAAAACTGTGATCTTAAGTTTACTGCAGTGTAAACCTCATCTTTGTTTTCCGAGCACTTGTGTCCGAGAGGAATGCCACCATACTAGTTTAACCTTGGAGAGCGAGGCAGCACACCCTGCTCACCTCTCTGTAAGTGAAGCTTAGTCTGCCCAGGCCTCATGCATTCCTCCACCACTGCAGAATGGGAAGGAGGTACTCAGAGGAATTCCTTAGTTTCAGTGTTTTCTAGATGGTTGCTTTTCCTTAGAGGAGTTTGGGAACACAGTGTTTTAAGTCTGGCAAAATAACCCTCAAAATAACTTGAGTCTTGCTGGCTTTGTAGCCTTTAAACACTTGAATGAATTTATCTGCTTGGTCAAAACACTTTTCTTTGCCGAAATTTTGAAAATTCACCCTGAGCAGCTTGATGATAAACCCAAATTAAGGCCTTACACTTTAAAGAGGCAATCCTGACAGAAATCTTACAAATAATTCACGTTTATTGTCACATAAAACTGGAGGCAGTCTCAATGGCTTTTAATTACAGCTAACTCAGTTTGCATTAAAGAATATTTTAACACTAAAATGAAATGATTCAATTTCGTTAGTAGGACAGATGAAAAGTCACAAAAGCATGAGATTATTGTAAGAATGGTTGGTTTTAGAGGATTAAAAGAACATACTGTAGCTGTGAGCAGGTCTGTTTGAAAGGGCTGTACAAAACTGAATTCCCTAAAGACTGATGAAATCTGGCAGTTTTTAACAGCATGGGCCCATTGCTATACAATGGAACTAACAGGAAATTACTTTGATTATGGGAGAGACCTGCTTGGAAAAGGAAAAGAACTCAAGAGAGAAACTGAAGCGAAAAATAGATAATGATCAGCAGGGGTGGGGATTGGCAGGGATCATTCAGGAGTTGGTTATATGAGGTGCTACTAAGATTTTTTTGGCCAGAAGGCATGGAGTTACTACTGTTCTGCCTGGACAGGTCACTTCTTCATCCGCAGGAAAGCAGAAAAGTTTAGGTTGGTCTGCTATCTAAAAAGCAGAAAAACAAGCAGTGAGATGATTGAATGAAATTAAGGGGGCACAGAAGGTTTGCAGCAGTCTGGATGATGAGTTTAGGAGAGGCTGATGAAGACTGGATTCCTCTAAAGTCCTTTTTCTTGTCATTCCAAGACCCTGTTGATGACTCAGTTCTCATTTCCTCTCCACAGTCTCACCTTTCTCTGACTGACCACGTCAGGTCAATCGCAGAAAAATGTCTGGAAAGATAACAAAAGAGGAGGTGGAGGAGATGAGGGAGATCTTTGGGAAAATAGGTGAGTGAAAGCAATTTTATATTGACAGTCTGTTAATAATTAGAACTCAAGGCAAAACGTGCTGGTTAAAGCTTGATAAGAATGCAGACTGCTGTGTTTTTCTGTTTTTGTATCATTGTAGCCAACTAACAGTAGTCCCAGCCCTAGTTGTACCATATGTCCTGATGTCTGATGGTTCTTTTTGTGTGACTGTAGATCTGGACAACAACGGATTTATCTGTGATTATGAACTCAATGAGCTCCTTAAAGAGGCCGGCCACGCCCTACCTGGATACATGGTTCGAGAGATCATCCAGAAACTTGATCGCAACATGGATAACAAGATCAGCTTTGAAGAGTTTTTGTCAGTAAGTTAAGCTGAGCTCAGAACAGCTCACACTGTTGAGCTCGACAAGTTTTAATTTATCACTGTGAGTCCTGTATTTGTTTTCTCTTCTCCCTAAAATCACTTTGCCCTCCCCGATTGGGGTCACTATGCAAAGCAACTTTTTGCAGCTACATGCACGACAGAGTTGAAAGCTTCTACAAACCGCACACATGCATATACACTCAAGGAATGTGGAAGTGAGGTCAGCAAAGTGGTGTGAGTTCCAGTATTTTGCTTCAACAGTGATGAGAGAGCAGTCTTTCGGGTAGAGCAGTCATTCTGGTACAGGATTGTGAGGACTTGACAAAAAAAAAAACATACTGAAGCTGGTTTTTGTCTCTGCTTTGATAAGTCAAATGACTGTTAAGTTGGTCATCACTAAATTTAACCCCTGACATGATAATGACATAGTGAAACAAAGTGAATCAGATTATCCTAAAACTGCGTGTGACTGTGACTTATTCCTACCATTAATAAAATGCTTTATATGGTTCATGTGCTGGTGAGAAGGGAGGTCAGCTGGGAGTTAGCAGCTAAACAGTATTGTTCCATTGTTTTAGGTAGGTGTGTGCTTCATTGCTAGGCTTTGATAAAAGAACCAGTTGTAGAGTATGTTTGTATAGATGATAAAACCCTGACTAAATGCATTCTGATATACATATATCCATATGCACATAAATGTGAATGTAAAGGTTAAAAAAAAAACTTGCTTATTTTGCCAAACTGCATAGAAATCCCATTGTCTATGCCTATGTCATGATATTCTCGTTGTGGTTACCTCTTATACCAAAAGTGGACAAAAAAATGCAAGGCAGCACTCTGTGGCTCTTCTGTATGTTTGTGGCAAACTGTGCTGTACTCAAGTCTCCCAGTGCCAGGCTGAATAGCTCATTGTGGTCACTCAACGTCTGTGCAGCTGAGGTCACTGATGAAGCAGTGATAACTTCAGGTTCAGGAAATATCGCACTTATTACCATAGAATACGTATTGTCAAAGCAGCTTTGTATGAAGCCACTCACATGCTGTGAATTACTGATAAGCTAAATAGTATGAACTCACACCGCAGAGCTCTACATGGTTCAATTAGTTGTTGTCAACTCTGATTTGATGTTTAGAGATAATTATGTAATGTTGGGAGGTGGGGACAATCCTGAGGGGGTGTGTGTGGTTAAAGTACGATAACAGCTGTAGCACTGGCAGTTTAGTGTAACCGCTGATAACCCTAATGACATACTTTGCTCACACAAACATTATGTAGTACAGAGACGTGTAGTTAATGGGCAGTCCCACTTTAAATCACTGAAGTGTATTGTAATGCATAACACTTGCTTTTATAAACCTATTGACCTGATGTCTTCCTGGACCTTTTATATTTATAAACACATTTTTTCATACGATTGATTTTGTTCAAAAGCTCAGTCGCTGGTCTTGATGTTTACCAGTTTTTGTTACTCTTTAGCTGGCAAGTTGGCTTCATGTTTGTACTCCAGGGAGAAGAAATTTTAGCAGTAATGTTTTGTCTATTGAGTGACCATGACTGTCATGGTGGCTAACAGGATCTCAACAAGGAAACAAGGCATGCAAACAACAGTGAAAGGAGAGATGATGATAGTAGCTTTTGCGCAGACTTAGACGTGAAAATAAAAAGTTTTTCCACTAATGATTAATCCATTGATTATTTTTTGATAGGTTTAAATGCTCAAAAATGAATAACAAATACAGCATCATTAGTGATTTATGACAGTAAAAAATGTCTGTGAAATGTGACATGTCAGTTCAACAAATCATGGCATTATAACAAAATGAAATTGATCTGTGTGTAATTCTTTTAAAAGATTTGCAGATATACACGCTTAAAGGGCACTCTTTTAGATAAAAGTACAATCCAATATCAATCCAATACAGCTATTCTGCTTTTTTGATTCCTTTCGATAATAATGTACACTTAAATACTATAAACTTTACAGCAGAGCTGTTGTATTGAATTGCATTAGATTTGACAGGTGTAACCAATTTTAGCCTAGTTTTTTTTTCCTTATAAAACACATCAGAGATTTTCTTTGAATATTCTTCGGTCTTGTTCTAGATCGTGCAGGAGCTGAGAGGCAGTGAAATAGCAAAAACTTTCCGCAAAGCCATAAACAGAAAAGAAGGCATTCTGGCTATTGGAGGGACCTCTGAGCTCTCCAGTGAAGGCACACAACACTCCTTCTCTGGTAAGACACATGAACATCGTCTCCAGTGTTTGTCATAAACTGTTGACTTTGTACCCTCGGCACTTCAGCTGCAGATGCTGCAATAGCCATTGAGGAAACTCATAATGGACAATATCAGCCATTGAAATGAGTCATTATGAGCCATACTTTCACTTTATATTGTTTGTTTATGCTTTAAACTGATATGCCTGGATATGATTCGCATTACAGAGGAGGAGCGATATGCCTTTGTGAACTGGATCAACACTGCTCTGGAAAAAGACCCTGACTGCCAACATGTCCTGCCCATGGATCCCAACACAGACTCTCTCTTTACGTCTGTTGGAGATGGTATAGTCCTCTGGTGAGAGTTCCTGTTTTTTCTATAAGTTAGCAACACAAATACCCCAACCGTCACCTAGCTGTCCCTCTAAACTAAATATCAGATACCTGCATCTCACTGTCCCTAATGTTGTGATGAAATGATGACTGAAAAAAGACAAATATGAGCCTGCATTTGGCAAAGTTAATCAGCCACAACAACAATCTGCCTTACAATATTAGAGGAGCAACTGATATTGATACTAACTCTACACCATGTCCATCCCGCATAAAACTGAATAATCATTCAATGTAATTATCCCTTTCTACTATTTTGTACAGTTATGTTTACATAATCTCTCTCTACCTGTCTACAACCGTATTTTAACTGCTTTTCCTTTTGGAAGAAAGAGACGAAACACACATTAAGCCTAGGATGAGTTTCACAGATGGCATATGCTTTTCTGATTTTCTATTGATATCACTACAATATGATTATTGTAAATTCTTTAGGCCACCATAATTGATAAGTCATAATCAGTTATCGTCACAGCCCTTAATCTATGATGCTTTTTTTAAATTACCAGTTCAAACATCACAAATGTCTGTATCAGCTGAAACTGATATACTCAAGAGGACTTTAACACCTAAGTAACATAAAAGCAAATTGTAGTGGGCTGAAGGCCACTTAGCATTTAACAGCTGTAAAGGTCTAAAAGGTCATCAGCCCTTTGTCATGTTTTTAGATTAACATGAGACAGAATGCAGAGCTGCAAGGGAACGGAATCATTTTTGTCAGAACCAACAGGGAGGAAAGAGACAAATTGTATTACAAGAAGAAACACTCCTCATGTGTTGAAGCTAAGTTAACCAGGATATTAAAAACCCGTGTATAACATGTAGGCTACGCATGCAAATGAGAAAGCAACCTGATATGATAAATTCTTGTTACAGAACTGCAATTTTACATAATTTTTATATGTGCATGCCTTTATTTTCTGTTGTCTTCTATAATAACACAACAAAATCCTCAATAACACAAAATCCTCTATAATAAAAGGCAAACTTTGGAAATGCTAAATTATTTTTTTTAATTGTTTTTTTTAATCGATATTTTTACCTTTATTAGTGTTCTGTTTAGATAGATAGATAGATAGATAGATAGATAGATAGATAGATAGATAGATAGATAGATAGATAGATAGATAGAT
>JAQMCX010000012.1:8249995-8318707 GCA_029814765.1 Acanthurus leucopareius | reverse complement strand
CTGCGGCCTAGGTCGTAGGTACAACGTTGTTACAGTTGCTTCCTTACGGTAACGGCGGTGAGAAGAAAGAGCTCCTTGCTCACGCTTGGTCACACTGGAAAGCAGGGGGCAGCGCGATGCGCCGCAATTTATGCCGTGGACTGTGTCGGGGGTCTTCTGGCCGGGCACGAACCCACCTGGGCAGGACGGTGCTCCGACCAATGAGGGGCATGAGTTTGAATTTGAAAATAAACTCACCCCAGGGGTCCCTTACCGGGCCGACGCAGCTTTTGGCGGGCCGCTGTTGTTCTTAGTTTTGCTGAGTCATGCAGGGTTGTCTTTGTTTGAGACATGGTCGAGGTCCCAACACCTTCCCTTTGCTTGTGCCCTAGCCTGAGGAAGACCGGTTTTGGGTTTTTTTGTTGTAAAAAGTAAAAACTCCCTAAAATATATATAAATGTGCCCACGCACGACTTTTCCTAAACCAATTAATTTGGGTTTTTTTGTTAAAATCATTCATTAAAAAACATATTTTACTTTACATTTAAATTTGAATTTGAATTTAAAAATTTAAAATTGCTCAAACATGAGCTTTGCTCATGAAGATGGGTGGACAGTGGTCCATCGCGGGAGAGGAACCTGTTCTCGATAGCAAATGGGCCGCAGACCACCCACCCAAACTCATTCTTGGCAGGGGGGGGAGGGATTTGGTACCACCTTACTAATTACCACATCTTTGCTCCTAGATAACAGGAGTTCTGTCCTAACCTTAGTACATTAAACTTGTAAAAGGCCAAAAGTTACCTGCACCGTGATTGTTGAAATACATCCGGTTGACTCAGAGCGGTAGTTAACACAGCCGTCAAGGCAACTGCAGCTGATTGCAGCATCGCTCAGGCCAGGTAAGATTATTTTTTGGTGTTTGTGAATTTTTTGGCAATATTTTGCTTTGTTTTCCTTTCGAGTTCAGTTCTGTTGATGTGTGACAAATGCGGACCTTTGTGCAGCGCCATTGTGTTTGTTTTAGATGCCTGTCTTGTTTGACGATCACTCGGAGCATCTTATTCATGGTTTTTTCAAGTTTGCATTCCTTGGAGAGCGCAGCAAGGTATGCGTTGTGAACATGCACATGTGTGAAATATTTTAATATTGTAAGGATTTAGATATTTTTGATTTCCCTGTGAAATGTTTATTTAAAATGTTTATTTTGTATACATGTTTCTAAAATAGGTTCACGGCTCCGTAAGGAGTTTGTCATGATGGAAAATTGATAAAGACCTTACGCACCAGTTGGATTTCACGCATCATTATTCCAAGGGCTGTAACAAAACTCTTCTACTAGACCAGATACTGCGAGCTGGAGTATGCCTTTCCCATACAGTGCCACAGTACTAAAACATCTAGGAACACGTAGTCACGTCCTAATATAAAAGCTAACTAATCTTTCCATTTTCTCTGCAGCAGATAATGGAATCTCGTATTCTGACAGTGGCCACATCAACCTGGGAAATAATCCAAACTGCAGACACCACAGCTTCAATTTTCCTGGAAGCCCTGATTTATCTATTCTATCCAGCCTCTCAGCAACATCCTTCCAAAACTGCACTACCTGTTCTCCATCATACAAGTCTGCCTTGTACCACCTACCTAGATTCTTTACTGATTTTTCATTATTGGAATTTCCTCTTTGTCTATTACAAACTTTCTATCACTTAATTTCCCTCTGCTTGAGATACTTCTAGACTTACTAGGCTTGATTTTCATACTAGCCCACTTTAAATTTTTATTAAGTCTCTCAAGTACTCTCTTCATACATGGCACCGTTGTAGTCACCAACGTCATATCATCTATGTAGGCCCTAATTGGTGTAAGACGCATCCCATCCTGCCGTCTCTCTCCACCTACAACCCACTTAGAAGCTCTAATAATTACCTCCATCCATGTGACTGCTAATGGAGAAATCGTACACCCTGCCATAATGCCTATTTCTAGCCTCTGCCAACCTGTTGTGAAACCTGCTGTACTTAAGCACAGTCTAATATCTTGGAAATATGCTCTTACTAAGCTAACAACTACCACAGGCACTCTAAAATAATCGAACGGCTTCCAAATAAGGCCATGTGGCACTGGACCAAATGCATTTGCTAAATCCAAAAATATAACATGCAAGTCTTTTTCCTCAATCTCGGCTAAATTATTTAAATAACCTCTGAGTTATTATAAGCCTCCTAGAGTGTGCGTACATCTTGTGTTTTACAGTCATGGTTTTGTTTTCATGTGTACTGAACTGATGTTCTTTAAACTGTTATGAGGTTATGAGGTACACATGATGTGTTTTTTCTTAAGAGCTCCTGTGTTTTGTGTGTGTGTGCGTCAGATTGGTGAGTCTGGTGGTGAGACTGAGGGAATGGGCACACAGAAGTCTGTTGGAGGAGGAAGAGCGGCCGGACTCCTTCATGGAGCGGTTTCGGGGCCCGGAGCTGAGAATGGCCCCAAGCCGCGTCAGCAACACACAACCAGATGCCAATGGCAACAATGCCAAAGGGTTTTTAAGGTATGCCTGCCCCCTGAACTATTACCATGCATCTTAATATACATCCTGTGCAGTCTATGTTGTGTTATCCAGTAAAACAGCTCTTAAACAATTCTATGTGTGCAAAATATAAATTATGAGAACTGTTAATGGTAATTACATAGACATTTTAGCCCACTTACTTTTGAGTTCCTCAAGGACAAAAACAAGAACAAAAAGCAGCAGTCTGGCATTGTCATTCTGTCAATTGTTGATGAAATTCACTCAAAAGATTAAAATCCAAGGTGATTCTTCTGCTATTTTTTAACATACAGAGTATTGCTGTTCCCAACTCCATTCCTGGAAAAATTAAGGCATTACCTTTTTTTATATAAATTTTACTGTGCAGCAACAGATTTAAAAATGTGTTTACAAAAAGCGAAAAGCAGCAACAGTCCTTTTGGAGAGGTATTTTCAAGGTCATGTGCACCTCTTCTGCACACAATGTTAATGTTTAGGGTTCATTTTGCCCAGAGGTCACAACAGAAAGACACTTAAGCCAAAAGGGGCAAAGCAGGGCAAACATGAAGTCTTTTAGGTAATAGACATGTCATGTTTAAATAAAGGCTTTGGGGAAAATGTAGACTTCAGCATCGGCATCTTGTTAATTCAACTCTGTGATGGTTGTAGGGCTGTAGTTTGTGTTGCTGTTTATAAATGCAGTGTTTCCAATATTTGTACTTTACTAAAAAAGGGAAAAGAGTGGAAAAATATACAAAAATATCTAATGCAGAACAGTACAACACCACAAAGCCCTACAAATTACCACAGAGATGAGTCAACACACATCCAGAGAAAGAGTTAATATACAGTATCTGTTGTTACGACCATCAAATACTATTCATTGCGGAGCTATTTTACCTCACTTCTTTGTTTCTTGCTGCTGCTTCTATCTTGCTGTATATCTCTGCAGTAACATGTATTATTTTACTGAAACAAAAGCCACAGTTGTGTCTGAGCTTGTTCTTTGCAATATCTCTTGCTTCCAGGAAAAAGTGGAATTTGTTTGTGGTGTCCCCTTCTGATAACGCCTACTACCGCTGGTTATTTGTTATCGCCACAGCGGTGCTCTACAACTGGTTCCTTGTTGTAGCTAGGTAATAACACCACAACTGTTATCTGCTGGGGTTCTGTAGCCTTTAGAGACAGGGGGTGGATTTAGTGAATGGATGTGCTGTCAACTTCTCAGTCTGGAGCAGTAAATAATGTTTCTTTTTCTACTCACAGGGCATGCTTTGACAAATTACAGGTTAGCAATTACATTTGCTGGCTGGTGCTGGACTACCTCTGTGACTTTGTGTACCTAACAGACACCTGCGTGCGACTTCGTACAGGTAACCCTTTTTATATAAAGACCTCTGGACTCAAGAAATAAAAATGTTCAACTAGTTTTATTGCACAATGGATGTTTTTATAGTTTTTACATGATTATTCAAAGATTTTTCTCTTTTAAGTTATTCACTGGCATACAATTTGTTCATGCAAAAGATTATTTCTCTTTTATCCCATTAACCACTTACCTTTGACTTGGTACTTTTGAAAAATTGCATGATTAATATCACCAGCACCCAAAATACTACATTTAATTTCCAATATATTGTAAACATTTATTGTGTTTAGCAAGTGAATCTTCAGCTGATCTTCAACTCCTGCATAATTTGTGTGTTTTGTCCTAAGACCAACAAAATATGTGAGAGAGCACAAACTATGGTAACGTAAAAATGTATAAAGCAACATCAATTCATTGATTTTCTATTTGGAGGAGCAATATAAAAGTTTCTCCAGGTGATGCAGATGCAAAGTACTAGGATTCATTCAGAGTTGTGCTTCTGGCTACGTGACAACTGTTAGTCTAATGATTACTTTACTACTGCTTTTTGTATTTTAAAACTATGTTTAAAACTACAGCAATCTCTGTCCAGTTGAGTATTTAGAAAATAAAAGTAATAGGAAGAAATCTCTGTCCAAACTTACACACCTGAAAACACATATCACATGACCACATTTTCACATGTTCGCTGTGCTTGCGCATGGCAGTGCAAACAGGAAGCAGAGGGTTGGTTGCTTAGTTGCAGAAAAAACAACAGAAGAAAAGAGCAATGGCAAAAAGTAAGACCTGAGATTTCTTTATTTGGACGGTAAATGAATGGAGCTGTTAGCATAGATGACAAGGTCAGTAACACATATTTTATTCTGATTAGGACAGGAGTCTTATAAGACCCGAACAGAAATTGAAGACGTGTGAATGTGCCACAGTTTTCTAAAGCACCAGTTTCTGACTGTCCACCCTATGACGCAACACCAGATTTTAAAAAGAAGTCAGCAGGTCCAAAAGTCTCCATTTTAGTGTTTCTGAGATGCCAGAAGTGTGGAAACAAGGCATAAATGTTGCAAAAGTTTTGCATTTTTTAACAAAAACACAGTAGCTTAACTCCTCAGAGCTGCAAATTTAGGCGATAATTCTGTTTGTTTGCCACTATAGGTTACGGCATTCACATGAAACATTGCACTTTGATTTATTATTGGTTTAAAAATTTTGATCTGTGCAGTTTTAAGGTTTTTTATCCACAATTCAGCATCATGCCACAATATAACCTGACATACAGCGATAAGACACAGCAGTGAGTCACTGTTCAACTGAATCTGTGCTTCGTGTTTCTTGTCTCAGGGTTTCTGGAACAAGGTTTGCTAGTGAAGGACCACGCCAAGCTTAGAGACAGCTACATCCGAACGTTACAGTTTAAGCTGGACGTACTGTCCATCTTGCCCACTGACCTGGCTTACATCTCTACCGGCATCCACACACCACAGCTCAGGTTCAACCGTTTGCTGCGCTTCCCTCGGATGTTTGAATTCTTTGACCGCACTGAAACACGCACCAACTACCCAAACATCTTCCGCATTGGCAACTTGGTGCTTTACATCCTGGTCATCATTCACTGGAACGCATGCATTTATTATGCTATATCTAAGTCTTTAGGATTTGGCTCAGACACTTGGGTGTTTCCAAACATCTCCAAACCTGAGTATTCCTCCCTCACTCGGAGTTATGTCTACTGTCTTTACTGGTCCACTCTTACTCTTACCACTATCGGAGAAATGCCTGCCCCTGTGAGGGATGAAGAGTACCTATTTGTGGTCTTTGACTTCCTGGTTGGGGTGCTGATCTTTGCCACAATTGTGGGAAATGTTGGCTCTATGATTGCCAACATGAACGCCACACGTGCTGAGTTTCAAGCTCGGATCGATGCCATCAAACACTACATGCACTTCCGCAAAGTGAGCAGAGAACTGGAGACACGAGTCATTAAATGGTTTGACTATCTCTGGACGAACAAGAAAGCAGTGGATGAGCAGGAGGTGCTGAAGAACTTGCCAAACAAACTGCGTGCTGAGATTGCTATTAATGTACACCTAGAGACCTTGAAGAAAGTACGTATCTTTCAAGACTGTGAGGCAGGACTGCTGGTGGAGCTTGTGCTCAAGCTGCGCCCACAGGTCTTCAGTCCAGGGGACTACATCTGCAGGAAAGGGGACATAGGAAAGGAGATGTACATTATTAAAGAGGGGAAGCTGGCAGTGGTGGGTGATGATGGGGTCACACAGTACGCTCTTCTCACCGCTGGCAGCTGCTTCGGGGAAATCAGCATTCTGAACATTAAAGGTAGTAAAATGGGAAATCGTCGAACGGCCAACATTCGCAGCTTGGGCTACTCTGATCTCTTCTGCCTCTCTAAGGACGACTTGATGGAGGCAGTGACAGAATATCCAGATGCTAAGACTGTGCTCGAGGAGAGGGGCCGGGAGATCCTGATGAAGGAGGGTCTGCTGGATGAGAATGCGGAGAGTGGCGGGCTGCAGAAAGAGGACACAGAGGAGAAGGTGGAGAGGCTGGAGTCCTCCCTGGACACCCTTCAGACTCGCTTTGCCCGTCTGCTTAGTGAATACACACACACTCAGCAGCGGCTTAAGCAGCGCATCACTTTGCTGGAGCGGCAGCTGAATCATACAGACTGTGGAGCAGATGCAAGCGATGACATGGCTGCAGATGCAAAGATGGTCAGAGAAAGAGATCTTGGGCCTGATGTCCATACAGAGGGGTTTCCACAACAAAATAATGTGCAAATCCAGGCCAGAAAGAGCCCAACATCAAAACAATAACTGTAATTAAGGAGATTTTAGATCCATAACTCCTGGAACGCTGTGATAAAGAGTATAGAAAAACCCTCTTTTTAACTACCATTTTGAGGATACTTTTTCAGTGTAGTGTACAGAGATGTCTGTATGCCAATAAACAGACATGAAAGTGGACAAACCAGCTATGATCATGCAGTTTTTGAGTCCTTGTCTGTGCCAAAACCACCAAGTTAAATGCACTTTTAAAATGTGGCTTTTGAAATACTTCCCATATTGAGCTAAATCAGAGTATGGATAACAAATTGCTGATCAAAAAAAAAAAAAAAAAAAATAGAAAATTGCATCTCCTGCCAAAAATGCTAGTGTGAATGCTGAGAGCTGAAATGCACTGCTGAAAATGCAGAAATGGAAGCTTAAGCTGGATGGCTTTTGAAGTGTAAAAGCTACAAAAAGGCATAAATGTCCTTCAAGAGCTGATTATGTTAAAATTTTAATAATTCCTGTAGATGAAAGCATAAAGAAAATGTGGACGTTTATAATGTCTCAAATTTTTAAAAGACAGCATAAAAGAGGAGGGAGAAGAAAGAGCAGGAGAAAGAGGGAATGGCAAAAGGTGACAACAGGAAGAAGCATTACCACAATTTGAAAAAGTATAAAGTGCACAAAAATTCCAAAAAGCTGAATAGTTTTAAAAGTATAAACAGATGAAATAAATTTAGGGATGAACATTTAAATATGTGAGTGGCTCTGCAGGTCAGAGTATAAAGAAGTTGTGGAAATTTGATGGTTGAAAAGGACTGACAGAGAGAAAAAGTAAAGTAAAGAGAGAAGAAGCAGAAGAAAGAGAGAATAGCAAAAGGTAAAAAGAGGAGGAAGAATGTGGTCAAGTTTAAAAGGCAGAATGTCCAATAAAGTTGAAAAAGCTGAATTGATGAAAAAGTGTAAAGGTTGAATAGGGTTGAAAAAGCTGAATAGTTTAAAAAAAGATGGACAAGGTTCAAAAAGGCTGAAAAATCTGAGTGGCAGAAAATATATAAACGGTTGGAAAAAGCTGAAAAAAGTTGAAAAAGCTGAATATTTGAAAAACTATTTAAGACTGAAAAAATTACAAACATAAATTTCCTTTGAGAGGTGAACTTTGTGACATTTGAAAGGATTCTTTGGGATAAAATATGAATACATTTTTTAATTTTAACAACTAAAAATGCTTAAAAGAGAGAGAAAAGGGGGCAGTAGGAAGAGAGAATAGCAAGAAGTGACAAAAGTAAGGAGCATTAGCTCAGATATAAAAGGGAGAAAAGAAATTAAAATTTCAGTAAGCTGAATATTTTTTTAAAACTGTATTGGCAGAAAATGATTAAGCTGGAGAAGAGAGAAGAAGTTGAAAGAAGAAAGATGAGTAAAAGTGATAAGTCTAAGACAATTTAGAACACGTTTAGCGGGTTGACAGGACATAAAAGCTGAACAAAAAAGAATATTTGAAAATATATAAAGGGTGACAAGAGAAAACTACAGGGACAGATTTCCCCAAGGAACTGAACAATTCATATGTTGGTGGTTTCTGTAGGACAAAGCATGTAGAAGTTGTGAAACCTTAATAGCTAAAAATGACTGAAATATAGAGAGAAGAGAAAGAGAAGAGGGAACAGAAAGCAAAGAGAACAACAAAAGTTGATAAGAGGAAGATTTCAAAAGGGTAGAATGGTCATAAAAGATGAATTTTTCAAGCATTAAAGGCTGACAAATGAAAAATGAAAGCATAAATTCTATTTCTCTTTCAACTCCTTTGGAATTTGAGCCCTAATTACGTGTAAGGTTGTAAAATATCTTTCTAGGATTGATCCCATAACATTGGCTTAAATTACCTGGAGTTTGTAATTACATTTGAAAAAAAATATTTTAATCCAATACTCCAAGAACATTTTAAGGATGGATGTTTATCATTTCAAAGAATGGTCACTGAAACATTGTGAAAATGTTGAGAGGATGTTATTATGGCCTGAGAGTACAAGGGTTTTTTTTTTACGTCATGTGAATTGTTAAGTAAGGAAGAACAGTCTGACTGTGCCCTTCAAAAGATACTTTTATGATTTTGTGGAGACTTGGAAAGTCAGAATGTCTTTGGAAAAACACAAATTTAGAACATGCTAAATGCAATATTGTAAAGATCACAAAAGTATCAACTAAACTGTCAGAACGTGATTTATAAAATGTTCCTGTTAAGTGATTTTATAACAAAAGAACAATCTCACTGCAACATTCTGAAAATGTTTTCAGATAACATTCCCACAATGGCTAACAATCAGAACATGTCCTCAGAGAACATTCCCATAAATTGACTAATATTATGAGTATGTTTTAAGGGAACATTTCCATAACATAGGCTAGCATTCCAATTCGTTGACTAATGTTATGAAGATGTTTTCAGGGAACTTTCCTACAACATTGGATAATGTTCTGAATATGTTTTTAGGGAACATTCCCATAACAAAGGCTAAAATTCCAATTACATTGGCTAATATTATGAATATGTTTTCAGGTAACTTTCCCATAACATTGGCTAATGTTGTGAATATGTTTTCAGGAAATATTTCCGTAAAAGAGACTAACATTCCAATTCATTGGTTAATGTTATTATGTTTTCAGGGAACATTCCCACAACAGTGGCTAATGTTACTATTATGTTGTCAGAGAACATTCCGACAACTTTGGCATATGTTGTGAATATATATTTTCAGGGAACATTCCTGTGACATTGGCTAATGTTATTAAAATCTTGATAGGGAACTTTCCCATAACATTGGCTAATATTATGAATATGTTTTCAGGGAAAATTTACATAACACTGGCTAACATTCTGAAAATTTTTTTTAGAGAACATTCCCACAACTTTCGCTAACTTTCTGAACATTTTTTAAGGGAACAATCCTATAACATTGGCTAATGTTACCAATATGTTTTCAGGAAAAATTCCCATAACAAAGGCTAACATTCTGAGAATGTTTTTAGGAAACATTCCCTTAACATTGGCTAATATTCAAATAACATTGGCTAATTTTATGAATATATTTTCAGGAAACATTCCCATCACACTGGCTACATTCCAATTTGTTTGCTAATGTTATGAATATGTTTTAAGGGAACTTTCCCATAACATTGGTTTATGTTATAAATATGTTTTAAGGGAACATTCACATAATATTGGCTAACATTCCAATTACATTAGCTTTTGATATAAATGTGTTTTCAGGGACCATCACAATTACATTGGCTATTGTTATGAATATGTTTTCAGTGAAAATTAACAAAACATTGGCTTATGTTTTGAATATGTTTTCAGGGAACATTCCCTTAACAAAGGCTAACATTCCAACTACATTGGCTAATGTTATATATATGTTTTAGGAGAACTTTCCTGTAACATTGGCTAATGTAATGAAATTGTTTACAGGGAACAATCATATAAAGTTTTCTTCCATTCTGAAATGTTTTCAGGGAACATTCCCACAACATTGGCTGAAATTTCGAAAATGTATTAATCGACAATAACATAATATTGGCTATTTGTTCAAAAAAATAATTGGGGAACATTCACATAAATTTGGCTAACTTTCTGAAAAAAATTCAGGCAACATTTCCCTTACATTGACTAACATTCTAAAAATGTTTTCAGGGAACATTCCTATAATGTTGGCTAACATTACATGTGAGCTGAAAATGGTTTTTCAAAGAAAACTTTTTTTTTTTTTACAATATTCATAGAACACATTGAGGATGGATATTTTCGTTCATTTCAAATAATATTCTTGCAATGTTAAAAGTTAATCAAAGACAAAACATTCAAGTGCAAAATTTTGAGGATGTTTTAAAGATGTTATCAGGGCCATAGCTTATGTTGCCAGATAACAAAGACAGAACACTGTCACTGCAACATTTTTAAAACATTGGGAAAATGTTACTGGGGCTGAGATTTCAACATTTTTTCATTAACATTTCTGTAATGTAATTTACTGGGAAAGGAAAACATTCTTAGTGCAACTTTCTAAAGATATTTATGGCCCGAACACTGAGGGTGAGAAGACCCTGTTGTAATTGCTCCACCTATTATTATTTTTGTCTCTGACAAATGAATTGCTTTTTGGCAACTTTATCATGCTGGAAACCCCTTCAAATTTGGCATGCAGACTGCAGTGAAAATTTACAAATGTTACAGTTTTCACCAATGGGTGCAGCCAAAGGGTTTTGCCACAGTATACAATGTCTAATATGCACAAAACTTCACATGTGTGTCAGAAGGCTTGGCTTGAACCCAACAACATGTCCATATTATCTCTTTGTTAGAGTGCCATCTACAAGCAACAGGAAATTACACGTTTCAGACTTTCATAAACTTTTCAAGTTCATTAAAGCAGAAAGAGCAAAAAGGCAGATACCTTGAAGCTGAGTGGCTTATAAAAGTGTAAAAATCATAAAGGGCATTAATGTCCTTAAAGATTTGAACAATTCAGAATTTGAATTGATCTGTGAACAAAGTATGAAAAGTTGTGGAACTAATGGCTTAAAGTGATTATTAGATAGAGAAAATAGAGGAGAGAAGAAGGAGCAGATTAAAGAGATCACAGCAAAAGATGATAAGAGGAAGAAGATAAAAGGTAAAAAAAAGTTATATATATATATTTGAAAAAGCATTGAAAGTTATAAAGAGAAAAATACAAGCACAAATGTCCTAAAAAAAGCTAAACATTTTGATATTTAAATGGTTCTGTAATAGAAAGTGGGAAGAAGTTATGGAACTTAAATTGCTGAACATGTGTGAAAATAGAGAAAAGAAGAAAAGGAAAGTAAGAAGAGTGATGAGTATAAAGTGACAACAGAAAGAAGAATAAGGACAAGTTTAAAAAGCATAAAAGGTATAAAATTTTTAAAAAATTTATTTAAGGTTGAAAAAAGCAAGAGGAATGAAAAGTGCTAAGAGGAGGAAGACACAGAACAAGTATAACTTTGTTGGAGAGCTAAATATTTTAAACTTTGAATCGTTTTTATAGATGAATAAGGTGGAAGAAGTAAAATGTAGTGGTGTGTTGACAAGGCTTTGAAAATAGAGAAAAGGATAGAGGATTAGAAAAAAGGAAAAAGGAAAAGAAAGGATGAGGAGGAGGACATAAAAGTGTCAGAATACAAGGAAGAGAGAGAGTGAGCCACAGGACACAGGCATCTACTGCCAAACATAGCTTGACACCAATCCACCAATCAGAAGCAAGGAGCGAGACAATCAGCATCAGCTGTGAGAAACTGAGGGGAGAGGAGATGGATGACATCAAAAAGGAAAGAGAAAGAAGTATTTGGGTGGAATAAGCCCTTAAAACTGCAAGGCTTTAATCAGCAGTGTTCAGGTTAAATAATACTTTTGAAGTCTACTTAGTAGTTTTCAGTTGAGCCAGTCAAACTCTGCTTTGTCTGTTTCTGCCCAGCAACAGTGAGTGAGTGGTCACTATGGTGATTAATGAATGGCACCTGCAAGTAAAGAGACTTACGCACGCATGCACTTTGTATGGGACTGAGACAGAAAAAGCAAAAAATACCCCTCTCAAACTGCTGCCTCTGAGCACCAGACATGCAGTCAATGGTTCCAGACCGGAAGTGGTACAGCCAAAGCAAATACAAAAATTTCACTCAAAAATTTGTGAGAAGAGATCTTGCCGAACCCACTCATATACATTTTATTGCTGTGGTATCAAATATGTCACAGGTGTGATGAAAAAATCGGTGCCATCTGCTTTCCTTCAACAGTTTTTCGGTGCAAGTTAACATAGAACTTAATGACGAAGTTGGGGGAGTTCACCTCTGACCTTCCAGTGCCAAGAGTGTACACCTGTTTGATTCCATAATTACATGGCTGCAACAAGCACAGATTTTCCTACATTGTGATATATAAATCATGTATGTGGAATGAAAACGTCAGGCGTTAGAGCAATACGTTTAAAGGAGTTCTAAAGAGTTTCAAAACTGCTCTCCACTGTAGTGATGGTGTCACCCACTTTAGCACCAGAGCATTTCATGTAATACACACCCACTGTGAACTGAGAAAAGTATAAAAGAGCATAAAACATAAACTGGCTTAACTCAGAGAGTATAAAATATTTCAAAAAGTTGAATACACCATAAATAGTTGAACTTCTTGTTACCTGTTTGAACTTTGAATGGTATAGCTTAGAGTATGTGAAAGAAGAAAGGTTTTTATTAGCAGGTTTCGAAGAGAGTTGAAGCATATTCCCATCGACAACCATTATAAAAAAAAAAGCATTAAAAAGTATGAGTATTATAAGAGAATGAGGAGCAGAAAAAAGAAAAATACAAGCATAAATGTCCTTAAAGAGCTGAACATTTTGATCGTTGAATGGTTTCTATAGCACAAAGTATGCAACAGTATTAGCAAAGCAAAAAATGTAATGAAAAAGAATAAGAAGTTGAAGAAACAAAAAAGAGAGGAACAATGGTACATTATAAACCTGTTCATGAAGTTTAAATGCCATTTTTTGAACTTCAGACTAAAAAAACACTAAAAATCGCTGGTTTTAATATTTTTGTAAACACCTGTGTTCTGTTGCATCAGCAGAGGGATTCAGTTCTCTCAACATGTATTATGCTGTGGGTCCATACACCTCGTCTCCTGGTGCTCCTCCTGGGGAAAGGTCCAAGGAGAGTCAGTAGGAGGTAATTTGCTTAGTTTACATACACAAAGGGCCTTTTTTTTATTTTCCAATGTCTGAATATTCCAGGTTAGTGTGTAACCAGAAATACAATAATTGTCAAAAATTCTTATGGCATTTACTTCCCTACTTCTGCTTTTGTGGGACAACTAAGGAGAGTTTTTGTACTGAAAAAGATTCTACTCCTGGTGAAGTGACTCACTTACTATTTGCAGCTGCTTTTTTTTCAGTACCACAAATTGGCTTTATAACTGATGAAGGCTCTGCCTCTTTAATGTAGAGAGATTTTTTTGCCATTGAATTCACTTTGCTAAAGTTATTTTAAAGTGAGTAAGCCACTTTGTTAGCATTTAGTAACTCCTATTTCTATTATGCAGACTCACTCTTTGAAGCAAGGGACTGGGGATTTTCCAGTTTTTCAGTGTCTGCATTCCAGGATACAACTGAACCACATGAGCCGTGTCGATAAGCACA
The DNA here is from genome assembly GCA_029814765.1 of Acanthurus leucopareius. Taxonomy (NCBI): domain Eukaryota; kingdom Metazoa; phylum Chordata; class Actinopteri; order Acanthuriformes; family Acanthuridae; genus Acanthurus; species Acanthurus leucopareius. Next base: position 8,304,835 of record JAQMCX010000012.1, on the reverse strand, counting down.
GCTGGAACAATGCCTCTGCAACAGAGCTGGCTACAGTACAGAGGTAGGAGCCTTCCTAAAACCTGCATAAGAGGGTCTCACTCTTTACCTACATAAACATATTATAAGATTAAAGGTGAGGTATTAGATTCCTAGCAAACATCAGTGATGTGTGCATGAAGACATCGACAGTTCCTGAAGGAAATTAAAATTAAAAGATTTTATGTTTAAATTACAGTTGTTTCAAGAGTGCTTTAATGGCAATATTCTCATGTCAGCACTGACAGTATTAAAGTGGGTATATTGTTGAAATATGATCGAAAACAAGTTTATATAATATAAACATTAAAATATATTTTACAGTCAAATTTGTCCCAGTTTAAAACCAAGACGCGTTGATTTCTCTTAAGAACAAAACATTTAAACCATGCTAACTTAGTTAAATTATGGTTGTAGTTGGATAGTACCTAGAGCCAACTTTCAGTCTGGCTAAAATAATGTTTTGTATGTGAAAAGCAAAGGGGAGAAAACCCTGATTGAGCCTCGACATTTTACATAAATATATATGTACACACACACACGAATATATGCGCACACATACACACACACACACACACAAGCATGTATATTACATGAATGCACAGACAAAGCACTTCTCAAGTTCCACTATGTTTGTTTCAGTGGAGTTGTCAATTCACATGACAACTCTGGTGAGAAATCACATTGCCTTTATAAGCAAAGCATTATGAAGGCTCAATTAGTTCTCCTTTGTACTGCCCTCTCAGTTCCCTTTCACACCTGGTTGACAACAGGGCGTGGACGCAACTAACAGTTAGCACTTACAGCATGTAAACATGACAGAGTGTAATCTACACGCCCTTAAAATATGTTAACTAAATCAGTTTCTTACTAGAACGATCTCCACATTAATGTAGTTTCATATCAAAGTCAGAGGAATTTAATTTTTTTCACATCAGATATCGTGTTTTTCTCCCTTTGTGCTTGTCTTGCTTGTTTTTAAATGGGAGGGGCTTGGATAGAAAAAGGCAAGGTCATCAACTTTTGTGCACCAGCTGAATAACATTGTAATCTGACAGGTGAGGACTTTTTTAGTGGCTGTCAATCAAATCTGATCTAACCATACCCAAAGAGTCCTGACGAGTTTTTAAATATATACCTGGAGATAAGTGTGATCATGTACCAAGAAGTCATAAATGCTTTACACTGTAGAGAAAAAAACAGTTATTAAGCCTTGTTTCAGGCGCTTTTAGTACTAATTTAGATACAAAATTTACTGAAAATTACTGATTGTGATGTGCTTCAAACATGCTGCTCCACCTGCACATAAGCTGCTGAGAACATGCAACTCACCTAACATGTGCAATTAACTGCCCTGTACCCTTTTCCCCACTTTATCTCTCTCTCTCTTATATATACTCACACATGTACACAACACACAAAAGTCCAACCCCCAGACACACAGAATCATTTGTCATATTGCATAAAATGACCACCGTGAGCCATCGGACAATTTTTACTGTTTTCACAAAGTGTGCTAACATGTATGTCTCCCATAAGTATGAGGTTTTTGTTGTGGTGTGCACTGTCAATAATTGAAGCAAAAGAAAAGACATTACAAATTGTAATTTTCTGAATATAACTTACCAGTGTATTGTTTGTACTTTCAAAGTGTAACAGCTTACAAACTGCATTTGTAAATCAAACAGTATCTGCTGCTCATCATTTGGAGATAACGTCTCCCGGTCACTGGGATGCACTGCAAATAAATGAATCTACTGTATAAGACAAAGTGTGACAGCAAAGGTAGTCCACTTCATAGGAAACACAACTACTCATTTTACTTTAATGTGTCGAGTTAGGACAAACATTTCAACAGAACGCATCGCTGTTCAACATACTTAAGATCACTGTAGAGGAAAACAAAATATGATTTCTTCCGTAATAACTGTGATTGAATGGGAAGATAGAGAGGAAACATTGCAGGGCTGCTCATATGCACTGGAGCTGTGGAACTGCAGCATGTCGTCTGCAGTCAGTGGACTGATTGGCTGAGAGTGTCCACTGGGACAATTGCATCAGCTACCGCATTCGCATGTGCAGGCTGTGCTTGGGTCCATCCACCCGCTCCAACTTCTCAAAGTGTTTCCTAGCATTACGGATATTGATGAGAGTGGCTGCAGATGCTGGGGAAAAAAATGCAGAAATGGGTTCTTATTCTGATTTGATTTCTTAAATGCACATTCACTGCAGAGAAATATCATCTCCGCTACTTACGAATGGAGGGATCCGACATGATGACCATGACATATGTGTTGGAGGTGAAGACGTCAATGAAGGCCGCAAAGTTGGAGTTCCTCACTTCCATGCTTTGGAAAGAGGCCGCAAGTTTACTACAAGAAAAAGGAGTAAGTTAAAAAAAGTCTACAGGATTGTAGAAATTCTGGCAGGAGATGTGTGGAATGAACATGATGTTTCTGCAGGGTGAACTTACCTACAGCTGAGTTTGAACTGTTTGATAATGTTACTGATCTTCTCAAACCGGTGAGCATCACGCTGCTCTTTGCACTGATAGTGGGAGATCACCTGCATTTGCAAAAAACCATGCAAGAACAACAAAAAAGAGCTTCATGAATGAATCAAGATTTTCTGCCAAGGACAGTTGTGCAAAGAAGAGGTGGTTGCTCTCACCAGGAAGGTGGCTCTCTCAAACAGAAGAACTTCATCTGCTTCAATGATCTGAGCAAAATTTCTCAGGTTTGTCTCCAGCTGCTGGACATTTGGGATGAGCTGGTACACTATGCTAGACCAGGCCTGCAAAGACATTTAAAATAGTTTCTTATTGTTTCAAGTTTGTTACCTGACACCTGTCATACAACCAGTTAAGTGTCCCAACCTTATACAGTGTTTCATCCCAGATTGATGTTCTGAAACATGTGCAAGCCAGAGGTCTGGACAATCTCTTCAGATCTTCTTCACGCTCTTTAAAGATCTGGAAAAAACAGTAGAGACAGTGAATCACTTGGTCAATACTGAAGCACTTCGCTATAAGCACTGTCCCCTCAGATAAACATCAATAGCAAACAGATAAATAAATCACCAAATAGAGAAAATTTGTACAAAAAAAAGTAATTTGAGAAAACTCAGGTATGCAAATTTAAAACATCATCATCTTTTTTTAATGCTGATGTGTAGATGTAAGCAGCATGGCTGTTCATAAAATATATTTTAATTTACCAACACGTTATTTGTTTGAGTTGAATTTTCGTCCCTGGTGTCATGACTGGACAACTTATGTCAGAGTGATGATTTCATTCTGTATTTTTTATGTAATGGCAGGTGAATCTAGTGACCCTTAATAAAGATATATAAAATTTAGGGATGACAACAATGGTTCAAGAAAAAAACAATAGAATATATTGAACGATTTAACATAATTCATGCTAACAAATACGTAGCAAGATTGTCAGTTTCAGGTAAAATTACCTCAAGGTCTACAACAAGAGCACCATATAAGCAAAAGACAGAGAGAAGCAGCAGTGTCTCTAGAGATCCTGTGGAAAAGGCTCAAATTTAAAAAAACCCTTAAAATGTCTTTTTATGTTTTTATGTTATCTTTGAAACAGAAATAAGGTGCACGCAAGATAGACAGAGTTAAGCTTACCAAATCTCTTTGATCTTCCTGCACCAGATCCATTTTGTGAACGAGGCAGAACACTTTGGCATCAGGGGAGTTTTGCAGGATGGCCTCAAGACACGACTGGTAGTAGTGCATGTCTTTCTCCAGCTCACGACTCTCAACATCAAATACATAAATAAGAACCTCTACATTTCTGAAAATGTTGTCTCTCTGGCTGGTGAAGTAGTTCTCCATGAACGTGTCCTGCCTGGTGGGAAAGAGATGCAGAGCAATGTTTAACAGAGCGTTTCAGCCTTAAGTTGAATAACCAAAGCTGGTCAAAAGATGGCAAATAATGAACAAATGCTATTTACCCTCCACAGTCCCACAGATTTAGAACCAGATTCCCAAGAAACCGCACATGGGAGTGCTCCACGTCAACTAAATTACACATGAAATGATGAAAAGAATTATTATTAGATGAGCTTAGAAAGACATCCAGCATCAAAAATGTATCTTGATATGGTACCTTTCTTTAAAAAAACTCTTACTTGTGGCTCCAAGGCGGCGTGTGTCTCGAGCTATGTAATTGGCAAAGATGATTGATCTCATACTGGTCTTTCCAGACCCACTTTTTCCCATCAGTAACACCTAAACACAGAAAAGCAACAGAGTAGACCTTTCCTTAAGGTAAAATATTTTCTATCTTCTCCACTACTGACCACTAACCAGCACTCAAAGAAATTTTTTAACTTTTTATGTTGCTTTTTCTTTTACTTAGGTAAAAATTCATAAATAGGGAGTAAAATAATATGATTTTACTTATTACAGTACTCATGTGCAACAGAATGCTTACACAGCTTTAAGGACGGCTTTAATGAATTTTCCAAACTGCCAAGAAAAAGATTTAAGGAATTAAATCCCTTGGTTTTATGTTATTTCATCTGAACTGAAAGTGACTCTATAGAGTTTTAGGACAAGCCTTCCGATATTTTAGTTGCACTATCTCTTTGGTTTTTATCGCATATTTACCACTGTATGCGTCCTGATTTATATCTAATGTTGGATACATCTATAATGCGAAGACAGATATACATACAAATGTGCATTTCTATTTTTGTGGTGGGTCTGAAAACACCTTCTGATATAATTTCAGGGCAATGAAAAAGAGATGAAGCTTCAAACTTAGAGGACTTGGTAGGTGCATGAAATTGAAGTACTCGGGTGAAGCACAGGAATCTCAGTATTAAAAGAAGCAGTTAAGTAAACGTATTTTACCACTGGTTAGGATGCTACAAAATTCATTGATTAGTCTCACTCAGCTTTACCTTTTTCTTCATTGCTGTGCTTGACATCCCCCTCAGCAGACACGATATTGAGTACTTCTCTGAGCTGCAGGTCAGATGACTTTGGTCTGAGTCCGCAGCAGCTCTCCACTTGCCCTCCTTCAGCTGCCGAGCAAACGAATATTTTCACCAAGCTGTCACGTCGCTCTACTAGAGCACAACACCGATATAACTACGCAGGGCGCGTCTAAGCCAAAAAATGACAAACCCTTTTAAACCATTATAACTAATTATAAGCTTTGATACAAGGCAATATTTAGGCAGTTTATTAACTTTATTAAAAGTCTTCTATGTTCCGGATAAACACCTAAGCTAATGCTAAGTTAGCTAGCACGACAGATAGTCAAGACAAATGTCAGGTCGCTGAGCCAAGCTAAACGGCTAGCTAGCTAAGTTAATAATCAGTAGTGTGTCGTCTACTTACCCCGACAGGGTAGAACGGTTACTTAGACACGAACAACTTTAGACTGCAGTTATTATTTTCCTTTGAGAATACAGTTCTGTACATTACTTAACAGAAGCAGGCAGTGAAGTCAAGATCAGCTGCTTCCTGTTTACGCCAAAGTCACATGATAAGATAAAAATGGTTATGCCCCGAATTCTGCCTTACAGACCACTTATGACGAAAACAGAAAAAAAACATACAAAGAAAACAATGACAAAAAACTATGATCAATAAAATATTTTTAAGAGTAAGATTAAGGGCATTCATAGCTTAAAAGACTTTGCAGTTTATATTGTTAAGAATGCCATACAGAAAAAAACAGAAAATTTAATGTCCAATGTGTCAACCTGATCGTCCTTCTTTTTGTACTGCTAAAAATTGTTCAAGTTTTGGAAATTCTTACTGTATGTCATTCATGTGGAATTTGCAAATTGAATTAGCCTAAAATGCAGTCATTTGTCAGTGTTTTACCCACCCCACACACAAACCCCACCACTGCTGCCGCCGCCGCCACCGGAATGAAATGAAACAAAGGAAAATCATTCACTTGAACCACTTTTTTCCTTTTGGTTGAAGGAGGAAAACCTGAGGTCATTAGCCATGACATGATTACACCAGAAAAATATCATACATTTTTTACATGATTATTTAATGGTAGTATTGTCTTATGTGTATATTGTTATCTGTAACTCTGACAACAATTCATATGAAGGCTTGATACTGGATGTACTCTTAATCTCTACTGTTATTCTTGTGATTTTCTGAGGGTATTCATTCGTCAGAGGTTTTTTTTTCTTCCCAGAAAACATTGATGCCTACATATTGTTGAATTATGAGACCTTTAGTCTCTTAAGTTTTTTTTATGTCCTCTGGCAGTTGTAAATGATCAAGTCCAAAAACACACTGCAAAACCTGAGATGTCACGTATATATACTGTTAATGACATTGTTTTGTAGTTTATTTTCAAAATAAATGTTTTACTGAAGATGGAACAAAGATTAATATGAAATTGAATGAAACTTTTTTTTTATTGAAAAGGCAAAGGAATAAAAGAATTATAAATTTTTAATGTTTACTTAGTGTATGTGATATCCAAACTGTAACCCCTTCCCAAATGATCAGTGAAAATACTAAAGATGACCAGACAAACACATGGGCCAATCATCCAGTAACTTCTCAAAATATTCCTGAAAAGTAAAATACAACAAATCAACACAAGAAGTCAGCTCAGCCTCAAGGGGGGAATTCTTTCACATTCTGATACCAAGAGAAGAAAATGTATATGTTTTCTGAAATCATGCAGATAAGAACCAAAAATGTAATTCTTCAGTCCAAAACCTTAAGCTTACACACCGAAAGATTATGTGATCAATGTAAAAATAGGGTAATAACTGCTACGCCTTGTATTTTTAAAAATTTATGGAGTTTTTTTTAAGTTTACATAGTAGACAAAGTTACATTAGATGTTCCTCATTGGTAAATATGTATATTTGAGAAATACATACATTTTCCACAACAAATAGCTCTTTCAAAGTATCCAAAGGTTATTATATAAAGAATGAACAAGGGTCTTCATCTGTCAAAAAACAATGACACAGTAGTTCAGAGATAGAGACATGTGAGATGTAAGAAGGAGAAAAAACCTGATGCAAATAAAAGGTTTCGGGGAGTAATGATCAGGTAGTGTGCATGTGTTCTAAAGCTCCGCATTATGGTGCCAGTCCACTGCAGTTGTCCTTTAAACATTCTCTCTGAGTCTGGCAAGCCTTTGAGACAGTTCATCCTTTGAGCAGGAGAGAGGAAAGACAGGCATTAGTGAGACAGATGAAAATGAGAGAAGAATCTCTGTTTCATTTTTGTTTTTTGGGTTTTTTTTTTTTGCTATTCTACAACTATGATATAAGTTATCACATTCTGTTCAATTATGTTTACACAGTCACAACTTTTTGAAAATAATTTTGTACATGATAAACCTTTAGATTACACTGGAAAAGATATCTGAGTGTTTGCATTTAAACTTACAGTTTATGTGTGCCTGATGGGAAAAAATTATAATAGTGTGTGTACCTGTTCTGCGGAGGCAATGCTGGTTCCCACAGATCCCGTCTGGCCCTGAGGAAGCTCCATGTTCAGGTCCAATCTAAACATAAGGCACATTACAATGAAGAAAACCTTACTCTCAGATTAAAAACAAAACATCTTTGCTTGCATTAAACAAAAAAGAAACACTGTTTACACTTCAATCTATGCAGTGACTGCAAGAATGCATACCACACAATTGCATATGTTATTTTACATTATTTCACAAAATAGAAATAGCAAATGAAAGGGTTACCCGGCTTCATCAGCCATTTCATGCAGCAATGCATCCACTTGATTCTGAAACACACATTAGATTGTGTTGGACTTTCAATTTACATTGTCAGACAACAGGGAAACAAAGATATTAGTGCAAAGCAGAGAGATGTACCTGTGGTGTTGTTAGTGTTGTTGTGCTGCTCATTGTGTCCTCCATATGAGCTGTCTGAACATCCAGAGTTTCAAACTGGTGTTCAAATTTGTCCATGAGAGCTGAAATCTGAAAAAAAAAATTGAGACATTGTTTCATAATTCAGAGGAACTTGTTACAAGTGTTATGACAGTTACATTACTCTAGCTATTAAGAAATGAGGTAGACAATATAATTTCATGTGTAAATAAACCTCTACCTTTTCCAGATTCATTGACTTCAGTGTGGCATCCATGCCTCTCACCACTCCAGACATAGATTTTGTGACCTGAGAAATAAAGCACCATCACTTGTATGGAAACCATATTAACAACAAACAACCTGTAAATGATTTTCTAGGCCAGCATCAGCATGAAGTGACCCAGTAGTCAATGTACCTGGTTCATTGTTACTGCAGTTTGAACCCTTGCTGCCACTGCGTCTACCCGAGCGCTCATCCTAAGGTAGTTCACAGACTGGTTCTTCTGTCTAATGGCGTTCTCGGCATGGATCTTTGCCACCTCCATATTTCCCTTCTGGATGGCCTAAAGATGGCAAAAATGATTCAGTAAAATATTATGCTGCAAAAATGTCTCAAAATGCGCTGACTTAATGACTGGATTCAGAAATTCAACTTACTTTCTTCACTTTAGCCTTCTCCGCTTTTTCCTCTTTGTCACATTTCTTTGAGTTCCTTAGGAGGTCTTTAGAGGCAAATCTTAAATTGAAGAGATGTTCTGTGTAATGAGGTTAAAGAAGAACATAGTCCAAACAAAACAACAAGAAAGGTTGGATGACCAATTTTATTGCTCTGGATAGCTTCAGAAACTCTGTCTTGTGCAAGTGTTGCAGGAGGATACAGCAGTGAGAGATCTATGTGGTTGTGTGTGTGTGTGTGTGTGTGTGTGTGTGTGTGTGTGTGTGTGTGTGTGTGTGTGAGAGAGAGAGTTATGCCTCTAGATCCCTGTTGTCATTTGTTTTACTGCACTTGTAATATATGCACACCTGAGGGTAAGAAAGGCGGAAATGTATTGAGCAGGATGGAAGACTTAATGTTCCATAGCTCTGACCTAATCAAATCCAACTGACTTCACTACCTTGTGAGACATGTACTGCAAACTGCAACTATATTCCTATGAAACTGTATAAAATGTTAACAAAGGCAAAAACACGTTTGGCTCTCTAGTCCCCACTGATTGGCTTAAGCCAGTTAGGCATAATAGGCACAACAACCGCCCACTGCGCTAGTTCTTCACCTCCTACCTCTTCTTCTCTGTGTCTTCTGCACCTTTCAATTAACTTTAAAGGTGTACACTGCTATCTACTGTTGATACTGGTCAATAAAAGCATTTCATCTTTGATTCATTGGATACTTGTGGATTATAATTTCATTTTAGCAGATAAATAGTCATTAGTGTAGATTTCCTGTTATAAGCAAAAGCAACTCCCAAAAAACAGAACTAAATAAAAACAAAACAGCATAAATGAATATTAAAACAGACTGAACCATACTGAACATGGATCTCTTTGAAACCCTGAAAGTGTGGGACTTTGAAGAAGTAGTCTGCTTTGCTTGGTTTGTAATCCAACCTTGGCTGTATGTTACAAACTTATTTCCTTAATCGGTGCTAAATCTGGATTACGTGACATTTGATCTGCTTTTAAAATTGACATACATACTAAAAAAATACTCTTGACTAGGCAAACGTACTAAATTAAATCTAGGATATGTAAACAAAGTTTTCGAAGTTTCTTATAGTCTTACGTATGTTTAATGCAGCTTCTGTAAAGACGCCGCCAGGGCGCTGTGATACATACAACAAGATGGGTCATAATTCAAGATTACCTGACGCAAAAGGTCCAATGTAAAGACGTAGGCCCCTGCCGAGTACACTTAAAATTATATATTATTTGAATAATTAACTGACACAACGACAACAGGATTAAAGCGTAAAGCACTAACTGTCAGTTGTCGGGTATTTCCAGCCATTAGCAATGAAGCACCGAGGCCCTTAGCCCAGTTCTCTTCCATTTTATGACGCCTGGATTGATTAGGTCATGTTCAAGTTATTTAACAGGGCAACAGTTGAGCTACTGACGAATATCTTACCTTTATAGAAATATTTAAAATGACTGTAACACACAAATATCATCCAGTCTCTCCATGTTGCTATATTAAGTGGTGAAACCCTCGTATTGACGTTAAGGTTACACCAGTCTTACGTCCATTTCCCCCACTGTTTTAAAAGGATACTTTCCATGTTTGGCATCTTGAGGCGACTCTTCGAGTATCCAACGATTTCACAATCGAATTCTTTGAAGAAAAACCGCTAAAAAGTAGCTGAATATTGGTAAACTTGACCACTACAACTTCAGCCTTTTAGGTTTCGGTGTTCTTTTTCTTCCGCACTTCCTATGTCTTACCAAAATATGAACTACGTCAGCGTCACGTGGTGGCGGTATTCCACTCTGTCATGAGCGAGCCTCCCCCGCCTCCTCGCAAGATGTGAATGAAAAGGGAAAAAAACTTACCGTTAACCTTTAAAATAAGATACTTGAAGTATTTTACCTTGAGTTATCGCGTTGTCATTGTTCAATAAGTCGCTAGATCCACATTTAAGTGGATGCGGCGTCGTTTCGACGGAGTAGTGGGCGGTGAAGGCGGTTGATTGATGATTAGATTTACGGTGTGGTTCACGGCGGGGAGAGAGGATGACTCACTCCGTCTGATGTGATGTTCACCCCGCAACAGCTCGGCAGTGCGGTGGCACGCCGGTAGTTGAGCTTGACATCTCGGCATGCTCCACCAATAAACACCAAACTTTATCAAACTACTAAAATGCGTTTGGACGGCATTGAGATACCTTTTGGTTGCAAACTTGCGTGGTTGTCACTTTGTAGTTGCAAAGAGACTGAGCGTCGTGATTTACCGTAAATTTCGTGACGCCTGATTGCCATGGAAACAGAGCTCCGGTGCTGAGAGGAAACTGTCCGTGTTAACTTCAGCATCAACCTCTCCAACGGGGTCGGATAAACCTGTTGGATATCTCGATTTTTTTCTTTTCTTGTTTCTCTGGCTTTACTTTCCATTTTTAAATTGGCCACAAAAAGGTAAGTTTTCAAAAATTGTGCTGCTGTTGTGTTTTCTTTCCGGCAAAACGCAGTTAACGTTAATGTTTTGTTTCCATGTCCAGTTTCAGCTAAAATGATCATTAAGCCCTCTGATACTGGCTTTCAAGTTGCAATCTGCATTAATGCCTTGTGACGAATATAAATGTAGCCTTCCATGAAACACAGAGGCTGGGCTCATTTTGAACTAAGTGGTGATATAGTTAGTTGAAACATGGGCAGCATTTTGAGTTCAGAGAACAATATTTAAAGGATGCAGAAAAAAACAGCAAAAACAAAAGTGCTTTGTGCAAAAGAGGAGTGTTTGAAATGTCCACCAGTAAGCATGCCTCCATATCACGACAATCTACTGAATATTATAATCTTTTATTTGCCTTATTTCATTAATTAGGCCTTGTGACTGGATATTTTAAGAGCTTCCCTGCCCTAAACGCCACCATAAGTGGTGCATTTTGTGTCGTTTGTGCGCACAGGGAAAGAATCCAGGAGAGCCAACGAGTGATGCTTCATTCAGAGGCTGTATGACTCATATAGTCTTATCTATAAAGAAGCCAAGTGGCAGGAGAGCAGTCCTGCTGCAGGACCGAGCTGATGTAACCCCTGAGATTCACTAGAGGCTGCTGTGGGCTATGCATCCCTGTGCCCCGAGTTACTTTCACTGTGCGCATTTACACTGATGACCGCTAAGTACTAGCGCAGTCTTAGGGTGTAGTGGAGCTGCTCACATGCTGTGCACTCAACAGCTGAATGATCAGGTGCTGCTCATCAGTACATCACAAGACCAGGCCAGTTAAAAAACATAGCAGGTTTTCACTGACTAATACATGTTTTTATTATTAATATGGAACTTTTGTCACTCTGTCTTATTCAATTTATTAAAATGCAGCAGTGTTTTTATATGAAAATCTATCTTCATCCAACCAGCCTACATCTAAGGATGCTGAAATAAAGTTATATAAAAATAGCTAGTTAAAAAAAATGAAATTTTTAAACAAAATCTGATCTTTTCTAATCAGTGCTCATTAAGCCTGTATGTAGCATACTCTTGATATCAGTTTGTGAATAGGTAACCTTTTAGGAAATATCTTGAATATAGAAATAAATGACTATAATAATATCAATAATCTGAGGTGTTTCAAAAAACTTTAAAAATCTAAATTCTCTTGTTTATAAACTGTGGCTATGCAAAAGTACACACACAGTCTTCTCTGAGTTGTTTTTCAGTTGAATTTTGTATAGCTATTTCCTTTAAATGATCAGTCAGAAAATAAAAATCTAATGAGACATGTCCAAGTTTAATCTTCTTTTCTTTACCCTGTTTTGGAAATTCATATTTACATGTTAGCATGATGTTAGCATTATTGCAAAAATATACAGATCATTATAAGAACTTTATAGCAAGTTTAGATAACGCCAACCCCTGCTGCATACAGTGAAAGGAGTGATGAGAGCATTCGCCTGTCAAAACAACCCAAGGATCTCTAACTGATCCCTGAACCCTAATGTTGTCATAAAGGTAGCTGAAAGTATGAGGGTCCTTTAAAGCTGCTAGCAATAGACTAAAAATCTGCTATTTGCCTCAGTGGTGAGTCAGTCAGCGTACATTAATGATGACGCACATGTTTCTGTCTCACAAATGCAATGTTTTCACATTATAACAGCAGGACGAAGTAAAGCATCATTCAATAGCATACTGTTTATTAACAAAATAATGCATTATAGTATATAACCACAGTGTTTTATGCCTTGTTTGGCATGACAAGCTAAGATTCAGCACTTATTCTTCAGTGAATGAGGCATTTACACACTGGTTCAGTAGAAATAGACAAGCCCAGCCTGTCCCTTCATAGATCTGTCAACTAGATTGTCCCTGACAGCTGACAGCCAGTGAATGACAGGCAGGTGAATCACCTGCAGCCAACAAAAATCCTAACATGACATCTATTGAATGCTTATCTTTGTGACCAACAAGTAAATTCTGCTTAGAACAACTAGTGATGTTCATATTGCTACTGGAATGTTTTGAATTCCTGTCAGACAACCTCAGAAATTTAATGTGGAGTTTAAAGTAGCACTTTCATCTTATTTCACAGCTCAGTCAGTCATATCTTACAATCTGTTTTTTCTGCATTAGATATGTTGGAGTAAATATCTATTATGACATCCATGTTGGAGAATATAGTCATTATTTGTTCGAGAGATAAATATTATAGCACATCCCATATTGCAGATAAAGTTGTTTAATACCCACTTTAAGTTCCCAAAGAAGTTTTATAAATTTTACAATGGTTAAATTTGTTACAGTGCATTCAATGCTAGGATCTTATGTTTAAGCACCTGCTATGCCATTCAGTTGATGATCCTGTTGCCATCTAGTGGTAGCAACTCAGACCAGTTATTCACTGATTCTTCCTCAGTCCTCTGAGCTCACTTGTACAGTATGTATCCCTGTATGGGGTGTCCTGATACAGACACAGGTGCCTCTGACACCGCCAAAAATTCTAGATAAGGTATTGGTGAGTACACAAGTCTAAGAACTGATCCAATATCAGATAATGTTTTTTTTAAGGAAATGGGACCCTGCTACTCCCCTGCAGTGTCCTGTACATGTTTTTCAATTTAACATATTTTTACTGCACAAGTAGAAAATTACCATAAACGGCAAGCAACTACTGAAACAAAATGGATACAGGATTAGGTGTTAAAAATAATAGTTACAGGTTTTTTCATACTCTGATTTATGATCAGTATTTGGTATTAGGATGGGTATCTGGGGGTAAAAAATGATATCAGATCATCTCTAGTTACATTCTGCTTCTTTTTAGGGAAAATCGGAGCAGGGACAATATTTCACATCTAGCTGATAAACAAAGTCACATAGCTGATGACTTACTGCAGTCAAACAGGAATGAGGGTAAAAATGTCTCTCTTTGGCACAGTTGTTATTTGTATGACTGTACTTGTGCATTTGAGACTTTCAGAACCAGAGGAAACAAAAGAGAAAATTATGATTCTTTGACGGCCTAGACTTGAAAACATGTCAATGAGTAAAAAATATTCTCAAGGATAAGGATGTAGACAAGGTGCTGGGGTGATACAGACAATGTGTTAAGGGAAAATAAAAGCTTTTTCCGTGCATTTGAAAAGGGCATATTGGACAGATTCTTTGCGAGACAAAAGGACAAGGCCAGATTATGTGATTCTTAGAAAAAAAAAATCTTTTAGGTCACAATATGTTTTCATCCTTTTTGTACAGCTTCCATGCTTTATTGGCCATGTTTTCTCATATGAGACATTAGCTATATCCTGATACGTATGTCAGACCTCTGTTTCACAGGTAAGATGATGGAGCTTCAAACAGAGAAGAGGTTCCACAACTTGACCCTCGAGCAAGTCCAAGCTCTTGACAAGGTCTTGACTGAGGTAATCCCTATCCATGGACGAGGGAATTTTCCAACCCTGCAGGTGAGAGCGAAAGACATAATTCGTGTTGTGAAGGATCGGCTGGTCGAAAGAGACATCCAGGTGAAAGACATACGGCTTAATGGTGCAACTGCAAGCCACGTCCTGGTGAAGGATAACGGTCTGGGCTATAGAGACTTAGACATCATTTTTGGAGTGGAGCTGCCCAGGCAGGAGGACCTTCAGGTAATTAAGGAGGTGGTGCTGGGCAGCCTACGAGACCTCCTCCCTTGTGGAGTTAACAGGCGGAAGATCACCTGCCTCACGATGAAGGAAGCCTATGTGCAAAAGATGGTGAAAGTTTTCAACGAGCATGACAGATGGAGCCTCATCTCGCTTTCTAATAACAGAGCAAAAACCGTGGGGCTCAGATTTGTTAGTTCCCTTCGAAGACAGTTTGAGTTCAGTGTGGATTCCTTCCAAATAATATTAGACCGCATGCTGGAGTCTTATTGGGGGACTGAAAGGAAACAAGGAGGAAAGTTGGCTTTGAATGCTGATGGTTTGTCTGAAAGAGACAATGAGGATGAAAACAAAGAGCGAGAGCAAGTGAGAATTCCTGGGGATGTGGCAGCAGATATTGAAAAAGATTCAGCAATGGCAACCGGTGGGAAAAGTGTGTGCCAGGATCAAGCAGCTTCTGTGCTTCAGAAAGAGCTCTCCCATGCAGCGGCTGAGCATGTAGAGGGAAGCCATGAGACGCAGGAGGTGTTAGAGCCAACGAGCATTACCTTGCAGCAGGAAGACGAGGAAGTGGAGGGCATAGAGGATGTTCATTCAGAGGAGGACATTGAGTTTGAGCTATGTAAAGAAAAAAGTGAAGAAAAAGGACAATTTAACAGTGATTATCCTTTAGTTTCTTCCCCTCAGACTTTATTTACAGATGTCAGGGATCCACTAATGACACACGCATGTTTAAAACTACAGAACAATGAAAAGCTGTCTGGGTCACAGCCCTCTCTGCCAGCATCCGTAACACAAACAGAAAAGTCCACTCCAGAGAAAAAAGAACATGAAGAAATGACTAAGTTCAAGGTAGACTCTGTAAACTGCAGGACTGAAAATACCACAAGCCTGCAAGATTCACATCTCGAATTTTCCTTTCCTCCTCCAGCTAAGAAAACTTGCAGCACGTCTCAGGACAGAGTTCCAGATTATTGCCCTTCACCCAAACTGCAAAGAAAAATGTCAAGGAACATGATCAGAAAGCCGGAGAAATGGTCTTTACTGACTGATTTGTCGGATCTTACGACACAACTGTTTCCACCTATCGAAATCCCTAAACCACTTCAGTCAAAGTCTCTTTTACAGGACAGTGCTCAAGTTCATGGCTCAAATGTTCCAGTTTCCAAGCCAGAGACCTTAGAGACCCTCACAGTCCCATCATGCAGTCCATCCAGTACACTTCAGGATGAATCTGGCTTGAATGAAATAGTAGAACAAAGTGTAAAGCCAAAACGCCTGAAGAAACCCCCTGATTCAGACACTCAGAGCCATGCATGTGCTGCAGAGGTAGACTTACAGCCTCACATCAGTGAGCAAACACCTGAGCTGGCAGACATTGTTTCAAAAAGCTGCGAGACAAACCCATGGGCTGGAGCAGCAGAGGAGCCCACCATCACTGTCGAGGCAGAGTGCATGTATGGAGACTTTGAGCAGGCGATGGACCACCTCCGCCACCGCCTCATTGCCACCCGCAACCCAGAGGAGATCAGAGGGGGGGGTCTGCTAAAATACAGCGACCTGCTGGTGAGAAACTTCAGACCAGCCAGCGAGACAGAGATCAAGTCCTTGGAGAGATACATGTGCTCCCGCTTCTTCATCGACTTTCCTGACGTGGGTGAGCAGCAGCGGAAGATTGAGGCCTACTTGCAGTGCCATTTCATTGGCAACGAGGAGGCGAGCAAATACGACTACCTGATGACCCTGCGGCGCGTGATAGACGAAAGCACGGTGTGTTTGATGGGACACGAGAGGAGGCAGACACTCAACATGATCACAGTCTTGGCTCTGAGGGTGCTGGGCGAGCAGAACGCCATCCCCAACACGGCCAACGTCACCTGTTTCTATCAGCCGGCTCCGTACGTGACAGAGCCAATTTACAGCAGCTACTTCATCACCCAGGCCCAGCCACCACTTGTCTACCACCCCTACCCTCTACATGTCCACATGCAGACTGGCCTGGTGTAGCTACAGTGACATGCCCACAGGAAGGCATGCAGGCTGCTTTCAGCATGGTGCTCTGCAAGCAGAGGCACAAATGGAAGTTTTAACAGCAACAGGCAACCAAGGGTGCAGTGTTGTTTAACGCTTTGAAATCCCTCCTGACATGACAAGAAGGATGATGAAAGGTCAGAACTGAAAGGGGGTCTAGAGGCAAAGCATGTCACCCTTTCAAGATGAACACTTTTGAAAAGGAAATACAAAGCCTAGAGTCTACTTTTCAGAGAGCTCGTAAATAGGATTTTACTGAAGTGAAGGGACATTGTTAATGGTTGTTTCAGCTCAGTTTTGGCTGAGGTCCACACTGGTCACCTCGCCTGCTGAGGAGAATGTTGTACTGTGATAGTTCTCTATGGCTAGAAGATCAACTTCTCTAATATTTAAAAACATAACCTATTAATTACAAAAATCTTGATTTGGTTAAAGTTTGAGTAATGACAAATCCTTACCGTTTCTGAGGGGTTAGTACCCCACGTAACTGTTTCGTGAATCATCAGTCACTGTGGAGTAAATTTTAACACCTGTGTATTCACTGTACAGAAACAGGACACCTTTCACTGAAGGCATACATTAGACTAAAGTTGCTGTGGTATTTCCATGATATTGTAAGTTCTGTATTTGTGAATGTTAACACTTAATTTCAAAGGTAGAAACTATAGATTCAAGATTTAGTTCCATTAAAAACGTAAAGAACATATTTTAGGTGGTAAGAGGAGCTGAACTTTATGTTTCATTCTCTAAAAAAGCTCCTGAAAAGATATATACAGTATTTCCTTAAAAAAAAATTAATATGTATAACTAAATGAGTGAATGAAGGTCTAGTGTGTAAAATTTAGGGGCATCTGTAGGCAGAATACGGTTGAAATAGGTATAATATTAAGAAGTATGTTTGGATTAGTGTGTTATCACCTCAAAAGAAGAATCGTGTTTTTCATTACCTTAAAATGAGTCTTCGATATCTAATTATCGAATGAGGGAGCAGGTTCTCTTCTACGAAATCCACCATGTTGCAGCCATGTTTCTACTGTAGCTAAGAATGGACAAACCAAACGCTGGCTCTAGAGAAGGCTTTCATTGTGACTTTCATGACCAACCTGGGCTTTCGATCAGGCATGAAAAGGAGAGGTGAACAGGGAAATATTCAGTTGGTTGCAATTTACAACCTCGCCATAAGATAGCACTAAATCTTACACACTGGTTCTATAAATAAAAGTTAAATATAAGCCAAAAAGGGAATTTTATTTGTTGTTTGTAAAGAATTTATCTCTCTAAAACTCTTTGTGTGTCTGATTTTACCTGAACTGTGTTAAACTTGCTTGGCAACAAAAGCAAACAGCTCACCAACTCTCAACGGGTTTTAAATGAAATGTTGCCAGATTTAAACTGGCTCACAGAGATACATGGCATCCCCTTTTCCAACATGAAAAGCTGTGACTAAAACAGATATAAAGAATTTTCTTTTGAAATAACCAGAACTGGGCAACACCACCCAAACTTGTGCAGAAAAACATGTTCTTATAAAACTCCATCAATCTTGGTAAATGGCTAATTAACAAACTGTTTTTCAGGGCATTTATTTTTTTTGTGTCAATGTTAAAAGCCTATTTATGTAACCAATAACCGAACTCCAGGGAAAGGCTTAGAAATATAAAATTATGAATAACAGATAAGGACTAACCTGCCCCCCCATACCTTCAGTCAAAGCCCTCCCATACCTCTCTGACCCCTTCTACAACCCCTGTAAATTTTTTACAATCCCTTCGAATATTGAATCAAACTCAGAGTTGCCCTGATCCCAGTGAAATATGTTATGTCATAGGGAGCATAATTTATGCTTTTATATTGGAATCGGTTTTTTGCATAGTGCTTCACATTATAAACCAGAAATTGTAGCCATATCTCCCTGAATTGACTCTGTCAGAGAAACAGCACAAGGATGTACCTTTGCAAGACCTGGCTTGTCTTGTTTTTGATGTAGATAAAAAATGTTTTTCTATCTACAGTGAACAACTGAAAATGCAGTGACCATGTTGAAATATGTTTTCCTGTTTCCATTTTCCACAGGCTGCGTGTATTACATGGTGACAGTTGTTTGTTGTAGTGGACTTGGTGACTATCAGTTCTGTCTGGGTTTTTGCCTGCAATTGTGAGAAAAAATGTTACTGCACTTTTAAATTATTCAAGCAGTCTACAATGCTGCAGCCAGCAGTTATAGCACTCTGTCCCTGTGTGTTTGTTCTTTGTGTATGCAAAGCTGCAGTACATGTACTTAGTATTTCAAGAAAAAGACCATCTAAGCACAGGTTGGGATGTGTGGGCTGTTCACACCGAAGCTGAGACTGAAGCACAACGTCAATGCACATGGCTGTTGCTGAAAAACAAAGGTGTTCCTAACATGCTTGTGAATCTCCAAGTAAATATTGAAGACATCAAAAATATTGTGTGCGTTAGTGCCCTATGTAGCTGTAAAGTGATGTATCTATCTTGAGATATGTTGTGTATTGTTAAGGAACTGTTTCAGTGGTAGAGAAACTAAAGTATTCCTGTTACGATATCTGGTTGCTCAGATTGATGTGTTATTGTGTTAATAAATATAACACAACCATTATTTGTCTGGAGTCTTCCGTTGATGGGCTGAATTTCAAAGTCAGAGTTGGATTTTTATTAAATTGCATGGTCAGTTATTTGAATACAGAGTGGGGCAAATAATGATACAAGGATATATAAGATTAGTTTCTCTTGTGATTTGTTACTGATACGCAGGTGTCATATATTCATATTTTTATTAACACATACAGTTGCTCTAAACAAACCCTTCTGCCAATGGGACTTACCAGACTTAAAACTTGATGATATAAATCTTATTTTTTCCTGCTTTCTGGTGGTTCCCCCTTTTCCCAATTTATGGCTATTTTACATTGAAATAATGGCACAAATGGACATGAACAGGTTGTGGTAACTGTTTATATGTATGTTAGCGATAGAAAATATACTTGAGATGCGCTTTGCTAAGACTATTCAGTATTTTCTTCTGTGTATTGAAGTTGTAGAATTCTGTAAAACCAGAACCGCCATGCAGCAAATAAATACATTATTACTGCTTTTTTGCCTTTTTAGGGTTATTTTTTCTTCTTCAGTCACACACATTGTGATATATCGGAGATAACTGTCTTGGATGTAACAAGCATCAAGGTGCTGAATTGTTGTATCATACCATTGTAATCTTTGGCAGCATATCATGACAGTATTACACCCTGAATTAACTTAGATAAAACCCCAATTTGTAGCTGTTTTTCATGCGTTTCCAATGAAATTATGGAGCATGTCCACAGCTTCAAGATTGCCTTTAGCAACTTGAATTGCACTAGATATCATCTTCTGATCAAATGTATGTTTGTTGGTGCAAAAGCAACATTATTAACATGCAAAGTTGATAAACCTTTTCAGGCATATTACCAGTGCAGCGATAAAAACTGGAGACACTGGAATGGATACATGACCTTAGATGGTAAAGAAGGCAGTGTTTATATTTTTATTGTTAATAGTATAGTTATCTATTTATGTTAACTTAGTCAAGTTTAACTTGAAGTCAGTTAAGAAACCACAGTTTTAACACTGGCATTACTGACTATTATCAGATTTCAGATAAAGTGGGTCAAATTTCTTTCTCAATTGTTCTCAACTCCAACACGTAATTGTGACACATTATACGTGCTTTTATTGTGACCTTTATGCTTTGATCCCTTTTAATTCCCATGATCCTCCAGCACCTCTGCAGTTTCTAGGTGTGGCAGAGCACAGTGCGTCACAGCTCAACCTTGTTTGTTCCTTGTCTGACTCACCCTAGATTTCAGTGCATTAATGCAGTTGCAAATAGTACAGGCAGGTTTTACCACTGTCTATCACAGTCAGTAGACAATCTGAGTGTTCTTTAACTTGTGAATCTTTGCCTTCAGTGCATGTTTACCACCCTACAGCCATAAAGACTCCGGATGACTCAGTGGCAACGCTGGTGAACAGCTCTTGAAGCTTGTGGAAGAAAACATGAAACAATCAGAGAACAAGACCACAATCATTTGAAGAGAAAACCACAAGCAACAAAATTGTCTTGAGAAATCTGATTTTTTTTTTTTTATTCATGAAAACACATACAATCAAAACATCGTGTATAAAAGACATGTCACATATTCCACCTACAGCAGAATGTTAATGTTGTACTTGTCATCAACTAATCTGATGCTAGAGGCAAGACTAAGAGCCATCTACTGTATGAAAATAAAATTCTAAAATATGAGTCTTAGTCTCCTCACACTCAACCAGAATAATTTCTAGACGCCAGTTAATGCTTTTGCTTGGAGCACCCTTCTGATTTGTGTTTTATCTCTGTGAACCCAACACTAACCAACCCCCATCCCCCAAAAAAGAAAACAGAAAAAAAAGGAAAACAATAACCCTTGAGGCCTCTCTCTGAAGTCAGTGACCACTCAGAGGCAGTGTGACAAGGAGGTGGTTTTGGATTAGAGCACCCAGAGTCAGCTTTCCCTGCTGCTTATGACTGACTCGAATGATTTACCAAACAAAGACTGCACAAGCACGTTACTGATGCACCGAAACAGGATACATCTATTTTAATGCAATTTCACAAGAGGATTTGAGACACACGTGCAGGAATCACTCATCTTAAAACTCTGCAGAAAAACTAGGCAGTGATTCTGATTGTAGTCTATCGTGGAAAAAGCAATTATTTGTGCAGCTGATCTACTTGAAAAATCCATAGATGGTAAGAAACAAGGAGGGGAAAAATGGCCTCACATACTAACAAAGGAATCCGTGATTGCTACCTTTTCTTTTATTCCATTAGAGAGCATGGTTATGATTGCCAATCAGATAAGTCCTTCAGCTACATTAAACACAGGCTGAACTTGTTACTTGTTGAAACTAAAAATAAAGTATTGAAATAATGGGTGCTGGCACAGTTTAAACATCCTTACACAAAATCATGAGCAGTTTCATCTTATTTCTCTAATATCTTATTACTCAGCTGCCATGTGGAGTAGATAAATGTGCAAATTTTACTTTCCCTCCTCACTATTAATGTACGAAATAGCTAAAGTAACCCTATTATAATATAATGGAAAAATAAATATTTATGTGGAAGAGAGCAGGCCAGGGACCTCTTGCTTTTGCACATGCTGGGTGGAGAAGGTGTGATGGAAGCAACCACGAATGGATGCAGGTCCCACCCATCAGGGAATACAACAGTACAAATCCAAAAAAAAAAGGCAGTGGCTTTTTTACCCTAAAAATAAACAGGAAAAAAAATCACTTTTACCCTTGAAAAATCAAGCCCCCAATTCTAACTGAACGCTAGAATCAAAGAGCAGAAAAGCAGTCAACACCACCAAAAGGGAAGCAGGGAAAACATTTAACATTCACAGGCCAAGGACGTCAAGTTGTCCTCAAAGGGCTATAAGAGCTGGGATATTAACATATCACTGTATTCTACTGATTTCAGTCACTCTGATTCCTCAGTCATGGCTAGTGCCCAAACTCCCCTCGTCTTGGCTCCAGCCACAGATCACACACAAATGTGACTGATGTGAGCTCTGAAAACTAAGGCTTGTGGTTGTGAGGAAAGACCGAGTGCCAAAAAAGTTGACATCAGTAACCTTTAGTGATACTGCACACGATTCACCGTGGTTGTGAGCGAACTAGTAACCACTAGCATGAATTGTTTTTTTAAATTACTTATTAAAAAAGAAAAATCAACAAAACAGAAAAAATAAAATATGAGCACCATTTTTTGGCATCTCCGCATCCTTCTTTGGTGACCAGGAGTTAGAGGAGTTGTGGGAGGGACCAGGAGTAGAAAGGAGGAGAATAGTGTTTAATACTGGACAAGAAACGCACAGGACCATGCGGAGAAGAGGAGCAGTGCTGTGTCTTGAGGACTTCTCCAACGAGCGGTAAGGCCGAGGTGAGTTAGTCCAGTTGGAGAGGATCCACGTTGAACAGTAGCTCTGTTGACCAGGGAAGGAAACTCCTTGGCAACACATCATGAGGACCAGCTATCAGTTTGAAAGTCATAAGCAGTCTCAGATAAAAAGAAAATCATTTATTCATATATATATATAGATATATATATATATTATATATACACTTGTACAAAAAAAAAGAAAAAAAATCCCTGAAGTATTACTCATGTTAAACAGTTTTTTTATTGAGGTTTGAGAAGAGATGACGTGTCAGTGACTCCAGCCCATTAGGTGGCTGACACGAGCTTTCTCAGTCATGCGCCGTACCCGTCCTGAGCGGGACATACCCAGGTTGAGGGGGTCTTCCTTCGACCCATGGCCATCGTCCTCCGAGTCGTCCTTGTACAGAACTGTCCTGCGGCCCTGGTTGCGTGTGTTGACCCGCCGAGACTTGCACTGGTTGCCTCTCCTGCTGCTAGCTGCTGTGGTGGCTGCAGCCCCTCGCTGCACCTCGTCAGAGCTTTCCTCATCCTCCTCCTCAGGTTCCTCCTCCTCCTCTGGCTCTTCCTCTTCATCTTCCTCTTCATCCTCCTCCTCCTCCTCATCTTCCCCTCCTGCACCCTTTTTGTTTCTTACAACTACCTGCTGCTGCTGCCGCTGTTGCTGCTGGTCCTGGTCCTCCTCCTCCTCCTCCTCCTCCTCCTCCTTCTCCTCCTCCTCTTCTTCATCATCCTCATCCTCTTCATCTTCCTCCTCCTCCTCTTCCTCCTCCTCCTCCTCCTCTACCGGCAGCTGCACTCGTGCTCTTTTAGGTCTCTGAGTTGCATCCTCTCCTCCCTTATGTTTCCTTTTCCCTGAGGCCGCCACCTTACCCTTAGCCGAGAGGCGCACCAACAGGGGGTTTTTGCTGTAGTCATGGTCTCCTCCTTCCACAAATTTCTCCATCTCAGAATCAGAACTGTCCTCGCTGTCTGACGATGATGAGGAGGAGGAAGATGATGAGGTGGAGGAGGACTCTGACGAGGAGCTGTTGGATCCGGATGCCTCCTCATCATCATCAGACTGCAGTGCTTCTCGCCTGTGCTGCTGTCTGGCGCCGTTACTTAGATGCAAGTTATGCTGGTGTCCTGAATGCAACACAAGAGGACGATGACTCATTTCTGCGCCAAAACTTTAAAGTGGCATTAAAATAACAGGAGCTGATTGTTGCTGCTTGTGATACCTGACTTCTTCACTGGAGTGGCTTTGCTGCGAGTCGACCGATGCGGCCCCTCATTTCTGCTCTCATTGCTCGTCCCTGAACTTGGGGAGGAAGGCTGGATGTCCTCTTCCTCTGCTACACTGCTGCCTTGCTGAGCTGAAACAACAACACGTGGCTAATTACTTAACAAGACTGCAATCATATTGATTTTTACAGTGTGCCATTGTGTTAATGCCTTACATTTGATCTTGAGTAATTACATAACTAGAGGATCCCTGAAAATTGGGTTACTATCTTACACATGTAAAAACTGTTTGAAACAGCTGTTTGTGTATATTAGTAATACATTGTTTGGTTTTTATGTCAGATGTCTGCTGCTTATTTGTGTTTTTACATCTTTGGACCATGTTGGAAAGAAGTGTTTTCACATATACATGTTATTCTTTTGCTTTTTTGTTTGTCTGTGAATCCATACATACATACAATAAATGAATGAATCAATCAAAAGTGCAGTCATACCGTGATATGGTCTCTGAGAACGACTCTTGGATGAGGTCTGGGATTTTTTTTGCTTTGACACCTTCCCTGACTTGTGCTTCCCTTTAGGGCTGAACATATGGAGAAACAACAACTCAGTATAATCAATTTCATCACAGAACAGCAGGGTGTGAACTAAAACCAGCCTAGAATCAAGGCTCTGAAACACCCTTTTTTACCAGCAGAAATCTCATGGATGATAAAAGAAAAAAGCTTATTTTCAGTATTTCTACAGCTCATTGTTAAAAAAAGCCTCCAGTTTAAAGCAGCGCATGTGAAATATTTTCAGGGGCTGCAGGCACTGTGTGTAAATTGAATGAAAAGGCCGTTTGATGATGTCAACTGTTGACAGGTTTGTGAATGAGGCGTAGTACCTGGGGGATGGACTAAGTGGGGAGCTGCCTCCGTTTTGCAATCTGTTCCTGTAACTGAGTCTCTGGCGAGCCCGCCGTTCGTTCTGAATGGCAGACTTGTGGTCGGAGATGATGGGGATGATGTTTTTTTCAAAGAAGGCAGACAAACTGAGGGTCATGCTGTAGATCTAGACAAATAAAAACAAAGTCATAATGAAACTATCGAACTACCTCTTTGTCAGATGGTACTCAGCTAGTTACAGTGCTTTTTCAGTCCCAGGGATGTTACTTCACCTGTGATTTCTTGTTAGGTGTGTATGCTTTGGAGTTGCTGAAAATGAGGCGTATGTCTTTGGCAAACTCCATCGGGCTCTCATAATTGCCTCCAACTAGCGTCTCAGACACTGTGCCCAGGTCCATGGGAGTGTCAATAATGTCTCGATAGTCCTGCACAAAAGAGGGTGGAGATTAGAAATGTTCATGTATTTGTGCAGTTATGGCACACATTTATTATGTCGGTTTAATTGTTGGAAGTAACAGTTGTAAAAGCTTGTTTTACCGGATACTCAAAGAGATCCACAGGCTGCCTGAACGGTTCTGAATCTGGCGAGGCAATCATTCTACGCAGCAGCTCTCGACATTGACCTCCCCATGCTTTCACATCCAAAAGCACACCCCGCGTCTTGTTCGGGTTGGTTCCCTAGCAGAGACAGAATGAAATGTACCGAAAACGGAGCAACTGAGGATCGTTTTAGGTCTGCAACAATGCTTTTTTGTAGTCTGATGGACTGTGGTCCTTCTTACCCGATGTCCTGTAGATGTTCCTGGAGTGTCCGAGTCCACATCCAAGTCAGCCTGTAGAGAAACACATTCAGACTCCAATTACCATTTGGAGCCAAAACACTACAACACTTGTACACTTTATACAACAAAACAGTCTCACCTCAGCTTCTCCTCCACTACTAATCTCAGACTTCAGTTTGTGATACAGATCCAAGATGTCTGTGCAGCTCTGGTCCCTGAAGGAAAATGCAGGCCAAGGAATTAGATACATGTGCACCACTACAGACCATTCTTATTCCACAAAGTATCATGAGTTGGCTTTCACTCTGTGGAGTCTTACCCAATGTAGTGCAGGAGAACGTCAGTCACCACCTTGGCAGTTGCTACAATGGGGCTCTGGGGTTCGTTGAAAGTGCGGGCATTGTGTTCAATGTATCGCACCTCCCACATTAATGCAGAGATTCGCCTGCAGCAGAGAAGAACAACCTCTGTGTGAAGCTCAGATCTCAACACACTGGCATCATTGTCTTGAATCTAAGAGGGAGGTAAAATGATTGACTAGGGTTGTGTGTGTTGCTCCACCTGTAGAAGCGGTTCTCCAGGCGTTTGCGGATGGTGCTGAGGTCAGTGGGGTAAGCCACCACAGTGCAGTACAGAGGGTAGTCCCGCAGATTTACTGGTGATGTGAATGCCTTGGCTACCTCTGTGGACAAACAGAGATGAGCTCAAACATGGCGGACATTGACAAGATCAGACTTTTCCCAAGAACGAACGAGCTTGGCTTACCCAGTGTAAGAAGCTGATCAATGCCATGGATGACTCTCTCACATTCTTCATCTCGTGTGTGAGCCCCCCATTCCCCTTCCTGAGGCTCGTAAAGAAGAGCCTTTAGCTCCTCTTCTGCCACCTCCACGCCATCTCCTACCTGGTCCGGCAATGCAGCTGATGGAGCAACATAATGTATCAGAAAATTAAGCTGTATTTAGTTAACTACTAACAGGTGGAGGATCATTTAAAAGTTTGGGCCTTTGATTTTTTGTTACCTTCTAAATTGTACATTAGTGCTAACGACATTTAAACTAAATGGAATTATGTAGTAAAGGTTTAAGTGTTGCACAAAGAAAAATGTTTTTTATATATACATGTGACCACCTAAGGTTGCTTTAAAAACTGCTCTGCACACTTTAGGTATTATCTTAACAAGCTTATGAGGTAGTTACATGTAATGCAGCATATTCAGTGTTAACATAGAGTGAGAAGGAGTGTCCAAAGTTTTTTCTTATTAGTACTGTATACAAAGCAAAAACTACAGTTAATTACAGCCTAACCACCCTGCTGAAATACTTTTACTCTCTAAAATAATCTGGAATCTAGAGGATGTGTCATCTAAAATGAAAGCTGTTTCTTAGTTTGATCTCAAGCATGTAAAAAACAATAAAAATACAGACATCCCTGTTTTTACATGACAAAATTCATTTTTTCCCATTTCTGCTACTGAAATAAAACAGGAGAATGGCAGGGGAACATGTCAGCGATGTGAAAATTAACTGACATTAACTGTGACATTTAAAGCATAAATGAACTAACTGGTTGTATAATTTTGTCAAAAAGGGAGAAATGTCACATGAAAAGCAAGTGGTGTTAAATCCTCAGGTATGGTATTAAAAGTCTTTTGTGATACGAAAGGTTTCCAGCTGTTCAAGAATATCTGAATGGTTTTCATTATGAACAGGCTCAAGTCTCTAAATGCTAAAAAAATAAACTTTTTCGTCTGGAAACACATATGACTATCTTTACAAAATGTAAAAGAGACTTTCAAAAAAAAAAATCAAACTAACAAAGTACTGCATGGGTTTTAAACTAATTGGAATTCTAGTAATAATAACACTAACCTTCCTCAGGAATAGGCTCCATATCCCAGGGACTCATTTTCTCCCGCTCTCCATTATCCCACCTGATGAAGCAAGAATAAATAGTCATTGATAACATAATTTCAGTTAACTTTTAATGAAATGTGACAGTGGGAAGACTGGCAAAGAAGAATACAATATTAACTGAAATTGTTTCTGTTCATTATGTTGACTTGACATAATTTTGGAGCACAGTACTCCTCCAGCAGCCAAATACTGCAGATGTAATGACGTACTTTACTGCATAGCACTGAAACAGGCTATCTGGATACTCTAGCTGCAGAGGCTCCTGGTCTTCAACCGAGCCAAACCACCAGGCGTCATCAATGATGCTGCGGAACCTCATACCTGCAGAGAGAAAAGTGAAGACATGAATAAAAATAGGTGAAGGAGAAATCCAAAAAAAATCGACATGAGCTAAAAATAACTTCAAAAGACCAACCTGGCTGCCAGTTGTGCTCCTTTGCCTCATTGTAAAACTGCTGCAGCACCAGAAAATCTATGACATCAGGCATGTCATGGTACCTTTGGAGTGTGGGAATGAAAAAGTAGTGAACTTCATGTGCTTAAAATAACATTTTGTATCTTGTACTCAGTATATTGTATAAAAATGCTCACTTTAAGGAGAAAGAGTCATTGGTCATCTTCCCTGAGACTGGGTCCAAGAAAGCCAGTTTTAGGCAGCAGAGGGTAGGAGGTCCCACTTCATATTTAATTCCCACCACCTTCACAGATTCCTGGTCCTGACGGGGCAGCAGAAAAACCAGCAAAGGTAAGACTCAGTATGAATGAACAAGACACAGTTGTGGCAACACACAGAGGTACACATTAGGTAGAGATTTCTGTTGCTGCTCTTTTGAGCTGAAGTCAAGCAAGTTGCGATTTATGTTAAATTCAGATTCTCCCTAAGTCGTTGAATTCACAGCCTGACCAATAACTTTTGTTTCTCCCTTTTCAAACAATTATACAACAATTATACAAGAAGTCAAAGCCAACAGGTGTACATGAGATGCAACTGTCATATGATGTTAAAAGTCACTTAATCAGCCCACTGCATTGCTCATTTAACCAATATTAAACTGGTTCAACATGTTTAATGTTTTCCACTGTTACCATCTTAGTTTATTCATTTTAGAATGTCAACATTTGCTAATTAGCACTAAATACAAACTGATGAGTTTGACGGGAATGCAACTCACCCTGAGGTCAAGTCTGTTCCAGGGCTGTTTCTGAGGGTTGATGCTGTAGGCTTTAGCCCTGCGGACGGCCTGGACGTAGGCCTGATGGCCCTGTTTGAAGTAGATGAGCTGTAGGAGGACAGATGAATCATGATTTTAAAAAATTCATGTACTGTACTGTAATAATTGTTTTCTCTGTTTGATGTAAGAGTGACAGTCCTGACCTCATCTCCCATTTGTGGAACAAAAGGAGAGCGACGTGGGATGGTCTCCATTATCCATGATGTTGGCAGCCACTCCTCTGCATCGAGTCCAGCCAGAGAGGACGTGGGTTTCTGTACATATATCATTTTCTGGTCAGGCTACAGTGAGCAGCAGAGATTGAGTACAGGAGATGCAGGTCACATTAGCTCACCTGTTTGGTCTCCTTGGGCTTCTTTTTCTTCTCATTTTCCTTCTTCTTGGCCTCCTTTTCCTTATCATCGCCCTCTTCCTCCTCAGAGCTGCTGTAGGCTTTGGGCTGCACTGGCCTTCTGGTTGATCGCTTTGGCGGCTGGAGGTTGATCCCAGCATCAGCAGTCCAATCTGAATATTCACTGGAGGAGTCACTGAGAATGGAAGAGGCATGAAGTTGGCAGCAAATAACTACATCTCGAAATCTCTGCTTAGTTTTTTGCTATGATATTTACCTGGAGCTACTTTCACTCTGCCACTGAGTTTCCCCATCAGAGGAGACCTCGCTTTGCTCCGCCTGTTCTGCTGCCTGTTGACCAAAAGGACACAAAGCCCCATTATTACTATGAATGGCAGTTAACAAACAGTGTATTAACAAACTCTGCAGGGGTCTTGTTTTAAATATGCAAAGGATGCTACACAAGCACAAAATATTTCACCTAATCATGATTTTTATATATAAAGTGTAGAAAGACGGAACCTACCTCTCCATCACTGTCAGAGTATATCCGGCTGTCTGAGTTGTGCCGGTTACTGGAATTTCGACTCCTGGTCCCCGGACGGCGGACTTGAGCTGAGCGGGTTTGATATGCATGGCGCTGCTGCTTTTTCTTGGTTGGCCGCAGGGAGCGCAGGCGGGTAGTCAATGGGTCGCTCTACAAGGTGTGGAAGGAGAGTGGAAAATGAGGAGCGCAGGATTCAGTCTGTATTTCTGACGAGTAAAATCTACTGTGAAGTGAAGAACAGCATACTTTGGGTATGCAGGCCACTGGTTTCTTCCTTCTTTCTGCGTTGTATAAAGAGCATTCCATGTCACCTCTGGCTTGTCTGCACTCCTCCAAAACTCTAAAAATATAAGAACCACATCCATCATTTACACTGTAGAGAATTACTAAAAAACACAATAAAAAAATATGGGCCTATTTAAAAATTCAGTCACCTTACTTTAGTGTCTTTGCATCTAATCAAATTCCTGCCTTACCTGTAAACCCCCTGTGGCACTTCAGTAACCACCACTCTGCGGCTCCAGGCCAGCAGGTCCCTCTCAGTGGCCACCTGACTACGCAGGGCATTATGCTGCATCTGCCAAACTCCGTCCACCTGTCCACTTCTGTGTGCAGGTGGACGGGGTCCAGCAGCTGGAGGGGAGGCCACAACCTCTGCTGCATCAGCTAAAAAAAAGACAAAAAATTGTTTGTTGTGATATCATGTTGTGGCAAAATATGCCATTTTTCAAAGATGTATTTATTAAAAATCTAGTGTCAACACAATGCACATGCTTGAGGAATTTACAATGATTCTCAAAATTCTACAGATATAATTTAAGGTACCTGAACACATAAGGCAAAGCAAAACCATAATGTTAGACTATATATCACTTAGAAAAAAACACTGCCAAAAATATTTGCTGATGTAATGAAAGGTAAAACATACCCTCTGCCTCTTCAGCCTGCTGTGGTGCATTCTGACGCTCGTCCTGCTCGTTCTGCAACTGTCTGATGAGATCGTCCAACAAGCTCTCTCTGTTTTCTGCTGTTTGCTGGCCAAGTACCTGCTCAACCAACTCTCCATCACCTGGTCAACAGAAGGCAGATTTTGGGTCAAACGCTGTCAATTATTACTCCAAACATTTCAAAGTGCTTTTGAACACTGTGAGTAATGAGGGAGCGACAATTACTGTTAGCCATGTATCCCAGCTGGGGTATTAGCTGCTCCTCATTGCAGTTCTCTCTTCCTGGCACCAGGCGTTGGTAGTGTGATGGGTGAGGATTCCCATCCACATCCACCAGGAAGGGTGGAGGCATGAGGTGTGGGGCTTGCTGTGTCTGCTCGTCCAGCACATAGTTATTAGAGTCACGGATAAGAGGTCGGTAGTCCGTGTGGAAGAACATCTGGTCAGGAATCTGGAAGAAATAAAGAGTACACTTGTGTTGATAATGAGGCAAAAAGAGCTCAAATTTACAACTTGGTTGCACCCCTGCATAGAACAGACCAGGACACAGAGTGAGTTACAATAGAGAGCATCTTCATAGTTATTAGCAGTGTTCCAAACAGTGTTTTACAAGGATCCTTGGTGACATGTGGCTTAAATTCAGGTCTTATGATTAAAGAACAGTGCGTGTAACCTCAATAACACCATGTTGTCTAACTGCACTGATTCTCAATGTTTTTCTTCAAAAACTTGGAGCTGATAGAGGGATTATTAAGGTTAAATATGTTTTAACCAAAAGTTATGTGCTGTTACCTTCTCATATGGTCTGCTGCAGCCGAAGCCAAAGATGAGCAAGTGGCCGTGTGAGTCAGTGCAGGCAAAATGCTGCCCATCTGCTGAGAACTTGCAGTCAAAAATAGCACCGTGGCCCTGCCCTTCAATCTGAAGACAAATATTTAATTATGAATTCAGTGATGATTCAATAAATGATATCAGTAATTCGCACTGTCATTTACCATGTTAAAGAAGTTGCGAATCTTGGCTCCTTTGGTCAGGTCCCACATGTAAATGTTGCCATCATGACCAGCAGACAGCATGATGCGGGAGTCAAATGGGTGAGCCTCCATCACAAACACCTCGTCATCATGACCCTGGAAAAAAGAGAGCACAAACATTCAGTCAGTACACCAAAAGCTGTTTCATTCGTGTTTCTTCTAAAGGATCAGCACAGTAGAGGAGCCAGCTTCAGCCACTCACAGATAAGACATGCAGCAGCTGTCCGGCTGTTGCGCTCCACACTTTGAGCAGGAAGTTTGACACTGCTGTGATGACGGTGCTATCTGCACGGTCCCAGGCCACCATGGTTACCACCAGCTTGGTTTTGTCATCCCCACTGGCAACAGCACTCCTGCAGAGAAATACCACACCTGACATGAAACACTAAACTGTTTATGAAGACAGAGGGGGCCCTTTTTTTAAAAGAAATTTTTTAGTCTTTTTATCCTTATTTTTTTGGACAGGACAGCTGAAGATTAGACAGGAAATAGGGGAGTAAAGGGGGGATGACATACAGCGAAGAGTCACCAGGCGGAATCTAACCAGGGGCTGCTGCAGCGAGGACACATAGCCCTTGTATAAAGGATGCCTGCTCTACCAACCAAGCTATACAGCGCCCTAGAGAGGGCTCTTTGAAACTTTGTATACCATTCATTCTCTTACCCAGGCAGCCTGGCAGCCATGTCTAAAGTGACGCTCTTCCACTCTTGTTGCTGGTAATGCCAGATCCTTGCTGTGCCGTCACGACTGCCACTCACAAACCTTAGGCTGGGCACAAACACAGATTTAACTGTCAGAGACTCAAAAACCTCAGTTTGGAGTCTTTGTAAATCTCAGCAACGACACTCACCTGTCACTGTTATTGCTGAACTGGACAACTACAACTTTATCCTAAACACAGACAAAAAAAACCCATGTGCTTAAGTTATGGATACCTTGTTTAAATAAGTTAAAAATGGAGGACAGCAAAAATGATGCAGCTACTGCTGTTTTGTCTCTTACCGTATGAGCATCCATCTCAGACACCTTCATGGGAGTTTCAGCACCAAGGTAGTACACCCTGATCATATGATCAGTTCCACCGGTAGCCATGAACATTCCACCTAGTAACGGTTAAGAAGAGAAACACATTTGTCTGCAATAGTATCCAGTAAAAATAAAACAAAAAAACAAACAAAAAAAAAACTGTTAAAACATTTCCTGCTTTACAAAAGCAACATTACCAAAACAGTCATTCAGGTGGGTGGCCATGATAACACCCTCTGCATAATATGTATGGCCTGACCCATAACTATTTGTCCACAGTTATTGTATCACTCAAATGACATCTTCACACTGAGATTCCCTGGTCATCTGCTGAGGAAGCTAATGTTGGTGCAAAACGCTTTTGCTGATTATACTTAATCCCTTTTTGTGCTTCACATTAAATGCCATAGGGCTTTAAAGAAACGGTAAAAAAAACAGGATTTTTACTTTAACAACTGGAGTAAAAAAATGCAAAATTACCCAAAAGTTATGCCATTAGTTGTCTAGATTTGGTTTGCTGCTCACAGCAGCTAAGTAATTCTGGGAAATTAAATGTTACCAGGCAGGGAAATACACTTACCACTACTAAAGGAAGAAGTGGAGACTTGTACTCCTGGACGTGACCGCTCAACAAACTTCACTGGTTGATCACTGAAGAAACATAAAGGTTGTCTTTATTTCCATGTAAAAGGGCAACTCTAGCAGAGCTAAAAATTCTATGATTGATCTTTCAAAAACCTACTTGAATTTCATGCTGATCGAGTGCCACTTCCAGAAACACACCATGCCGTCTGCACCGGTGGAGCCCAGGTACCGTGTTGTCCCTCTGACAGCAGGACAAAACTATGGAATAGAACCAGTGTTTGTTCGTCACAGGCCAGAAGCGACCAACAGTGTTATGTACAGTACAAACAACTGAGGCAGTGAAAACTGACATGCTGCATATTTATAAGTAATTCCTTCCAGATGCTTCACACTAACCTGTATGGAAGTGATGGAAGCACCATGGGCCTGCAAAACAGTGATGGGAGCACAGGTGCGTAGGCACCACACTCTGATGGCTTTGTCACAGCTTGCTGAGGCAAGGAGAGTGTTCTCATGGTTGACGGCCATGTCACAGATCTCTGCTGAGTGGCCACGAAGTGTTGCCAGAAGCCGGCCGTCATCCGTGGCCCAGATTTTCACTAGGCAGTCATCAGAACCCTAAAGCACATATTACATTTGCCACAAATAAATTGGACAGTCTCTTTTGCAATTTATTTCAATCTGTCTTCATACTTAGTCTTGAAACTTTTAAACAGGCTTGTGAGTTATTATGATCATTGATTCTGTAATGTGATCATGCAAAAACAAATCAGCAGACTTGACTGCTGATTGATGATGACTTCTTAGTGCATTCGATGTGACTGCTATTAAGTGGAACCTGTACTCATTTTGAGACAGTAATAAGGTGCATCTTAGCATGTAGTTTTGTTTTTAAGTTCTACAAATTCCAGCTTAGCAGATCCTAAGTGAGCTGAGTTTGAAATTGAAACTAAGCTAATGTGATCTGATCTGATCTGATAAAGTGCTAAGTAACACAGCCAAAGACTCTTAATTTCTCTCTCTTGTAAACACGTATTTAATGCTGTATATTATTTAGTATGACATGGCTGGGAAATGTTTCATGGTGGCAAACATTTGTTATTGACTTGCCACAAACAGATTTAAATAACCCTCTGGAAAGTTATACTGAAATAGATTCTGCACAAGGATAAAAATGAATTAGTCACATGAACATGGTCCCTATCAGTAGTGCCGGACTGATTTATTTACCAATCAGAACTACATACAATCAACTGGAAGTATTTATTAATGTGTCAACATTGCCAACAGGGAGATTCCAGATTCACATTCAATCTTTTACAACATTTGAATATGTTGCTGAGATGGGTTTCAACAGATTGAAATATTAAGTGAGACACTATAGATAAAGGTTTGTTGCCTGGCCTAGAAACTATCACTCACCGTAAATATTCGACGGCCAGTGCGATCAAAGGCTACACAGTACACTGAAGACAGGTGGCCAAGGATACGTTTGTGTATCTTCATGTATTGGTAGGAGGAAGACGGCAGTGCCTGGCCAAAACGAGCTGTGCCTGTGGCCTGGCGAGCACCCAAGATGGACACTATATATGAAGAAACAAGAATGAATAGCAGCAGAAACAAACTTTTAAAGCAAGCCCTAGTTATCTGTATAGGGGTCCATTAAATGGGTGCAAATTAAAATAAAAAGCTTCACACACCAACACTGGGAGGATCTCCATTGTTGACTGGAGGTTCTGGTGGACGTCCTCGATGGAGTGCAGCCACAGCTGAGCCACTGCAAACCTTGTGGCTACAACCTAATTTACATAGGTATTGAATTGATAAATATGTTGTGAGAAAATAATAATTGTAATGTGAAAAATATCTATTACCAAAAAACCTCATTAACACAATAAATCTAACAATTACATCAGTATTCAAATGTGGGCTGTCCATAAATACAGACAAAAGACTTGTTGCAGTTGTGAGGGAAATGCTCACTTTTGGTGGTACGCAGCAAGGACTGTCTGCCCAGCCCCACAAGTGTTTGGACACCAGGAACACTAGGTGGGATCTCCTTCTCTATGAGTGGGCCTATCCGCTGGCAAACGCGAAGCAGATAGTCTGCAGGAATGTGCTGGTTCAAATTCACCTGTAGGACACACAGACAGTAGTTACATGGTAATACAACAAATACATAAGTAGCATTTAAAAACATCAAATCATTGTCATCTAAGCTACATTTACAAAAACTGCTTTAACAAAAAAACTTAAACTGAAAAGAAAAAAATTTAGCTCTGGTTTTGTTCAGCAGATGAGACAGCCCCTGCTATTTACAGACAGGACCACAGTTTTTTAACTGACGTTTTAACTGACTGCTACAGGAATTGTGAGGCTAATATCAAGAGTTTTAAAAAAATCTGACAATGATTCTTTAGCTGAGAGTAATCTTGTTACACACAGACATCAACAAATAGTATGATAATCAACCCATAAAATTATTTTTTAATTTGTGACTGAAGAGTCTATCATTTAGATTATTTTTTGCTAGCAAAATGATTTTACCACTATATCAAATATTTAAAAGAAAATATAAAGATAATAACTTCAAATTCATCTTTATTTAGCCAATGAATTACACTCAAAATACAACTGTTGAAAGGTAAGGAGAGAGAACAATTACACTTAAAACATTTTCTCTCTAATGGGCGTTGCAACCAGCTTTAAGGTTTTTAATGGCCTTGACTAAAACAAAAAGGCTGGAAAGAAACATTAATGATTTAAGAGGTGTAATATTATATACACTTTATGATTATATGTGTATAATTCACACAACGAATTTATATTCAACTTTTAAATTGTACGAATACCTGTTGTTGTCTCTCTTAAATAAAAATACATTAAAAGCTTTGTAAGTCAAGTTAATCATAACTTTACTGGGAATTATTTATCCACAACACACCTAAGTTCTATGATAAAATTGCCAATGCTGTGTACGCACAGACAAATTTATAATTATTGCCTCCTTTTAACTACTCTTGTTAGTACACACGAAGTGTACCATGGTTTTGTAATGCAGCTCGTTGAAAAACAATTGCGAGGGTGGGAGAGTGAAAGAAAGTGGAAGGGCTTTAGGCGCTCACAGCCAATTGAAAGACCCTCTTACTATTCTTCCGGTTCGCTCGCAAACAAAACTGGGATTTCATTGGCTCCGATACAAGACTGACAGCTTCCTGAATCTGGTTAAGCCTATCACTGCCTTCCATTGCTCTATTCTCCTCCTATTAGCCCACACAATAGCGAAGCCTGTATATAGTTATTTAAAAATAGGCCTATACTAATATAAATGTTTAAATGTGTTCTCATTTAAATACATTATGACCGATTCTGTTGGGAATGGTCAACTGAAATAAATGCATAAACACCCGCTATAAAGCAACAAACGGCATAGGTAAAAGTAATAGGCTTCATTTGGTTAAAACGTTAATTATAAGACATTACACTCACCCAGTCTTGAAAGGTCCGTCTGTATTTCTTTCCGTCCCAACTCCATCGTTGAGGGACCAACTAAAGTTAAAAGATGAGGTATTAGAGATAGCACAAAATTTTCTATTTCGTCCCGGATCGGGAACACGCTACTCTGACTAACACCAGTCAAAATTACCGAAAAGTGGCTTTAAAGCGGCCAGATAGGTAGTATTACGGAAACCACACACACTAGAATAAACACAGAAACATCCAGCTGAACCTACCTCATACTCCTCCAGTTCCTCGACCAGAATCTAACAACAGACAGACACAGTTAGCGTTAGCTGCTAGCATCAGCTACTTTTCTAGACGAATCATAACTATTTAGAGCGATTGTCTTTAATAGAGTGGGTGTTACCTGTGCTGCTTTTTTACAAGGTCCTGACTGCAAAAATCTGGCAATGAGGTAATACAGTTCTGAAAAGAACGAGAAGTGTATTAGCTTTGCACCAACTGATGTTTCTATTGAGCCGAGCTAGCGTTAGCTAGCGTACCTGATGTTAGCGAGCTTACGGTTACATTCGATTACTGAGCTCGCTGCACACTATGTAAATGCTAAATCTTTGTCGTGAACCAAAAGGACTCTCGGCACTCACCAGCTTCGATTTGTGAACACTGTTCTCTCGCCATCACTTGATATGACAGGCGACATTAAGACAAACTGATGTTTTAGCTTGTTCGTTAGCCGCCGGCTAGCTAATAGTAGCTAGGTGTGTGTAGCTAAAACAGGCTAGTGAATGGCCTCCTCCTTTCTCAAGTTATTCCCAGACAACCTAGGGCTTTGTGTTAGCGCCCTCCAGTGAACAATGCAACACTGGACGGTTTGTTTTCTTTATCAAGAATGAAGGGATACGATAAATATTTACATATTGAAACTTTCTACTTCTAGTCTGTCTGTTTTAGTCAATTACGGTTTAGTCTCTATATTAAAACGACAGATAAATATATACATTTCACTACCTTTATCTTTTGAAAAATCAACAAGTTAAAATAAGTTATCATAGCCTATTTATCGAAAAATCAAGATATTTGTTTTTTGGATGGCCGGTCGAATCCTGACGGCAAAGTAAGCTATTTTCTATCCTAATGTTTACCATATGTTTACAAAATATTAATGAATTTTACATAAATATATACATTAATGCACATATGCAGCATACATACTGTAAATGCAACACATTGACATTCTTTGGGACATTTTCTAATTTTCTAATGAATTTACTAATTTTCTATCCTACAGAGACTGCATTCCTTTTTGATACTGTGTCCGCATTTGGAAACTGCCACTCCGAGGATACCATCTGGGTTTAATTTTGGAAGAGGCCTCCTTGACCTTATGACAACAAAGAAAAGCTGCAGGTTATGTTGCAAAGTTGTGAATCATATATTTTTTTTAGTATTAACAGCAGGAATCCAATCACCTTGGCAACATTTTCCAAGGTTTATTCTAATAGTGTAAGATTGATTTGTGACATATGGGGGAATTAAACACTGTAGACATCCTATTTTAGATCAATTATTCCAGCCATATGATTCTAATAATACTGTTAAAGTACACTTTTAGTTCTTACATTTACAAGGAACCTTTTAGTTATTAGTGTTGTTAGACAGTCTTTACACAAAGTAGACACTTATGTTTCACATGGCACCTGTTTTGATTTTGGTGTACAACTCACAAAACCAAATTTTCACATATGTTCACTTAGATCCTTAGAATGTCTCAGCATGATACTGCAATTAAGTTAAAGCCTGCACACAGCAAAACCTATCAGCTCCTTGAAAATTGCAACCTGAAAGAACACATAAAAACGATTGTATAAGCTACTTTTGCTTTTTTTTTAAGACATTCTTGTTTAAAAAACAGTCATGGAAATCTTGAGAACATGTCTGAGTCTAGACTAACAACCAAGGTGATGTCACTAGTTGTTTGGAAAACTGAAAGCAAATGTCCAGTGATTCATGCTTTTCTTTTTACTCATCTGATACGAATGCAAAAGAACTGAGAAAGACAGCATAATCTTCTTATATTAAATATTTACATGTTTTCCCTGCATAGTTTAAACTTGTTTTTCTGTGGTCCACAAATGACGTGCACAACTGGCAGATTGTTATTGGTTTTTGTGAGTCGTGTTTGCACACATATTCAGCATAGGCAGTACATTTATGTCGCTTTCACACTGTTTGAACTTGCTGTATCTCAGCATTTCTTGAATCCATTTTATGAGATTGGAGCAAGGAAATTTTGTCTGAATAAACTGTGATACCAAACATCAAGGATTTGATATCTTAGCTTCTATCCTTATTTACATTTAACTCTTTAAAGAAAGGTGTTGCAATGACCAAACAAAATTCTGTGCATTTTTATATGTCAACTAGATAACCGGAAACTACTGGCCCACAAATCCAGTTAGGGAAGTTTGACATATAGGGTTAGGCCCATGTGCAAAGTCTGTTTAGATTCATAAATGGGAAAGCAGATTTCCCTTTAGAGCGAAAGTGAAGATGAAGGATAAAATAAGGACGTAAGACTCTTTGGTGCCTTGTGAGTCACCTCAGTCTGACACTTCATGCAGCCATCAGACCTCCTGGAGGACCTTTTGATTCTCAACATGCTCAGGTTTTAAAATGGTGCCCCTCTGCTTGCTTGCCAAGCAATGAGATGTTCTGTGTGTTACCCCTATGACAAAATGTAAGAAGGCATCTGAGTAATGCAGAAAAGGACAGTAATCAGCAATCCATGCAACTGCAGGAATGTAAACATGCTATCAGTAACAGAGTTATTCTACCTTGCACACAAAACAAGAACAGGTTAAAACAAGGAAAAGGGAAAATTGTTACTCTCCATTTTGCAATGAAAGTGATGTGCAACTGATGGACAAAAGGTAAAATGACAAATCTTATGTAAAGTA
Organism: Acanthurus leucopareius; assembly: GCA_029814765.1. Lineage (NCBI taxonomy): Eukaryota > Metazoa > Chordata > Actinopteri > Acanthuriformes > Acanthuridae > Acanthurus > Acanthurus leucopareius. The sequence goes on along the minus strand of JAQMCX010000012.1, from coordinate 8,265,218 downwards.
CTTTGGGCCTGAATAATCTGTTTTTGATTAGAGGTTCCCTCAAGGTGTTTTTTGTTAAATGACTATCATTGGCTCTTGTCAATTACAGAACACTTTAAGGAGTAACTTCATGCTTCAGGGTGAATATTAATGGGTAGCATTAATATATCTTAAATGGGAACTCTGCGGTTGTTTCCCATTCAAAAGTCAAAATCAGTTTGCCTCAGTGAACCTGTAAAAAAGTACTTTGAAATATCTTCTTTGGCTTTTATTGAGCTTTGTTAAATTTGGGAAGACAATCTCAAGATTGGGCTTGGGAGACTACGTTTTAACTAAAAATCTTCAACTGGATGTTATATGAGTTTCTATTGTGGGAAATGTCGGAACCAGTGCTTTGGAGGTGACACATACCAAACAATCAGAATATCATGGCCTCTGCTGCATCATGGTTGACAATAAAAAAGGGGTTTCACAAGTTCACAATTTAATTGAACTGTGAGAAAAAATCACAGTAGTTTAAACAAGGACAAGGAGAAAACAAGTATGAGTTTGAAACTTTTATGCACTATTTGTCTGTACATAATAGGCACATTTCACTACTAAAATCCACAACCTGTTTATTAAACTACTACATGACAGAGTTGACACATTTCATCTTTTCCTAAGTATATGCAGTGAGTTTGTAAGGGCCAAAAGCTGTTCCCCTCTGACTGTCATAAAATACTGAAGTGAAATCTTGGCAGTAGCCATTGAGAAATCAGAGACATAAGGTGAAACATGAATCTTCCAGCCTGAGCCAAATAAGGAGTGTGGAACAGTTTATTTGAAGTGGTACTTGGCTGCTATTTCTTTATAAATGATGTAGCCTCCATGAAGTGTTCATGATGTAGGCTTTTTCAGGTGGTGACTAAATCATTAAGGATTTTTGAGTCGATTCTACTCTTTCAAGTTTAGTTTGAGAAAAGGGCAGCAAAAAAAGATGATGGAATGAGGAAGCTATTTTGTGAAAACCTTTTTGAAATTTTTTGCAGTGACTGATCTAACTAAGTTCATATACTCAAGTATAATTTCCCCTGTGCCAATTCGACCAGTTACAACATTAAATGCTATAATACTGTATGTTAATGCATTACTATTGACAGTCCAGTAATATTACATTCGCAGGGGTCATTAAATTTATTTTGCGAATAAAACTTCATCGAGTAAGGCCCCTTTTACTTGCACTGTGCATTTTTTTACATTGTTAATTATACTTACTGAGAATCTGAAGCATTCGTTCACCATTGAATTGCAGTGATTGACCTAAGGGTGGCGCTACAACGTGTTTATTTGCCGGATTATGTGAAACTTGAGGGACTGCTGCATCTCAGCACTGCACTTGTTTTAGATATACAGAATGATTTTAATCGGCGCTAGTCCACGTAGACCAGCGTGATCATCAGATATAATGTCCTCTGAAAGCATGACTCAGAGAGCAAAAGGCGTGACTCATACAAACCGCTGCACATCTTTGTACTGTGCACGTATGGAACCATATTCACGGCCTTTATAACCTGTTGATACTTTCAATGATCCGGCAAATAGAGGCTTTATGACAGAAAATTTAGAGTGCGTTAAGTGTTCTTAGTTTTTCTATATATTTAAAGGGTCTCTTTAAAGCCCCACGACCACCGCTACACACGCGCGTGCTCGCACGCTCACATAACTTTATTTAGTATATAGTCCAGTGGGCGGGACTCTGAGTGTGGACGCACTCTGGTTGCAGAAAAGTCTTCATTTAGCCTTCTTCGGTGCGTGTGGACAGGACACGTTTTGATCGGCGCTCATTCAAATGAGAATGTAAAATGTGAGGTGCGTGGGCTGGATCAGGATCTCCCCCTTCAACAGGCTGTATCCCCAAATACGCCGGCGTTCATCATTTCCAGTCGGATTCGGCGGTGCTGTGTCATCTCTGGGTAACTTTTTGGAATATAGGACGTCGAGGATTTTTTGTCTGTTACGACCCCTTTTCCATACGTTTCCGTTTGGACTCGTCTGACCCTTATTCCTGAAAATAAGGTAGGTTAAGTTTCCATCTTCGAGTTGTCGGTGGACGGCTCGGTCCACAGTTTCCCTGACATTACTTGTAACGACGCGGTTGTTGCAAATCTAGCTTAATGTTAGCTACACGCAACAGCAATGGTTGAAAATTTAAAAACTCTTTAACACATTACGCTGTAAAAGAAAAAAAAACATGTTCATGTTATCTCTTTTTCCCTCTCTCCAAGTCACTTTATTTGGCAATATTTCTGCACAAAAATTGCCAAACATTTTCTTCCTTCAGTGGACATTGAATAGATTTTAACACTTCTTTGCTAACATGCTATTGCTGTTCTTTTACCAAAATCAAAATAAGATTTACATGACTGTTAATTGGCTTTATGTATTCTAATGTGACATTTTCGTTAGTTGTAGTTATACACATTTCAGTAACATGAATGTATATTAAGTTTACTTACATCTTAAGTGGTCGTAATAGACTGTGTAAGCAGTGTGAAAATTATTAGCCAACTCTTTACCCAATTTGAAGAGCTTTTGAACTAAATTCAGGGAAGTTTTGTATAGACTGAATGGCTGCCTGAGAACCTGCCGTTGATTTGGGGCATTCACAGTCACATAATTACATCTGGGGAAAAAATTTAAAAGCATTGTATGAGTTTAGAGGAATGAAATCTAAGTCTAAATGTGGCATAAATGTAACGGAGAGGGTATACGTGTGCAAGAAGAAACAAATAGACGGCTTATAAAAATTGGTGAGAGATGCTGAAAAATGACTTAAAAACCCCAGGCGTTTTTATTAAGCTCCTGCCAGATGCCATGTCATGGCGACTGTGTCATTTTTCTTCAGGGACCTGATTCAGAAACCCCCCAAATGCCTATGTTGCATTCAAACAGAGCCAGGACTTTTATTTAATGCCAGTGTCAAATTGTCAAATGATTATGATAATTCTGCAATTCCATCCTCCATCCAGTAAACTCTTGTTAAGGCTTGAGCCATTTTGCCGGCTTGCTGCATTGACAGCAGAGTGAGACAGGATGGGCTGTTCCATGAGTTACTGAACTGGGGTGTTCATTACAACATATGAACATTTATCATACTGTTATACATCCAGACAGTCCTATGACTCATGCTTTTTGCTTGTCCCAACAGCTAATTCTTTAGCACCGTCTTAAAATCCATTAATGAATTAAAATCATGGGTTAAAGAAAATGGTGTATTCCATTTTAGGTCTTCTAAGGTCTGCTGCTATGAAAATAGGCCAGGGGTCAGTTATGGTTCTTGTTCTCTCTGTACTATAGTTGCCCCCTGCTGACAGCTATCTCTCTTACTATGTTGAGGTCCCCATGTGCCACTCCTGTAAATAATAGGTTTCTCATAATTATTGAGTACAATTTAAGGCTGAGCAATAAACCAAAGTTACTGAACTGCACACATGGCCAGCCTTTGAACAGTCAATGTTTACATTGCAACTCTGGCATTAAACTCATAAAATAGATACCACAACCAGTTAAATGTGACTGAAAAAAATTAACTAATCAATAAGACCAAAGTCCAGTCTAGGGGTCTAGAATCTCTATGTGTGGTTACGCTTCATTTCTAGTGTCATCTTCAATTTTTTAGCAGAATAAGCATATGCACCAGCTGTGTCAGTTGTTTCAATATCTGTGCAACATCTGTGCAGTCCATTTAGGTGGTATAATTTTAACATTAACATTTTGAAGAATGGTTTTAAGGATATTTGGTTGCAGGGTTTAGCGATGCATTGACAGTGATGAAGTGGCTGGTGTGTGTGTGTGTGTGTGTGTGTGTGTGTGTGCATATGTGTGTTTAAATAAAACTCTTTATTTGTTTGAACTATTGTTCAAATAAAGAGTTTTATATTATTGCTGTAGACAATAATATTATGCTACAAAGCTTGTAAAGCCCCATGTGGCAAAATGTGATTTGTGATTCCAGTCTATGAATAAATTATGGGATTTTTTTTCAGGAGATTTTCAAAACATACTACAAGATACTACTTGTATGTCATACATTGATTCTCATAATCTATTAATCGATCTCAGAATTTGGAGTTTTTACAACCATGATTTATCTCAAAACTTTTTTCTTAACCATTTCTTGCGATCTCATAATTATGACCAATTACCCCATAGTTATGACTCAGCATTACACAGTTATGAAAATTCTCATAATTAACTTGTCCCATAATCACCAGTACCATAATCTTTGACAATTTTGGCCTTTTCTTCCATTTTCCCTCCCTCTTGTGCAGTTTACTTTTTTTCACATTCTTATTGTTATTTGTACTCATTTCTTCTGCCTCTGATATCAGTTGACAGCTTTGTTTTTCACCTCTAACAGTAAACTGAGAAAGAGGCCTTTTGGAGATTCCCTTTGCTTTACTGAGACAGAACTGTGATCATTGGTATTCTGTTTTTGCTTAAACAGTGCTGTGTCTAGGTTTTTGCGTCTCTTTGCTGAAGCTATGCAGTGTAGTTCAGTTAACTGATGACACACAGCCTCGTCTCTGATGTTACAGAGCATGTTGTGGGGAAAGTAGGTTACTGGGCCATGTCCTGCAAGCTTAAACTGAACTGCTAGTCTGAATATTGCTAGAGCTGCTTAGTGTGACTGGGCATGCACAAATGGTGCAAGTCTGTCCAACAGCAAAGGGATCATTTCTCCCTACTGTCTCTTTAAGAAAATAGAGTGGCGCTCCATGTAGAATAAATGTTGAATGTACAACCCATGTTGATTCATCTCAAACACACATGAAATGGAGTTAAATCTGACAACAAGTTGATTAACGTCAGAGGTTGCAAATTAATAAGCTCTATTTATCTTAACTACCAGTGTTTTTTCCCTTTGTTTGTGAGCAACCTATATTAACAATTTACATTGTATTCATATTTGTATTTTACCTACTTGTATGTTGACACCATTGTTTTATTTTAAACATAAGATTAAAAAGGTGGTATTGCTTAACCAAATCAATTTAGTCAGTTGACTAAAAAATAAAAAGATTTTCAAAAAGAGATGAGCAATTGACTTTAATATTTATATTTGTTTTATCTAATAAATATTCAATACTGCATAGGCATTGAATATCTAAACTCATATAAAAGTGCAGTTACCCCAGTACAAATAACTGAAGTAAAGGTGAACATACTCTTAAGGAAACCTACTTGAGTATAATAAAAAAAGTGCCTGGTCAGTAAATTGCAAAATGCACAATCTTTCCATCTTAATATGAAGACATATTTAATTATCATCAATTTATTTATTTTTTATTTGAAAGCCTGACCACTGTAGTTAAAAGACAGGTTAATGACCTTAACACAGTGTCAAAGTTTGATGTTACATATGAAAAACTAATATAGCTAACATTAGCTAGCTAACTGTATTTACACCTACAGTATGTGCAACTTACTTACTTTCCTGTGATTATGCAGGTGAGATAAGGAGTTTTTGAAAGCAGAGATCTTATTGTTTTGTAAGTGACAAACACTTCATCATGTAATTGCTGTCTTTTTAAAATTTTCATATAAAAATGTGCTGGATGTGGTTAGGTTTTGTTACTGCAACCTGCCTCTTGCTCTGGGTTTTGCTCTCTCATCATCATGTCCTAAACAAAGGACAGGTGGTGGTGCTCTGTCCTTTAGACAGCTGCAGCTTGACATCAGCAGTAAAGGGGCTCCTCGCATGCTGTCCCCCTACACTTAATCCCAGCCTGAAAAGAAGACTAGCAGTAAGGGGAATATTAGACAAATCTAGTGAAGTAGGGAGCAGATTAATGTCTAAAACCAAACCTGAGTGAGAGTAGAACTACAGTTTGAAAAATAAGGGACACAAAGAGTACTAATTTCTTTAAAGAAAGAAAGACTTTCTTACGACACATTAATTCCCATCCATGTATATATTTTTAAAATTTGTTTTAATTAACTGGGCGATGACATTCAGTCATTTTGAAAAAGTGGTCTGTGAGCAGAAAAAAATGCCACAGCCTGTCTAAGTATTAGTGTTTTTTTTAACTTGCTTATAACAATAGTTTTCTTTGGGAATAATAATTACTTGATGTTAAGGAATATTCTCACACAGTGTTTGGTCTCTCATTAAACTTTATCTTTCATATATCTCAGTTTTTGAATGAAATTGTTTTCTGCACAATAGTGTAGGTATGAAAAAACAACATGAAACCTTACCAAAATGGTGAAACCTTTATCCAAATTATTTCACAGAGATCGCTCCTGTACGCAAAAAATAACAACACTAAACAGTAGAGGCACGCTTAGCTCATAAACTACACAAAGGAAGCGGACATGTTGTAGCACAATGGTTAGTGGACTGCTAAACCTTGAGTTTGCAATTCTGTCTGTCACCATCTTGGATGAAATGGCGCCATAGTTTGTAAAATGAAAATCATGCCATATTGAAGAAAACTTTAAACTGGCAATTGAGACAAGACACCCTTTAAGAAAATCCTTACTAAAGTGAAAAATCAAGTGAGAAATGGGGTAATTTTCTCAGGACCTTTAACAGTCAGACTTCTTTTTGCAACCAGTCCCCTGCTGGTCAATAGAAAAAAATGCAGGTTTTAGGCACTTTTGCTAATTGGCTTCACTTTTTAGACCCAGGGGCTCATCCACGTTTTTATATGGCCTATGGCTACACAGAGCAACACATATTTCACAGTAGGAAATAAAACTGAAAAAGCTGAGAGAGATGAGAAACAGACTCTGACAATATTAGAAAGGCATTTAAAGTATTTATAATTTCCATTAAAACCAGACTACAGTCCCATTCTCCATAACTATATAACAAAAGCTTTTTGATTTCTGAAATGTTTTTAATGGCCTCTGTCTAACCATTGGAAAAAGTTTGTGTTTTTTCAAAGAGAGCAAGTCCTGGAATACTTTGCCCTGCTTAAGTGAAGGTGAGACAAGCTGTGATAATTGTAATTAACAATATTAAACAAAAAAGGCACAATCACTGAATGTTGAGACGAGTTAGATCAAAAACAGTGATACAAAAAAAAAAGTAAGTTCAACAGAATGTATTTACTAAGTCAAAAATCAAGTTTATTAATTGTACTTTAACAAAGTTATCCTATAGAATTAATCTGGCAGACTTCAGATCTTCACTATCTTATAAGATTTATGATGAAATCTTATTAAAAGCTTTTGATTTTTGTTCAGCAGTGTGTCTGTGATATGGTGTCCATTTCTGGCTTTGTCATGAAACAGGAAGTTGTTGTAACTTTAGTGTACATGGTCTGTCCCAAACTTCACATTAGATAAGAGACCTTTCCTGAGGACAGCTACATGGACACCAACCACTGGCAATAGTAAGCCCTGTGTGTGACAATTACCTTGTGATTTACATCAAAAAGATTTATAGTGTGGTCTATACTTTGTGGACAGTGAACACCTGCTAGAAAACTCCACTTATGGCTAGAGAACTAATTATGATGACATATGAATGGGTGTTGTCTAGCATCACATAGTGGATACAGGAAACTTCATTGAATTCTTTCCTGCAGCATACGAAACACATAAAACTGGGCAACTGCTTGGTGTCCAGTAACGAGACCATGACTGTTGTGCTCTCCTACGGGGGTGCCATGGTCCCTTTGATTTCTCATTTAGTTTGACAGAAGTTCTGACTTATGACAAACTGGCACAATGGTCTGTGCACTAATTTGTCCTGGTCTCCTTTAAGCTTAAGTAGGAGCCAGTTGACAATATCTGTTGCTTATTATCTCTTAGCCTACATACTGTTTGCCTGTAAGTACAGTTTATGCAATATAATAATAAAATTTGTTTCAAATAAAGAAACAAGAAACGTGTAAAGGTTACATGCATATTAAATACTGATATAAAAAATCAGAGAAATAACAAAAGACTGAAAATCTGACATCCAAAATGAGGTCACCACAAATTAAATAAGAATCCACCACACCAAAACACATGATGAATTTGATAGCCAAAGTGAAAATGTCATCAAAAAATAGATTATGAATCTGCGACACGGAATATAAAAGTCCTGACCTCTATAAGCCCCTCTTGTTTTTTAAAGTCTGGCTGTGTAATGGCTGTTACAAAACATGTACCATACCGGTGTAAGAATGGTTCTTCTGGCAACATCATTTACTCAAGCCGCTTGCTTTGATGGTGAGATTAACTGTCATAGTCAAAATTGGCAGAGTGCTAGCTCTTCAAGGTAGTTTGTTATAAAATTATTCAAGGACAGGATTTGTGTTGTGCAAGTCATATTATTGGTATCATTTTGAGTTAAATAAAATGAAAAAAATTCAGAGATTGTCTTATAAACTGTTGACATTTCTATCTAACGAAGCTTTGAGAATAAATATTGCTAGATAAACAATAAAAATGAACAGGCAAGTGGTTAAAGTTGAAACTGCTCATGTTTTCATCGGAATACAACCAACAATATCCCTCCTGTTTCAAAAATAAGTTAGGTCCCTGTGTAAACATTAGTTTTAAATTTAAGTAGTCTATTAAAGTTAGTGAGATTACATCTACTCCTTGCTTCTTTTTTTTTTAAATAGATGAAAAGTGTAGTATGTATTCAAACTCAAGAAATCCCAATAACAGTTTAAAACTTAAATTCAAAGTGAATTTTCCTCAAATGAATGTGACAGTAGCCTCCCAGTGATAAAACTCTGCACATACACCATTCGGCACAGTGCAGCTCAAACATCCAAATGAAGTAACAGTAAGCAAAATGGTTTATATTGCCAATGTTATACAGTATGAACTTTGATTTGTTTTACATCTCAATTTCTGTTTTGTAGATCTCTAGTATACAAACAAAATTCATAGCAATTGTGAGGAAAAAGCTGAAGATTAAGTTTCTGTCAAAACATAATATATATATTAGTTTTACATCCTTATGTACACCACACCAGCACGAGGAGACAGCAGTTCTGTGGTTAAGATCAGTTGGTTGATCAGCTTTGTTGAGTCAAACTGTGATAATTGAAATTGAAACTGAAAGGCAATACTATCTTACTTCATTCACTGCATTATGCTCTGTTATTCTTACTGTAGTCTGAACAGGGTATTTCCCAATCTAAGTTCTTGATTGTTGGCTTGGTATGCCTTGTCATAGGTTTTTTGAGTAATGAATAGAATCTCCTGTAAGGAAATACGTTCTTGTTTAGGAGCCCTGAGAGAAACAAGAAGTGTAAAGACACAAACATTCCCTTTACTTCATATTACATGATACTGATGGCTGCCTTGGTGAACTCGGCATAATTTTTCCAGCGGAGCTGCAGTATGTTGCACATGACTCTTGAGACTATGACTGGTATTCATGTCACCCTCTTTAACCTTGCAACTATGACAGACAAAATGTTCAGCTCTGGTTATATAACCGTCTCTACAGACGTCATTGTCCTTGCTGCTGTCGCTGATCTCTTGCTCCAAAGCACACAGTCATTGTCCACTGTAGCTTCAGGCTCAGATCCACTGGGGCATGATTAAGACATTTAGCTGCTTTTCGCCAAAAAGTTCCCTTATTCTGGCTCTAAGTCCACATTGTGTCCACTTTATGTGAATTTTTTTTTACTCTCTTTATGTTCAGAGCCTGAAATGACATAAAAATAAGAAAAGTATTTGTGAAGCCTTACAAAGAAGCTGCTGTGCTGCCAGGATCTCTATTAAAATTTAGTCCAGTGACCTGAAAGCTCCAAATTTGCTAGTCAGGTAATTCATTGGAGTCAAATTTTAATCCACAATAATGGGACTTGATAGTTGTCAGGTGAAATGAATTCTGCCATTTTTTGCCTCATTGTCTGCTTCAAAATATTTTTTCCCCCTTATTTATGAGTCAATACTTTTTTGATATCCTGACTGTTTCATATGGCTGATCCACAATCCAGATTCAACTTTTAGCTTTCTTGCATGACAAAAGGTCACTTTCAAGAGCTGGGTGTGGTTACACTTTGTATTTTAGATGAAGGAAAAAAAAGTTTCACAATATGTGTGGGCCTGGCCTCTGTTTGTGACCTAGATGTGATTCAGATCCTCAGCTCAGGGTGTTGGCTGCATGTGCATTATAACGCAGCTTGTTTTGGGGGGGGTAAAATACACAATACAGTTGAAAGCCATAAACGAGCATGTCAGGTCTGATGGTGAAATGAAAGAAGCACTCCCAGATGGATTTCACATTCTTTTGATGTTCAGTAGGTCATCTGCAATCTGTGATGTCAAGAGGCCAGACCTGATCATCAGATTAAGGCAGATGTCAGAGCTCACACACCACTTCACTGAGGTTTTTTGGGTTTTATTTCAGGTTGGGTTCAGAAAACATCAATAGAAACAAGAATTGTTAATATTTACCAAAGATATACTGATACTACAACCTGGAGCCTCTGTTAATTGCAGTGTACAGGTTATCCCCTGGTGATTTATACAATTTATATTCAGCTTCTATTGCAATATTTTCCAACATAGTGCATAGTGTTGATATATAAAAAATGTGATACTTTTTGGAAAATCTGTTCTTGCATCCACAGAGGCGGTTAGAGGTCAGGGTCTTTTACGCAACTAGCCGTGATATAAGTGTTTGTTCAAGGACCCTTTAGCAGGGTGAACGAATCATGGATCATTATCACAGTGAAGCATGATTTTTGCACTTGTCAGGCCAGTCTGCTTTCCTGTTAGTATGATCAGAATATTGCATGTTCAGGATTTCATTAGGGTTTTTCAAGAATCTGTATTAACTATGTTTGACTTTACTTTAATTAGACATGAAGCATTATCTGAGTGTTTCAGCACTTAATAAATGTGAAAACTAGTCAGTGTCATTATTTTTTTCCAGATGACTAATAATCCAGCCTTTTATCATTAAAAATGTAGATGTTATTAACCCACTTTCGGAGTCAGGCATTCATTGTGATTATATGTGGACTCATTTTTACCATCAAAGCCCTCAGCTGAAAAAGAGTTGCCATCTACAGTAGTGTTTTTTTTGGCCTGTAACTCAATTGATATGTTGATTTCCTTAAAAATATTTATGTAGATTGAACACATAGCCGTGAAAAATGTCTGCTCTTACAATCTTGGAATTAAAAAAAAAAAAAACTCTAAAGACCTGTTCTGTGGGTTTCTATGGATTAAAAACAAGACTTCAGTATTGAGCTATGTTTACCTATTTCCTTCAAGAGATGAATGCTTCTTATTTACAGCTGCTTTCCTCTCTAAAGTGCAACCTGAATCTAACAAGAGAGATTTGTGTGCTTTCAGAGGGAACCTTTGGAAATATGGACGACAGTGTTTCATAACAAGGAAAATGAAATAGCAATAGATAGGAATGGAGACATAAGGTCATTTTTTCCATGTACTGCTTGCGAAAGGCTACTTCAGAACAGAGTCTGCATAAAAGAGTGGCTGGTTGTGATTTTATAAACATTCACTGATGAATTCATAACAATTACACTATTCTGGTTACAAGCTCTAAATGATCCTGGGGCACTGTAAAAGAGTCTGTGTCCTTCCACAGCCCGGATTTTAATCAAAGATGTAACCTATGATCTGAGCTTGAGACAGTGGTACAAAGAAAGAGTTTCCATTGCTCTTTCCACCCATGCCCCAGAATTGTGACCCACATATTTGCTCACACACTGCCTTAGGTAATTGCATCTTTTCCTGAGCAGCAGCAGACAATAACAGGCCCGGAATAATTTGGTGATTCATTTAGAATTGTTGAAAGAATATAATTAAGAGGAAATTTGAGAGTAGATCTACCTTGTGAAAGGGATGTTTGTTTTATAGTTCTGCTTTTTCATTGAAAGGATGCGGCCACCCACAGAGAGCCTGTGCTGTGTGATGAATGTGTAATTACAAGGCACTTTGGGTAAAGTATCACCAAAATTATTGACAAATGTTGTTGTATAAACATAAAAGGTAAACATAGAATAAGTGAAAGAAACCTACATAAAATTTATGGTCGGACTGAACAGGATTGAGCCAAGTGCACACAAAAAATGACAGGACCGATACATCTGTTACTTATTGGTTTGGTTTAAACTCAAGCTCACCTCTAAAATGTCTTTAATAATTTCATTACATTCACATTTTAATCAGAGCCCAGACATTATGTTTTTATTTCACCAAAAATGTCCAGATTGTGAGGATGAAATGAAACAATGCATAGCACTGAAGGTGTATTAACATGTCTCGTTGGGAAAAATTTCTTACCAAAGATTGGTTCATTTGTACATATGTGAACGCAGTTGGATGCAGGACAAAATAAGAAGGTGAGACTACCTTTGCACAGTTTCAACAGCCAAAAAACTAATTAATCCAGATGCTAATTATGAAATCCTTTCAGGAAGAGATCTTTTAAATAAATTGTATTTGTGTTTATATTTAATGCAAATCAGTTGTTTGCATGGTAATAACCACGTACACCAGGATATTTTCCCCTAAAAAATAGATCCAGAGCTGTTCAAACTGCTGTACTTGTTTCCTACTTTTTCGATGTTGTCAGTTCATTGAGGGTATTAAAAAGTGTGAGAACAGGGACCCAACACTAATAAATGCCATGTCCTTATTGTATGAGATGTCTTTTTTTCTTCCCTCGATATCTGTAGTATAATATTATATCTTTGCTATTTGTGACTCAAGCATTTAAGTGCTGCATAAACTAAAGTCGGTCAGCTAAATTTTTTTTATCCATGTGGGTCATGAGGATCCACTAATGATGCAGGATTGCAATCTCCAAAACTGTCTAATCAACAAGTTACCTTTTAGTCAGTATTTCTTGTTAAATCTCAAGAGACTTTCAAATATAAATAAAGAACAGATACTTTTTTTTCCCTCATGTGTTTGTGTAGAATAATTTAAGTGAACAAGTTTAGAATTCAACAACATATAACTCAAGCCCCTGAACTGAAGCAAAGGACACAAAGCTTCATGTGTAGATACACCTTAAAATGATTTACTTACTTTTTCAAAAAGTCCTTTTCAACTGACTAATTGATGTACTTGACTTATTATTTTGGCAATAAAAAATAAAACTCAAGTACATCAATCAGGCCTCTTACATTGGTGCCGATTAAAGAGCATTGGGAAAGGGCATGTGTTTTTCCTGAGTGCACAGCAGGTGAGGATGTGCTAAACTGCACTGTGACAGGATTGTCCAGCGGGTACTGAGCTCAGTGAGTGCAAGAGTTCAGCTGTTGCCCTGGGGAGGATTAGTGTGAAGCTGCTGTTTAGTTCAGACCGACCAAACCGGCCAGTGCCTTTTTCCATCAAGTACTCTATGGAAGAAAATGCTGTTATGGGCAAGCATGTCCACAATAGTTCCTTTTTTGTTTTTTTTTTCCATATCCTTGCTCTACTTGCTCTGCTAAGGCCTGCCATTGTAGCCAGTGCTACTTTTTCTGTACTGAATTACATAGTACAAACATCCATAACTTGACCATTGTCTAATTTCAAATTGGCCAACAGTGAGAATGTGGCAAAGAATGGTTGTTTGAAAATCAAACAACATCTCCTGTAGTGACATCATTTTCTTTAGCTGCTTCAAGAAGAACATCTGCTGTTAAAGGAATGACTTTATCTTTCTGGGGATTTTTTATGAGCTTCAAGCCTTCATCTGCACTGTTGGTCTTTCCAGATTAAGCTTAAATTTGTATTTATTCATTGCCAATCATCTAAAACACTTTGGTTACCTTACCTCACCTACACAAGGCCAGTGAGTTTGTAAAATATGAACGTACTGTGTAATATGAACAGCACTTGTTCTTTTTTTAACCCTGCATATTTTCAGAACCTCTCTACTGCATTTTATGTCTTTATGATTCCTACTTCATCAATGTAATTTGACATCTTTTTAAAATATTTATATTGTTTCATATTAAAAGAAAAACACGGTATATAGTTTTTCCCAAGCTTTAACAGTAAATAACCTTTTCAGACAGTCTTTTAGTTCAGTTATGAATCATGTATCACTGCTGTGTGCAGTGTGTTGAGAAGCTTTTAGTTGTTATAACAAGGAATCAAACCACAGAGAGAGGTTTCCTGCCACTTTATTAATATTCATTAGTCTAACAAATGGGTTTCTGCAGTATATGCTTATGAAAAATCTTCTAGACCTGAATAAGATGGAAACCAGTGGCTTTATGGACATAGCTGCCTTGGTTGGGGAAAAGTAGACACCACACATTGTTACCATGGGAACACAGAGCGAACAGCAGTGCCACAGTCTAATTAATGACAGGCAGTGCTTCAGCAGAGGGCCACGATGACATCATCAATACCAGTATCACAGATACAGCTACAGGGAATATGGCATAACGTCTGGGTGATTATGAAAATAATCCAGTGTTTAACTGATATAAAGGCAAGCAGTCTGGGCAAAGGTACAGAATGTAAAGCACCCAACACTGAGCGTTTATTATGTAGTAAGACCTGTTTATGAGCAGTAAATGTCATCTCATCATCCAATAGCATGACCTACATAAAAGAGCGGAACTAATCTCTATGTAGGCGGATGGTGAATAATGCAATAAAATGTGGGAGATCTTTATGAATCTTAGATGCCTCACACTTGTTGGTCGCTGGCATAGCAACAATTTATTTCAGAATAATTCTATATAATCACTTGCTAATCATTGTTTTGGTGTCATATTGTGTAAGCGTCCATGTGACAAGATAACAAGAGTAGATGACACAGGTTTTTAGATGTTTTGGGAACATCATATAACGCACGAGCCAGTGCATTCCTAAATGTCGCTTCCAAACTGGGATAACTTGGGAGGGTTGTATGGGAAAGGCCATTCAACATAAAAACTCTATGCCAAATCAAATATGCTGATCATAAAATTCAATTTCCATGCCAGGATGAGTGGAACCTGGTTTGCCAGGGAAATGGAAACAGATGATCAGCTATAGTGACCCCTAAAAGACAGCTAATGAAAGAAGTCTTTCATTAGTTGACTTATTTTGACATGAATCATTTTGTTATTTTACATAACATATATGAAAATGTCCCTGCATTTCTTGATCGTTTCAAAGATATCAATTTAGAGTATAGAATATAGATATTAGCTTTGGACTAAATCATTTAAGGTGGGATATATGTCTGTGTGTGTGTGTATATATATATATATATATAAAGTGTATAAAAATATATATATATAGACTATATGTGTGTGTCTAATATGTGTCACAA